>NDFZ01005018.1:10413-33905 GCA_002192655.3 Mamestra configurata
GTTTGCTCTTGACTCTAGTCTAGGTCATAGATGACAGAGACAAAGTCGACAATGTAGCGAGCTTACCTAGAAGAAGCCTGTTCACTCTAATTTTGAAGAGATTAGGGTTGTATGCGTTCGGAAACACAGACGCAGGCAGAGAGTTCCACTCCTTTGCTGTGCGCATGATAAAAGACGTTTAGAAACGTTTAGTGCGAATTGGTGGAATAGCAACAAGGTAGGGATGGTAACTTGCAGTGCGTCTAGATGTCCGATGGTAGAAGGGGGCCGGTGGGATAGGTAATGGGTATAAAAAGTACAATCCTAATCTGTCCAGTTGATTTTGCGTGAAAGAGTAATAAGATTTGAACCTACATGTGCAGACGCCAGCATATCAAGTTACAACCATCTGTCTTAATAGACTTTTAACTTTATCGCTAAAGCATTCGGTTCAAGGTTGATTGAGAAAATTTGTCAGTTTCGGGTAGCTTGATATGCTGAGTCTGTACACATGAATCTGCATAATTATTATATTTAACGGGTCCTGCCTCCGAGTTCGAATATCATAATGACTGCTATGAATTTTAATACCTAGTGTTTACTTCCAAGTTCAGAATTCATGGACTTAATCGTCAAAAGCCCAATTATAACATACTATATTTTGCGGCTTCGCTCCAGGATCCCACCTATCTCCGTTACAAAATTCATCAAAATCGGTTTAGCTATTTAGGTGTTAAAGCGTAACAAACAAAAAAATAAACTCACTCACACACGCATTTGTAATATTATTGTTAAAAAGCAATGGTGTTTTTATCTGATTCTGGCTAGTATCTTGTATTGCATCGGATTCTGGTATTTTCATGTTTCGTTTTCTATTTTCAGTGACACCCCTGAAACTCAATTTGAGCACAAAGTAGCGCGCATATTAAGTGTGTCACAAAATAATGCACTTTTGGGGCTCGGCACGACTCGGTAACGAATAGTGGACGGTGTTAATAATATTGAGGTTTAAAACGCTAGGGACGAGCAATGATTAAATTGCTGCCGTATTTTGAGTACAGTTTCTGAATATGTTCTTCTGTTTTTAGTTTCTTGAAGTACTTAGAACATCCATTGTGCGTATGTTTGTGGAAGTCCCTACTAGAATTTGTGTTTCTCAATAGCCCTATTTGTATTCATGGGTCGAGATTCCGTGGAATAGACTTTTACCCCCCGGCTTTACTCCCGTGGCCTGCCCAGTAGGAGTTATGTTTTTTTTGGGATTAAAGTCAAACGCTCAGTGGTAGTGTACCTTTCTATCACTTAAAAAAAATCGAATCATAGTACTTCCGGTAGTCTTCCTTTAGGTATTAGTACGTTTAGGTAGATAATGTGTCTTTTTCTTTTTAAACCCCGTCGTTTTTGCGTCGGGGGTTAAAAAGAAAAGGACTGTTTTTATTTGGAAGTCGGTTGTATTTTTTTGTTAAAGTTTTTATTTAGGTATACTAGTTCAATGAACTTAGTCGTCTTAACAACAGTGACAATTTACACCTAAGCTAAATGTAATACTAATAACTATTGGTGGTCATACAGTAAATTGTGTGCACCTCTATTAGTGGGCAACCCGCAGCCTCCCCAGGGCCCCGTTACAGTAGATTACAGGATTATATCAAAGAGATGCAGAGCTTACATGGTGATTAATTCCCAGGGATAGTTTCCAAGTGGTTATCTGTTTAGAGGGACAGATACATTAATTTGTTGTCTAAACTAATATAACAAAGAGGTAATATTAAAAACATTTCATTTAAATCGGTTGCTAAATAATAATAATAAATCATTTATTTTCAACTTAACCTAAGCTTACATTATATAATAACAATAGTGTTAGTAAAAAAAATTTAAAACTATGTTAGTACTGTAAATGATGACGTTCAAAAGTGCCGTTAATGGCCTAATTGAAATAAACGTTTTGACTTTGACTATGACTTTGACTTGACTTTGACTTTGAGTATTACTTAGGTGCACTTAGTTTTTGTGCGTTCTGGTTCCGGTGGCATTTGTTTGGCCAAAAGCTTTCTTCCATCACCTGATGCAGGTATGCTCACTACAAACACCTTAAATTTGACGTTGCGCTGCAACTCCAACAGCTGCACTCTCGGCGCATATTTCAGCCTCTGGCGCACGGACTTCACAATGTCTTCCGCGTCAGTGGTGTCGTGAAGACGGGAAATATACACTCACGAGATCATGATGCTTTCATTACTAAAAAGTTATAACCCAGTTTACTCTGTCAAAATGTCACCGTGAAAATTACGTGAAGTAAGTTTGACTTGAATGGAACAGGTCAGCTGAGGGCCAGTTTTTCATAAGCAACGTTCGAATTTCGCGTCTCAGTGTCAATTTGACAAAAAGTAGGAAAATTAAAGGTGTTTTCCACAGATTTTGAATGAGACGCAAATGCGATCAATGCCTGTTTGCTTCTTGAATTCTCTCTCAGATCTCGAATAACCCTATAACTCTAGAAGGCCTAATTCTACAAACCTTTTCATATCTTATAAATATAGCATATCTTGGTAAAAAGAATGGCTGCATCATGGGCCGTTAAATGTTTTCAATGTTCGTGGAACTACTGTTGGTTCATCTTATCGGCGGGCACTACTAGGTGTCCCTAGATATGACTAGAATATTCTTTCCCTAATTTGGCTGATAGAATGCTACACTGTCTACTCTTGGAGTAAAGAATTAAAGAATGCCATGTATTGCAATCTTGGCAAACATATCTCTCTGCCTAGCCTTTTCCCAACTATATTTAAGTCGGCTTCCAGTCAACCGGATTCAGGTAATACCAGTATTTTACGTGGAGCGGCTGCCTACCAGACCTCCACAACACATTAACTGGGTACCACGGTAGTTCTTGGTAAGACTAGTGTCAAATTTACTGGCTTCTACCAATCCGTAAAGACTGCTAAAGATCTACAATTGACAGACGGGACCAACGGCTTAACGTGCGCACCGAGGTACGGAGGAAACTCGGTATGTTAAGATGGTCCCCATCCACAGACCAACCTTGGCAAGCGTTGCTTAACCACGAGCTCCTCTATCTTGACATACAACTTATAGATAATTTTAGCTAACAGCCTCTTTTCTTTATCTTCGCCATTGGTATGACTTTGAAGTTTTAGCCCACTGCTGGGCTGAAACTTAGTCATGAAACCTGGTTGCCCAAATCAAGACCGAGCCATCCATACTATCCATACTAATATTTAAAATGCGAAATTGTGTCTATCTGTCTGTTCCTCTCCACGCTTATACCGCTAAACCGATTTAGATTTTGGTATAGAGATAGTTTGACCCCGGAAAGGACATAAACTACCTTTTGTCGCGAGTAAAGGGCTTGAAGGGGTTGAAATAGGGGATAAAAGTTTGTATGGGAGTCCAGGGCTTGAAGGGGTTGAAATAGGGGATAAAAGTTTGTAAAAAAATAAAACCATGAACCTTTTTATTTAGGCACTTGATAAAAATAATAATAATACGTTCAAGCGTTTATGAAAAATTAGGATCTTAAAAATAAAAATGGCTGCCCAAAGTAACTATTCCACGCGGACGAAGTCGCGGGCAAAAGTATATTTCTATATATTCTTGTAACTTAGTCACCTGTAGTTCTGAAAAATCGACCATTCCATTACCAATGAGAAATACCTTGAACTTGCCGTCCCCAAGAGTCACCAACTGATTCACATCAGCAGGTAATCCTTTATTCACCTTAACCTTTGTTAGCATGGCCATCTGTTCGTAAAGCAGTAACCTCTAAATATTTACTGCTACAACGACACACGACTACCTGCCATTACGCGTGGGCTGTGGCCCCCGGGGGTGTGTTTGTGAAAAAATTGCGCCATTCTCGAGAGCGGCCATTTTAATAATGACTGACGTATGTGATTGTGACGTTTGTGGTATTTCTGTTGGTGCGTACTTTATTCACTACTAGTTGCCGCCCGCGGCTCCGCCCGCGTGTTATCGAAAATTATCCCAAGGGAACATATTCCCGGGATAAAAAGTATCCTATGTGTTATTCTATATCATGAAAATTGGCACAGTGGTAGATTATACTACCACTGTGCCAAATTTCCTCAAAATCCATTCAGTAGTTTTTACGTGAAAAAGTAACAAACATCCATCCATCCATCCATACTTACAAACTTTCGCGTTTATAATATTAGTTCACTATAGAGGTATATTTTATATACGTGTAACAGATTAAACGCAATACCTCTTAAAGGGTCATTGTACTCATCATTACACAACTTTTGAGACCATGAGACCAACCCCGAAATCGGGAAAAAAAAATCGGCGTTTCAGTAGGTACATTTTGTCTATGAAAAGGTCTACTGATGAAAAGGTCTATCCTCGTAATGCATGTTTTACATTTAGAGGAACACAAGCAGCACCACTTTTTCACTATCATTTCAAGGGAAGTTTAATCTGTACTAGATTTTTATTAATATTTTTATCTTAATGTACTGTCTCGAAGCTGGACAAAGGCCCAAATCTTTAGGTATTCTTTTACTTCGCCACCTTGAACCAACCCTTGCGGCAGGCATCCAGATCATCCCACCACCTCTTCCTAGGCCGGCCTCGTGGCGCCGTAAATTGTTGAGACTATTGCTCAGCGGTCACTGTGCATGCGTCTAACGCGGCCTGACCAATCACAATTTAGCCTGGCCGCCTTCATTAGGTTTCCGTCATCATCAAGGAACCCTTATAGTTTCGCCATGTTCGTCTATCTGTCTGTTCGCGGTTTAGCTCAGAGATGCTTAGCACTAGAAAGTTGAAATTGGAATTGGTATGAGGATACATATTAATCACGCCGACGACAAAGTGAAAAACAAAATCTTTAAAATTATGTTTTTATCGTCTATCCCATTGTGTGGGGTGTCGTTGGATAGGTCAATTAAAAATATTGAGGGTGTGCGAAAACCATTTTCCGTCCAAGGATCTGTTTGCGAAATATTAACCTTTAAAATGCCAATTTTTGTTGAGAGTCAAGTGTCCCCCACCTCTGCCAGCTAAACGATTGTGTTTGGAGACGTGAAAAAAATCATAGAAGTAGCAATTATAACGTTTTTAAAAGAAAATTATCACAGCTCAAAACTTTAATGAGTAATAGTCGACCAACTTATAAAATGGATAAGTAAAAACTTCGTAATAATTCCATAGAAAACGACCTAAAACTACAAGCACTTATAACTTTGTATTCTTACAGCGAAATTCGTTCTGACTATTTATTTGGTCATGGTTAACGGGACGAGCAATTACGGAACCCTTCGCTGCGCGTGGCCCGACAAGCACTTGATCGGTTTTCTAGAATTTTACCACTAATAAAACTCCTACAAGATATTTTGAAGTTGTACCTATATTTGCACTAAAAAAAATATTCTAACCAGTAACTGATACAGAAATATATGCTGTCATAAACCGTTTTATGACCGCCTCTATCAAACACGGTTAGCCGGCGATCCTTTTAGAAATCATTTAGGAATCTCTTCATCACCAAACATGGCGGGTTTCCTTCTGAGCCACTTTTTATGACATAAACTGGTTACGACTGTCGTGCAGTGAATACTTAATATTTTGTTCCTGGAAGAGAGAAAAGTCTTCGGGTCTGTAGTATATATAGTACTTGCAAAGAAATCGTTGTTAATTTGACTGTATGCTCAAGCTGGGCAAAATACATGATTTGCTTTGATTAAAATACAAATTACAAAATACTATCTCGCATATATTACAAAAAAGAAATACAAAATACTTTAAAGTCGTGTATTTAAAATATAAAATACAAAATACAGTATATTAATTATTTTAATTTCAAGTATAAAATACTAATTGCTAAATAATATCAGGTATTAGGTTAGGCTAGCTTTTTTGCTTACGATAGCTATCGAGCGCTGTTTTATGCAGAACGCGACCTTAAAGGTTTGCTAAAATAATGAATTTATGTTCAAATGTATTTTGGACTCATAAGTATTTGAAATACTAACTACAAAATACCTCAGCGTCATGTATTTCAAATACCAATTACAAAGTACATTTTTAAGAAGTAATTCAAATACAAGTAATTGAAAAAACTTTTTGACAAAATAAATAATAGTTTAAAAAACTAAAAAAAGCTTTTATAGAAAAATCCAACTAAAAAACAGAAAATGAAATTTAATAAATTTGATTAAGAATAGTGTAAAAATGAAATGAATGTACAATGTACATTATTGTAAAAAACGATCACGAGGTGAGCTGTCAATCCATCTTGATTATATGGATTGACAGCTCACCTCGTGATCACTTCACCCCAAGTCTTCACTTCGACATGTTTACAGCATCGACCGGCAGGACCGTTTTAGCGAGCATTCTAGCGAACGACATTAAATTTGCTTGGATCTTTTTGCCGAGCCGAGCATTTTTGTCATTGTTGTTTAACATCTTCGTGAAGAATACATTTTTTGACGAGCATTTACTAGGGCGATCGCTAGAATGATCGTGAAAATGTTAGTAGCGATGTTTGGCTCTATGCTCGGCTCTTTTTAATCAATCAATCAATCAATCAATCATTTATTTATTTGCAAACATGGGTATTGGTACATAGATGTTCTATTTTACATAGTATAGTTCTCCATATTTTACCGTCGCAAGGGCATGCAAATAATATTGAATTCACAAATTAAAAATCAAATAAAATATAACTATACAAATTTAAATCACAAAAATTAAAAATGTCAGATTTAGTTAAATAAATGTCATGTTAGGGTCACAATAAAACAATAAAAAATGTCGAACTGGTTACGCTAATAAAAATTATAAATGTCAAATTTTGTTTAATAAATGTCATGTTTACATTACATTTAAAAAAATAGATATCTGAAAAATGTCGGAGTGAGATGATACAAAATAAAATAATAAGTAAGGCAATTGGAATAAAGGTATGTCAATCAGGTTATGCAGCTCTAATAATAACAAAAAAGTCAATCAGTCAGCGATTCATCATTAAGGAAGTCGTCAATCGCGTAATATCCTTTCTCAATTAATATTTCGTTAAGCGCCCTTTTAAATTTTATTACAGTCATTGTTTTTATTACATCAGGTACTTTATTATAAATGCGCGGGGCAATACCAAAAAAACTTTTCTTCATTAGCGCGGTTTTACATTTTACATGACATACCTGGTTTAAATATTGAGTCCGTATCGGATTAATTCTGACTTCCGACAGTTTTTGAAATAATTGTGGATTGTTTTTTACAAACAATGCTGTTTCCAAAATATATAACGACGGAAAAGTTAAAATTTTTAAAGATTTGAAATAGGGAAGACAGCTATATGTTGTTTTTAGACCCAACAATGACCGTATACATCTCTTTTGCATTCTTAATACTAGTTCCTTATCAGTAGACTGCCCCCAGAAAATAATACCATACCGCAGAACAGAGGCAACTAATCCATGGTAGGCTGTTAAAAGAGCCTGACTGTTGACTTTTTTTGAAAGTTGAAAGAGAGCATATGCAGATTTACTCAGTTTTTTGCAAAGGACTTCAATATGAGGTTTCCAAGTGAGTTTGCTGTCGATCACTATACCTAAAAACTTAGCCTTATTTGTTTCCTCAATATTACAGCCATGGTAATTAAAACGAATATTCGGGTATTCACTACGTTGATGAAAGTGCATTTAACTGATTTTAAAAAAGGAAGAGGTTCTCAATTCGTCGGAACCTTTTTTTATGATATTTTTTATGTATGTTTCCCGATTACTCGAAGATGGCTGGACCGATTTGGATTGTGTTTTTGTTTGAGAAGTTATACTGCCCAGGTGGTCCCATGATCATCAAGTCAGGATCTGATGATGGGATCCTGGAGAAATAAAACTCTTCAAATTTTATAGGCACACTTGAAGCAATTTGTTTGGTAGTTTTTGGAAGAGTACTTTCTCGGAGTGGTCTCATTTCAATTGGGTGAAGATCTGATCAAGAACTTCGGAGATAGGCAACGGAACTCCTCAATAAATGATAGCAAATGGACTGAGATTGCTGAAATCTCATGTCTGTCTATTGTTTACACCAGTTCATAACATAACATCACGCCGGTACGCTGTGAAGGGGTAAGCACATGTGAACCACTAAAAAGTGAAAAAAAATGTTTTTAGTTAGTTTTTTCATACTTTGTAGTGTTTTTATTGGGAAGTCGGTTGTATTTTTTTGTAAAAAGTTTTTCATTGTTCAGTTCGACAAATTTTAAAACGGCGAATGCTCGATGTTACAAGTGAATACTCAAGTCTATCAGCACCTTTAGACAAATAAGTATGAATAGAAATACCATTATGGTAATTAAATCAAAAACTGATGGGCACATAAAATTATACGAGGCGTAAGCTCAGACGGCGGGTGTCGACGATGACGTCATTCGAACCTGGGGATTTATCGTCAATACTCGTTTATTGGACAGGGTTTTACATAGATTATGTCTTATTGCTTTTTGGTTATTTATGGTTATGGTGACCAGTATGAGTTTGTCTTAGTATTCAATATTCTTCGCTATCACAAAGCGTTGCAGTACAAACTTAAAATTTTTGTTTCGAAAGAGGAATACTGTTTCGTTGCGTTCATGCTAATTGAGAAATACGAATATTACCGAATACATAGAGCCGCATACCTTTTCTAGTGCCACATTACACGAGTAGTTTTTGCATTTGTGCAAGATGCAAGTTGAGCATGGGATCTTAAGGTGAAAGCGCCAGGTTAGCCCGCGAAATTCAAATATTCATATGTTTTTTGTATTTTGCAGGTCACTGTCAGGTTGTATGTTGATAAAAATACAATTGGCGACCGTAACAAATATTGTTGTTTTTTTTTTAATACATTGTATCTCCAACAAAGGATACACAGAACAACATAAGCCACAGTGATACTGGTGGTTCATTTTCGTGTGCTCCTTCAGTTATAGGAGACCACAGCATGCACATATAACTAGGTTTACAAAACAGAATAATATTACATGCACAGAATTAAATTAAAAATTGGATAAGATCATTCCATTACATTAAATTAAATTTTAAAAAATGCATTAAATGAACTTAGATTAAATTATTCCAAAAGATTAAATTAAGATTATTCCAATCAATTAAATTAAATTGCTCCATTGAATTACATTACTGTGCCATGTCAAATGTATGCTTTACTGAGTTATGATAATTAAAATCATCAATACAGGTTGTATCATTCATGTAACTCGATTGAATTACTTTTTTATGAAATAACCATTCAATCGAGTTAAATGAACTAAGAGGGTTGTATTGATGATTTTGACGATTATAATTCTGTAAATAACAGCCTGACACAGACTTGCAAATTGCAAAAACATAAGAAAATTTGAATTTCGCGGTCTACCCTAGCGCTTCCACCTTAAGTTCAGCTCCCATAACGGGTACTTAGTTAGTTTTATGAAGATTTTCCGTAAACATTTTCGTAGCAGCTTGAATCTGAATTTGAGTTACATAACGTCAATAAGGTATTTTACTGAAAAAATCTAATTAGTCCGTCAGATAGATTTCCAAAAAATATTGGACACGTATTTTTTACTTTTTCAGATAAACAAAAAATTAAGACGAAACAGTGCGTTGAAAACACGCGTGATGTCACTATGATGGTACATTTTTTGCCGGCGAAGTGACGTCACGCGCGTTTTAGCGTGGGAATTGAACATAACTGGCCAAAAGTCCAGAAAATAATAATTATTATGGGTGGTTAAAAAAAGGAGCTCGTGACTAAATAATAACTGCCTAGGTTAAGCAATGCTTGCCGAGGTCGGTTTGTGAATGGGTGGCTATGTATAAAATACCGAGACTCCTGCGCGTCCGGGTGTTACTTGTGAATATCTTTGAATGTCGTTACTGGTCCGAAGCGAAAAACCGGACAAATGCGAGTCTGACTTGCGCGCCGAGGGTTCCGATCGAGTCTTGATTTTTTCCAAGTAGGTATACACGGAAGTTTATAAACTATGAAAACACTCTCGTTACTCTGAAAAAAATATAGCGTATAAGATTGAAGTACAAATTTAACTTTGTTGTTGAAAAAATATTCTCCCGCACATCAATGTCATGACGGTCAATTCTTCAACCGAAAATGTAAGTTTTTTAATCGCAATTTTTTTTTTTTTTTTGTTTTATATGATAAAACAACAAATTTCGGACTTTTTCCTGTATTTGTACTGTAAGATCTGTCTTCTTGCTAAATTTCATGACTCTAGATCAACGGGAAGTACCCAATTGGTTTTGATTCCCTTGCTAGTGTCAAAACAAGGGTCATAAAAGTAGCATAAACGGCCTGACTTAGAAGTTTGACTTTTTCACTGCTACAAGAGGAATCAGACTCGAGTATTTGATATTAATTTCAGATTGATTCCTCTACGCATTCTTGAGAAAAAGGGTCCTTGCCTAGGACTATCGTGTTACCCCGTTACCCAGTCAACTGTAGCGGCCATTTTGTGTGAATTGCGACATCTGCCTGGGTTCCTTCTGGGTGGTCTCGCGTGATTTAGGCGCGTGTGATTAAAATGACGATATCTATAAAGTTATGTAGGGCTGTATATAATAGTTATGTCGTTGGATGCCACAGCTCAGCGACTACTGGGTTGTGAAGTTCAGATAAGCAGTAGCTTTATATAAATATTAGTATTTAACTGGATCCGGTAAGACTACCAGCTGAGCTCAACAAAGATAGAACAAGGTTAGGCAAATTGATTGGACACAAAAAATTGCTAGCATTCTAGTTAATCCAACTAATTACGAACACAACATTATTTAGCTCGGCGATTTTTTTTATTTTTCTTTTAAGCTAAATCGGAGCACCCCATTTATTCGTACCAGCCTGTGGTTTTGGGGTTCAGGTTAACGATGCTGTCAGTAATTAAAACTTAGTCTCAAATTTCAGCGGCTTCCGTAACGAAAATAGAAAAAAACCTACATACACGGTACGGTACCACGGTAGTTGCTGAAAATCAGCGCCGTTGAATTTTGGATTTGCCCATTGTCACGGCATTTATGTTAAGCAAATGACCGATTTTTGCTCGGATGCGACGCACAACTTGAATTTATGTCTATTTTCTAAATTACTTTCATAATTAAAATATTTATTATCGTTTTGTTTCCATGTTGTCGCTGTCAGTCAGTCGGGCGTCATGCCATAGACAAATGCTGAACTGTGTTCTGTTTTGTCTGTGGTGTGACCAGAGACACGTTTTAATTGATGTCCGGTTTTTAGTTTATATTTTGTTTTTGTTATAATTGTAGTTGATAAGTATTTTAGTTATTAGTATTTCTGTGCGTTTTTTTCCGGCAGAATAAAGTTTTTTGATTTTCTTTCTTTCTTTTTTATACACATTTTGAAATGTATGGACAGCGAACTTGCTTGGTATGTTGGTAAAAAAATACTCCTTACGTTTATCCTATTTCTAACTATCCTAATCCTAACTTAATATTATAACTGCGAAAGTGACTTTGTTTGTTTGTCACGCTTTCACGCATAAACCGCTGAACCCATTTTGATTAACTTTGGTACAAAGATAGTTGGGACCCTGGAGACGGATATAAGCTACCTTCCTGGAGAAAGTCTGACAAGGATGGCTTCATCAAGGTGGAGAAGAGAAAGAAGAAGAAGCTTTCTTGTCGGAACCAGTGTTGCAATGCGCTGGCAGGACCAAACATGCCACTGCGTCCAGCAACACCAACCGGCTACATCACTCCAGGAAGGTTGAAGAGATCTTGAAGTACATGAGAATGAAGACCAACTGGACTTTGAGGGTCGAGAAGTTGGAGCAGCGCCACAACACAAACTTTAAGTCGTTTGAGGTGCGGGTTCCAACTCATCAGCTCAAGATGTTCCTCAAAGCAGCACCAGTAGCTCATTTGGCGGCACGGTTGGCGCAGTGGTTCATCGATTGGCTGCTGCGCTATGTGTCGCGGGTTCGATTCCCGCACCGAACAAACATTTGTATGGCTTACAGATAGTTGTTCTGGGTCTATCTGTTTGTGTATGTGAATTTTAATGTTTGTAAACGCAACCTATACAGGAGAAATGTCTATTGTATCGGGCACCGTTTTTTTTTTTTTTAATAAACGTCTCCGTCATTTTGTCTGCAGTAGTTTATAGTTTCAATTAATTGTAATATATATTATTTTTTATGTTTTTGTTTTATGTTTATGTATTTTATGGGTCCTTAATGCCTTAATTAATGTGAAAACGAGCAAAAGCAATAGTAGCTCAAACTAGAAAATAAAAAGAGGTAAAATGCGAGCCAATAGTTGGGACTTTACTGTTAATCACAGTTCACAGCACAATTCGCCAGCTACCTGTACACTTATAAGTTTTGTCGACTGTACTTTATGTGTGCGTTCACTGAACATAACATGGTAAGTACCGTTTGCTGTACATAGTCAAATTACTCAAGGACGTGATCGTGTAACGCACACACGGTTCTATAACGTTTGGTTTACTACACAAGTGCCGTACGGATGGGCAACTAAATCTTTCATAATTATAATTCTTATGTGCGTGTGTAAGTAGGTCACTGAACTCCTTCTAAACGGCTGAACTAATTTTGAGTAGGTCCTTGAATTGTTCGCATTCACAACTAGACCCGGTAGATGTTCTGTGACTCTCTCTCTCTCTCTCTCTCTCTCTCTTGCTTTAACTATATCTCTTGCTTTAACTATCTCACTTGCTTTAATTCTCTTTCTCCCTTGCTTTAACTCTCTCCTACTTTATCTCATACAATAACTGTATCTCTTGCTTTAAATATCTCTCTTGCTTTAACTTTCTCTCTCTCTTGCTTTAACTCTCTCTCTTACAATAACTGTATCCCGTGCAATAACTCTCTCTTTCTTGCGATAACTCTCTCTTTTGCAGTAACTCTCTCGTTTGCGATACCTCGCTCTCTTAAGACAACTGTATCTCTTGCTTTAACTCTCTCTCTCTCTCTAGCAATAACACTCTCTCTTGCTTATATACATATATACTTGTGATTACTAAACCAGCAAGGCATTATTCTACCTTGCTGTTCCAAACTTTGTTGAAGCCGCCAACCAGTTTAATCTGATGCAGCTGAATACCAGTGTTTTACATGAAGCGACTGTTTATCTGAACTCCACAACCCCGTTACTGGGTAGTTAGTACGATGAAATACTGGTGTAAAGATTTCTGGCTTATAACAAGATCTACAGCCCAGACCAGCAGCCTAATGCACTTTCCGAGGTACGGTAGGTTATAACTGTACAAAAATCCTTGGACCGGTCTCAGCTGTTTATGTATTTACGTAACGAGTTTACAGTAATCTAGTATGGTATTAAACACACCTGAACGTCCTGTACAACTCCCTTGAAGTAGGCGCTATCGTCAGGCTCGGGTGCAGCAGGCGCCGTCAAAAAAATACACCGATATCCAAATAAAAAACACTACAAACTATAAAATAACTTCAATTTCGGCAGTCGCTGTTTTTGGCTGTTTTATCGTTTTTTGACACCGACTTCCGAAATTAAAGTTATTTTATACTTTGTATTTGGAAGTCGGTTGTCTTTTTTGTAATAAAAGTTTTTTATATTCCACTTTTTAATGGTGGATACCCCACAACTAAGTGACATTATTTCCATAATGAGTGGTTCCGCAATTTGCCGTTAAGGAGTTACATTGTGTGCCCTCGCAGTCCAAGTCCAGACCAGCTCATAGTTAAATATCTACTTTGCTTTGCTACTAGTTTTTACTGATTTTAGGGGGTCACTGGTTTATATTTGAAGTTCACAGTATAGTGCAAATGCAATATAGCTATAACTAAACCCAATGCAAAAAGAATCATCAAGATCGGTTAATCTATATCTATACTAAAATATTATAAAGAGGAAAGATTTGTATTTTTGTATGTAACGAATAAACTTAAAAACGACTGGAGCGATTTGAAAAAATCTTTCAGCAATGGATAGCTACATTATCAGCGAGTAACATAGGCTAAATTTTGTCCCCGTACTCCCACGGGAACGGGAACTACGCGGGTGAAACCGCGTGACGTCCGATAGTAAACAATAAAGTTATGCCCGAATAGATAATCCCAAAAACATGTTAATTCAGGTTGACTTGTTTGCCCCTACTAGCGTGATGTTATGTTATGAACTGGACTGTAATCAATAAACAGCCATGCAATTTCAGCAATCCCGGGAAAATTGCTGTCATTTATTAAAGAGTTCCGTTGCCTACCTCCGAAACCCTTTATCAGATCTTTGCCAAATTGATATGGGGCCAGTTTGGAAAAATACTCTCCCAAACAAAAAAATAATCATCCAAATCGGTTGACAATTGGCGAAAATATCGCTGAACAAACATTTTTTTTTTTCATCAGATCCTACTTCATACTCTCCATCATCAGCAAGATGACATGTTGATTACCAGGCACAATTATCTGCATTGCGCTAGAAAGTACCTATATGAAAAACATTGTATATGCCTTTAAAATTTGAGGATTTCCCTCGATTTCCCTAGGATCCCATCATCAGATTCTGACTTGATACCAATGGGGCTACCTCAGGAGTATAGGCTTTCGAATAAAAAAATAATCATCAAAATCAATTCGTAATTGACGGAAATTTTCGCATAAGAAACAAACAAAAAAAAAACAACAGCCGAATTGAGAAGTCGGTTACAAAAACACCTTACGGATCAACTCGTGCGCTTGTTATTAATAGCCACGAGCTCCTCTCAAGAACCTCAAATGACAACCGAAACTAAAAACAAGGCAGTGTATACCAGAAATCAAGTTCCCACATGTACCTTGATAGAAATGAAATGTCTAAGTAAAGAGAAATGTGAGTAAAACTTATTCTCTTCCGGCGATATGGCGTATAAACGGGTTACCGTGGCCGCAAACTACTGCCACACCTAACTTTAGCACTAAAGCGCAACTAAGCGGTTTAGCAAATTCCTAACTTCGTTGGAGCACATTTGGAAAAAAAATTTACCTCTGTCAGGTATTTTCGGCCAACACTTTTTTCGTCTCTGATTTTTTTCCTGTGGCTTTGGGCACGTGGTGTATCCCACTGAAATCGTGCATGTTTACAATATTAAATAATTATAGTTTGTTGTGTAAAGTGTAGCTTTCTATAAATCCTGCCAGGGTTGTGGAATTTGTTCGAAAGAGTCACCGCGGCCCTAGAACGCAAAGGGCTTTAGAAGGAACACGGATGGGTTTTAGTCAGTTTGACACGACCTTCCGGTCCACCCAGAGCGGAAGAAGTCATTTAATGATTTCCCATCCTTAAAAAAAAAAGCTTTCTCTCAATGGAAAGATTCTCATAATCAGATTAGTTCTTCTAGAAAACTTCTAGAAAACTTCTGTTACACTGCTAATTCTAATTGTTTTTGCAAGACTTGGCGCTTGAATAATTATTTAGAAATAACTCCATATTTTGTCCTGTTCGCTTGACTTGCATAGTAAACTAGCGTGTTAGAAAATCATGATCCTTTCGGAATCCTTTGATCGTGAGTTTTCACTCACACGTGGCCGTTTTTGAATAATTATATTTTTTGAATATTCGAAAATAGGCTGTTGAAGTAGTGCCAATCAGTGCCCAAATAGGCATCATCATCAGCTCTTTGCATATCACAGCTGGAAAAATATGCGGGGCAGTCTGTGGGGACTACCGATAGTAGTGAAAACTAAGCGAAAGCTAAAGCGTTCGGTGATCATAACGCGAGTTCCATGATTTTTGTTCACCCAAAGCGTTCGGTGACGATGACGCGAGATCCATGATTTTTGTTCACCCAAAAAGTGCAGAAGTTTTGTTGTACTGTACTAAATCGTTGGTAATCCTTAAATAAATAAAAGTGTTCAACGCACCCAAAGAAGTTTTCACTTCAAAAACATTAGAAGAAATATTAGATAGCTCACTCCATTAATGACAAGTACCGATGTCGCAAGACTTCCATTGCTAATCATAATAAGCCTCCAGCTATCTGCAAACTAGCTGCAATTTCCCATCATGTCACAGTCGTATACAAATTAGCTCAAAATTAATCACACAAAATCACCCCACAAAACAGCCACAATGACTGCTTTGCAAACAGTTTCAACCAACTCGTAATATTCAACGCGAAATTCCCTGAAAATCTACAAATCAATTTAAACAGTAATTTCTGACGATTCACCATCAATCACTGTTCTAATGATTCCTCCTGATTTCAGCAACTCTTCAAATGATTATACTCTATTTTAATTTAAGCTTTATGTGTTTAGTTTGCTGCTTAAATTTCTACTTTATTTACACGTGCTAGGGTTGTTACTTCTGTGGGTAGTTCCACCCCTGTAGGCGATTCATTTGTAACTATTTGCTCACCGCAATGAGTAACATTTTCGCTGTAATAGTTATGTGCTAACGCAGGCTTTGTACTGGGCTTTGAAAACGGTTGTGCGTTCATTAAGTGGTTGATAATGTATTTTTTTCGATTTGACTTTTAATGGCTTCTGTGCTAAGATTCAGGTTTTCGACGAAAAATGACTACTGATTTTTTTTTATTTTTATTTTGAACTTGGCGCCACGCTAGGAATTTCTCCTGTATTGTGGTTCGTGGGTGCGTTTACAAACATACAAAGTCACATTTAAAAACAGCAAGACCCGGAACAATTATCTGTAGGCCATACAAACATTTGTTCCATGCAGGAATCGAACCTGCGACACGCAGCGTAGCAGTCAATCGCTCAACCACTGCACCAATCGTGTTGTCAATACTGATCATTGTTAAGAGCGTTTACGTCGTACGTCATTTCATACAAACTTTCAAATCGAAGTAGAGTTAAGAGGGAGAGAGAGAGTGATCTTAAGTTTTCTACAGAAAGTGAAAAATCACTCCATCTTTTTCCTTGAACTCTTTTTGGTAAATGTTCTCTTCTCTACTAACTACTTAGACTGCGATAACTAGCGTATGCATGTATTCAGTTCATATTTTAATGCAGAACCTATGAAGAAAAGCCAAAAAATAAAACGATTTTGTAATCTCTTAGTAAAGAAACTAACCTTATGTTGGGCTGGATGTGATGCGGTATCTCTGGTCTCGGTCTCCAGGAACCAAAAGGCTTCGATCACTTATTTTCTCTTTTCCGCCAATATAAACTTTGACTGTTGGTAGGTAGGCTCTACGCCCTAGAAATATTCATTTACTGGCACATTTTTCTCTGTATGGACCATACAGAGAAAAATATACCTGCTTGGTGCATAGTTTCGTCAATATGGTGTCGGACGTAAAAGAATAGCACCATCCCATCACTTCCCGTGGGTGTCGTAAGAGGCGACTAAGGGACTCACCAGAGAATGGGCAGCAGCATTCTCTGTGCATTGCAACAGCTACACTGCGATCGCCAGCCCGCCTGCCAAGCGTGGCGATTATGGGGTAGGCCTATGTCTCTCGGCTGATATGATGATGATAAGGTATATTTTATGGAAGGCCACGTTTTGTATTTCCTTCACGACAATGGCAGCTACTCGATAATGCGACCCCGCGTCGAGCGGCCCGCGTTATTTTATATTGCAGATTCACATAAAAAAAAAACATTATTTCACATTGATAATTCAATGATGACGCAACAGTGCGTTAAGAACACTCGTGACGTCACTACGATGGTACAATTTTTACCAGCAACGTGACGTCACGCGTGTTTTCAGCGCACTGTCCGTCTTAATTTTTAGTTTACGTGAAAAATAAAAAATACGTGTCCAATGTTTTTTGGAAATCTATCTGACGGACTAATTCGATTTTTTTAGTTAAAATACCCTATTGTGCCTTCCCTATATACTCGCAGTTATTTGAATGGCAAACATTCCCATGGTAAGTACAGTCTGTTACAGCTATGTATGCAACGTTTAGGCCGGTCAAATTGCTGGCTATAACTCAGCCGAACAGTGCGGTCGGCTGATATTGCCCGGTGTTGCTAGCGTATGAATATTATTGAGAGAATAAACGGAGTTTTTTAATACAATGCAGGTTTATTTGCAGAGGTCGATACGCTGACTTCTAGGTGGTTGAACTTGTTTACCAAAACTTAAATATCTTAGGTATGTGTGTAGTCACACGAAAGAAGAGAAAGTGAATGATAGCCCAACGATTGCAGGTTGTTGTAGTGGTAACAGAAATACACACTCTGTGAAAATTTTAACTATCGACCTAAGGTTCATGAGATACAGCCCGCTGACAGACAGACGAACAACAGAGGTTTTGTAGGGTTTTGTTGGTTACCCTTGGGGTACGGACCCCTAAAGATGGTTTCATATTAGTTACCTTAGTGAAAATCATAACGTATTTTTGTCTTTAAAAACACGTGGCGGGCCCAATGAGGCTTGATGTACCATTGGCTTATGTTAAGCTGTCTAGCTGATGCGGACCATTGGCTATTAATTTTGTCCAGCACGTCCCACCATAAACATATTATCGACAAAAAAAAATACTAAGAAGTTGTCAAATCATCATCATCATCATCTTCCTACCCTTATCCCATGACTTAGTGTCGGCGCAACACGTTTTTTTCTTCCATTCTGTCCTGTCAACCGTTACGCTATCACTAACTCCCTCTTCTTTCATTTCACTCCTAAAACAATCTATCCATCTTTTCTTTGGCCTCCCTCTCCCTGTCCATCCATCCACATTATTATATTCATAAGAAGTTGTCAAATAATTTCATTAAATTAATTCTCAGCTAGCAACACAGGCAGTCATAACTCGCGGCTGTTTCACGTAATGTCCGCATTATCGCCTGATAAACGCGGTTTAGTGAATGCTGATCGTGTTGGGCTCACTATTGTGTGTTGTGTATAAGGGCCAGGATAATCAGGTGTTTTGGAATGTGAGTATTGAGTGGGCTGAAATTATTATGGTGATAAAGTTTAACTTGTTAAACAGGAAGACGTATTTTTTTCTTAATGGTTTTTTTTTTGGTTTGTTTCTATATAATTGGGAATCGTATTAATTTAACTTTAATCCTGATATATTAACATCTTATTTTTTTTATGTATTATGATTTTTTTTTAACTCATTGACATTTTTTTTATGAATTGAATCGTATTTTTATCATTATTGTTGTTCTAAACAAATTTATTTTCTTTTAAATGTGAATATGAACTTTGTATGGTCTGAAAAGAGGGTAAATTAAAGCATCTTAAATAAGCTGAGTATACTTGTATATACACACAACACACATACATAATCTCGAAGTGAAAGGTGCGCAAAGGAACGTAACGCCTCACTTTTAGTTAACGCTCGATTTTACTCCTCATAAAATTTTCACACCACGGGCTAAATATGAAAATCGTTTCTTAAGGAGTTAAATCCAAAAAGGTAAGCAGCTTCAGTGGGACAATCAGATAAAAAATGAGGTACAGCAAATTGCTTGACGTTCATAATTTGAAAAAAGGGGATTGCAGTACTATTGCCCTCTCCTATCCTTATAGGAATCATCCTGCTTAAGAAAACTATAATTAAACGCCAACCTTTTCCTAAATTTTAAACAGATTACGACTGAGATACAAATGCGACCGTTGCTCAAAAATTTAGAACATTTGGCACTCAGATTCAATCATAATGCCTTTTTTTTTAAGGATGGGATATCATCAAATGACTTCTTCCGCTCTGGGCGGAGCGGGAGGGCGTGTCAGACTCTTACTGACTAAAACCCATCCGTGTACCTTCTAAAGCCCTTTACGTTCCAGGGCCGCGGTGACTCTTTCGAACAAATTCCGCAACCCAGCAATTTGCTGTCTGCAAATTGGTTGACGTTCATAATTTGAAAAAAGGGGCTTGCAGTACTATTGCCCTCTCCCAAAATTAAGGCAGCCCCGGTAAGTTATAAGGATACTTGTGATGGGTTAACCCCATCACAAGTTCACAACGTTGTTCAACATTGTTCTACAGCACAATTTTGTGCTGTAGAACAATTGTATGAGACACAATAAAAACTTTTTTTTTCCTATTCTTATAGAAATCAACAAAAGAACATTCCTGTTAAGGAAAACTGTAGTTAAACGCCAAGCTTTCCCTAAATTTTTGACAGATCACAACTGAGATACGAATGCGACCGTTGCTTAAAATTTTAGAACATTTGGCACTCAGATTCAATCATAATGCCTTTTTTTTCTTTTTTTTTAAGGATGGGAAATCATCAATGACTTCTTCCGCTCTGGGTGGAGCGGGAGGGCGTGTCAGACTCTTACTGACTAAAACCCATCCGTGTTCCTTCTAAAGCCTTTTGCGTTCCAGGGCCGCGGTGACTCTTTCGAACAAATTACGCAACAATCATAATGCCTACACAATATTGAAACAAAACGAAACATTGACCCCGACCAAAATGTCATCGGATATGAATGGTCCAATTACGAGAGGCGTATACTGCACGTTTTGCTTTCACGCATAATTATTATAAATAATGTCCCTAATTAACTGTTGCCTAAATTAATTTATTATTATTTCCGTTTTTGGTCTGTAACATAGAGCTCAGAAGCTATAGTATGCGCCAGATAAATGTGGAATAAAGTATATTGACCTTTCCCTAATAACTGTTCATAGGTACCTGAACAATTAAATATGAATCGTTTTTCATTATTAGACAATGTTAAGGATCACGAGAGATGATGATTCGGGACAGCTTTGTGTCATTAATTCCGTTTTTCAAATTAAAAATGTCAATATTTGTAGGTGGGTCAATGACCGTTATTCCACGATTATCTAGCGCCTACTATAATGACTAAATAATAACAGCTGGACGGGTTGATGCTCGAGGTTGAACAATTGCATACCGAGGTCGGTGCGTGGATGACCTAAGTGGCCATCCATTACATACCGAGTCCCCTTCATCCCTAGGGGTCCCGGCTGTCATTTGTAGATATTTGACCGTCGTTACAGAAAATCTGACACTTGTCTTGTCTATGGTTGTTCTTTAATTATTATTTTATTTGAATATGTTTAAAATTAGTTTGTTTTTTTTTTCTATTATTTTGTGTTATTGTTTTGCTTTTCATTTCAAAAAAAAAAAAAAGAGTGTCACGGTTTTCTGACACTACGAAATAAATGACATATAGTTTAGACGGCTTTGATTGGCGTCCGTGACAGACAGAGGTTTTGCGCCCAACGCACGTTCGGTGTCAATAGACAGATACATTACATACAAATTATTTATTATTAAATCCCATTGTATATTACGTATCCTTAAAATTGTAACAACTTGATTGAACTATTTCAAACGATCTGATCCCATAATGAATGTTTGCCAATTAATAGCTAACATTGCATTTAAAACTCTATTCCCGGTATACCGCTAATTAGGGAGGTCTCTTTGTGGACGAAACTGTTATTGTGATTATATGTATTAATTTAAACTTACATACAATTATAATTTTAAATATTTCAATATAATTGTAAAAAAGATATTATATATAAAATAGTAGCCCACCGGTATCGGGAACAGGGTCCAAGCTACCGACGGTCAGGGCTCCAGAGAGAGGAACCTCCTAACAATACGAGCCGTGTCCAGAAGTACCGCTTTCTGAATCAGGCCCTTGATCCAGCTGCCTAACGAGAGCCTCCTGAGGTGTTGGTCGAGGCTCGTGGCTATGAAGCCATTGGCTGACACGACTATCGGTACAATGATTGCCGAGTCCACATCCCACATGTCGATAACCTCGCGAGGCAAGTCAATGTAATTGATTTGCTTATCTTTCTCGGCTTTCACGAGGTTCTCGTCATGCGGGACGGTTATGTCTACAATCACTGCACGCCTCTCGATTGGGTCTAGCACCACTATATCAGGCTTATTGGCAACTTATATTGGCAGCTTATCGTTATTTATTATTACATCTAGCATGGATGAGAATAGTTTTGCATGAAACAGACCTACCAATAAAATTATCCATCAATCTGCCGAGCCTTTTGTTGTGTGGTTGCTGGGGAGTCTGTTGCGCCACTTCTTCTTCCCAGCTAAAACACTAGGAAGTGGTGACGGGCGGGCGTTTTGGGGGACTGTCTTTATGTAGAACTTTGACGTTCAAAAAGTGCTGGCACTCAGCCTAATTTGAATAAATGACTTTTGACTTATTAACTTTTTCCCAACTATATTTGGGCCGGCATCCAGTTAAACCGGATGAAGATAAGAATGCTTGGAAACATGCTGGTCCTGCTCCATAGCACAATCTAGGGTATAGTAGACAAAGTCAAACATGTTGATGTGTATGTGTTGATTTATTTACTATATACAACGTGTAACAGAATAAACGCAATACCTCTTAAGGGGTCATTGTACCTCATCATTATGAACAACTTTCACTATGGGACCAATACTGATATCGCTAAAAAAACAATTACATGGTGCTGCCCCACACATTTATTTGGCATAACTCGACAAAATGTACTGGACAGCTGATTTCTTTTTCGCGATTTCGGGTAGGCCTCATACTAAAAAAATTTCATGATGATGAGTACAATGACCCCTTAAGATGTATTGCGTTTATTCTGTTACACGTTGTATAGTTACAAAATTGCACCCCTATAAAACAAGTTACTAGTGTGCTAAAATACCTTTGACATTAATAAACGACCCTCGAAATAGCGGAGCATCTTTACCAGCCCTAAGCCGCTTCGTCCGGCAACGTCACTGTGAAATATTACGACACAGTCCGGTCCCACCATGTCCTGTTGTTCGTAGTTAATTCTCAGATCGCCTTTGATGAGCAGCCGCTGTTTACCGAGGTTTAAACTGTGTTTAATAGTAATTAAACGGGCTCCTTGGATTGTGGGGACAACGGGCTTCGTAAGACTGTTTATTTGTTACATCTTGTTTTGTCTTATGTTCTTGTTTAAGAGATTTTGGGGTAGTTGGGTTGTCAAACACCTCACTCCCCCCGCTGACGCGAGGTGACCCGCGGTTGCTGGCATCAGCCGGGGATTACGGAAGTCACATCCGTTCCCGCGATCCCCGACGTAGGTGGGAGATGTAACATCGGGGTGGTTTTAGTCAGTGAGAGTCTGACAGACCCCACCACCCGCCGCAGGGCGGAGGACATCCATGAGGATTTCACACCGATATATTAAAAAAAATTGTAGGGTCGAACTGAGAGGCTGACCCGTGGATGGGTGACCATCAGGTACATACCGAGTTTCCTGCGTGTCACGGAAAGTATGTTAAGCCGTTGGTACGGGTATCCGCCAGAAAATTCGACATGTCTTGCAAAGTTGTATGTGTTACCCAGTTCCTGGGTTGTAGAGATCAGATAGGACATAGCTAGGATATAGCTGTCTGGTTCTGTATGGTGTCGGACGTAAAAGAATAGCACCATCCCGTTGCTTCCTGTGGGTGTCGTAAGAGGCGACTAAGGAACTCACTAGAGAGTGGGCAACAGCATACTCTGTGCATTGCAACAGCTAAACTGTGATCGCCAACCTGCCTGCCAAGCGTGGCGATTATGGCACCCCCCCCCCCCCCC
>NDFZ01005018.1:34421-75486 GCA_002192655.3 Mamestra configurata
CCCTCCCTTGGGGAGGCCAGCAGTGGACATCTATCGGCTGATGATGATGATTCAGCTGTCCGTCACCTTAACATGTTTGGGAAGAGGCTAGTCAAATAGGTATGAAAATTATAATACTAATATTATACAAAGTTCAAAATTCTTCTATCTCAAGAAAAACTCATTTGCAGCTTAAAAAGCTCCTTAAATTATTATCTTCTTTTATGACCCTCGGATATTCGATAATACCCTCAGACTTATCATCCAAGGATCCTAACGTTACGTAATTTTATATAAGTCATTCTTACTACCTACTTATCGTTTCAGGGGTCACGACCAGAGGGTGTTGACCCTTTAATGATGCCATCGAATGTTTGTAAGCGTCGTTAACTTCGGGAGAAAAGATAATGGGAAGAGTTCTAGTTATTTAGGTGTGCATTTGCGAGATTATGATGGTACTCTAGATTCTGTTTAACTTATGTGTGACCTAGCTTTTGCCCTAGACTTCGTCCGCGTGGAATAGTTACTTTGGGTAGCCAGCCATTTTTTTAAGATACAAATTTTTCAAAAACGCTTGAAGAAACGTTTATTTATTTTTATCAAGTGCCTAAATACAAAGGTTCATAGCTTATCTTCAATAATGCTGGACTCCCATATAAACTTTCCTCTCTATTTCAACCCCTTCATACCCTTTTCTCGCAACAAATGCCATGTCCTTCTCCAAGGTCTAATCTATCATCGTACTAAATTTCATCAAAATCGGTTCAGAGGTTTAGGCGTGACAGACAGATATATAATTTAATATAACTAGCTGCGCCCCGCGGTGTTACCCGCGGTTTAAAGTAGCCTATGCATTAATCCAGGGTGTCAGCTGACTTTTTTTTTTTTGGATGGGAAGTCATCAAATTACTTCTGCCGCTCTGGGTGGAGCGGAAGGGCATGTCAGACTCTTACTCATCCGTGTTTCTTCTTAATCCTGCCTACTAGCTGTATCATATTGTGATCCGTTTCACAAGCTAAGTTTTTTTTTTTTTAATTTAATATGGGTTTTCTCTTGACTCTAGTCTAGGTCATAGATGACGGAGACAAAGTCGACGATGGAGCGAGCAAGTGACGATATTTTCTCGCTGAGAGGTCTTTGTGTGTCTTTATTAATAGAAGAAGCTAGAATTTTCTGAGCTGATAAGGCTCCAGCAGACAGGTGCGACGCGACAATGCGACAACACGTGGTGTCTACAGGACGCCTATTACTTCCGAATCCGTATCATCAATTTATCCTGCCATTACCTGTTTCATCCACATTTACAACTAGTTGCCGCCCGCGGCTCCGCCGTCGTCGCCGTCCATCGAAAATTATCCCAAGGGAACATATTCCCGGGATAAAAAGTATCCTATGTGTTATTCCAGGCTATAATCTACCACTCACATCAGTAGTTTTTGCGTGAAAGAGTAACAAACATCCATCCATCCATCCATTTTTACAAACTTTTGCGTTTATAATATTAGTAGGAAGAAAAATACGCCTGTCACTTCACGAAAATATTTGTTAAATTCTCATAAATAAAGACTGTTCATTATCGATAGGCTATCGAGCATCGACAAAGTGATGAGTTTCCACAGTGTTAAAATGAAATTACCATAAAATCAATATGGCGTCCGCATACAAGCTAATTTGACGGGCGGACGGCGCAATATATTAGCAATTAGCTGCTCAATGATTAGTACCGGTAATTTTGTTAGTGGTACTTAATAAAAATCAATAAAATAATGTAAATTATAAACAACCGATTTTACCTGTTAAAACAAATTCAAGTATCGACTCATTGCATTGTAATTTGTGTATAACATGTATGTATTTAGAAATATATAAGTATGTTTATCAGTTGTCTGGTTGCCATAGTACAGGCTCTGCCTAGTTTGGGATCGGATGATAGTGTGTGAATTGTCCCAGGATATATTATTATTATATTATATTATTATTATTTCAACCTTTACTTTTTATGTCTTTTTAGTGGAAAATAGAAAACAATGGAACTTGAACTTTGTTTTGAATACCATAGAGTTTATTATTCAATTTTTTAAGGGTCCCGTATCTCAAAAGGTAAAAAAGGAACTCTCTTGTCCGTGTGTCGCCACCGATTTTCTCAGGAACGGGTGGACCTATCAAGTTGAAATTTATACCAAATACTCTAAAGTCTAAAGAGAGGTCTAAAGTCCCTATTAGGTGTATAAAACTCAAGGTACTAAGTCAACAAGATAAAAAGATATGGGCAAATTTAGATTTTCGCGAAAACTTGTATTTTCCAAAATTTACCTTAATTTTCAACTTTTTTTTTAATTTTTTTTAGTTATCTCGGTTTCTAAAGTTGGATTATCTCGAATTTTAAAGTCGAATATAGGTCTTTAACGAGTAAAACTTATAGGTAGTGTCAAAGTATTTTAATGGGTGCATTTTCTTATCAGACCACATCTGAAATATCGAATATACTACAGTTCACACATTTTACACGTATATTTTTTTTTTGTGTATAGAACCAAGCTCTAACGTGAAGCGGCACAAATGAGAATAACACATCTAGTATGATTGGTTTTCATAAACCTCGTTTGTGATTGGTGTCAATGCACCTAGAGTAGAATCGAGAGCAAAACCATAAAAAAATACCATTTTCCGCCTAGCCAAAACCAACTATATTGAGGTCGGCTTCCAGTCAAACCGGATTCAACTGAACTACCAGTATTTTTCATGAAGCGGCTGCCTCCCAAAACTCCATAACCCATTAACTGGATAACATAAAATCTGACTCCAGTCTTGCCAAGAAGTATCTTGGCAAGACTGGAGTCAGATTTTTTGGCTTGTGACAATCCGTAACGACTGCCAAAGGTCTGCAAAGGACAGCCGGGACCAACGGCTTAACGTGCTTCTCGAGGCATGGAGAAGTCTCGGTATTTATTTATTTTATTTATTTATTAAAACTTTTTGCACTAAGTAGTAAAAACACTGTACAAAGGCGGACTTAATGCCTTAGGCATTTTCTACCAGTCGACCTTAGGGTGGTGCAGAGACAACATGGCAGGTGCAACTTAAAGAAAAACTAAAAATAGAGAGAAGAAAAAATATAAAAAAAACATTTATAAATACATAGATACATACATACACATAAACAAAGTTATTAAGAAAAAACCAATCGAACGAATTAACGCTGTGATGATTCTACCAACTTCTTGCGAATGTGCTCGGACGGCAACAAGTCGGTTGTCCTTTAAGGTGAAGGCACGTCCTTCACCTTAAAGGACAACCGACTTGTTGCCGTCCTGATGCTCAGAGGTATGTCACACCCATCCTCAGAGAGACCTCAGCAAACGTTGCTTGCATTAGTTACTTGTAGCGTTACATTGCGTCACGTTACGTTACGTTACGCTACGTTGCATACGTTTATAGTTACTTGTTGCATTACTTGTTGCGTATGCATTTGTATAAAGAAAGAAAACTGTTTTATCGCCAAACATGACATACACATATCCCATACAATAAACTATTAAAACAAAATTAGTACCTACCTTAGTTATAAAAGTTGGGAATATAGGTATGTGTGCCACCCACGAAAAATAACCACCGCTCGAAAATTAAAAGACGCAGCTTCTGCAAAAAGTACCGAAATCTGTCAAAAAATTAAACAATTTTAGACGAAACAAAGTTAACAAGGCAAACCTACTTGGTTCTTTTATCGCGCCACATTGCAAACAAGTTAGTACGAATTTCAGGAATTTTTCACGGACATTGTTTTCGGTAAAAAACACTGAGTGAAACACCCATCCGGAGTCACAACGCAGCTGCTGAAATATTTCTACTTTAAACTTAATTTTCTGAGAACTAAAATGTGGCAGTTGTGTACAAATAAAAGCAAAATTTTTGGATTTCGTAGCTTAGCAAACAACAAATTTTATAGTAGAGCGAAAAACCCGTATTTATACATGACGTATTATTCAAGAAATGATTTAAATCTAATATTGGAATAGTTAGAGCTAAATAGTAGAATAGCTCAGTCATTATTAGATGTAGATTCAAGTAATTTTCGGCAAAGCCTAACTCGCTTCGATCTTACGCAATATATCATCATATTCCTGCCCTTATCCCATGTTACTTGGGGTCGGCACAACACGTTTTATTCTTCCATTCTGTCCTGTCAGCCGTCACGCTTCACTAACTCCCTTTTCTTTCATATCACTCCTAACATAATCCATCCATCTTTTCTTTAGCCTTCCTCTCCCTGTTCATCCATCTACATTTATATTCATAACTCTTTTAGTTACGTGCATTTCATCCCTCCTCTTCACATGACCATACCAAGATAAGCGGTTGCCTTTTAACTTTTCCGTTACTGGCGCCACTTTTAAGCTACCTCTAATGAACTCATTCCTCACTTTATCCATTCTCGATACTTCACACATCCATCTCAACATTCTCATCTCCGCTACATGCAATCTTTTCTCATCCGTCTTTTTCACAGCACAACATTCTAATCCATACGGTACGACAGGTCTCATCACGGACTTATAGATTTTAGTTGCGTTGCGTTATAGATTTAGTTGCGATCGTACGCAATGTAGGTACCTATTAAAAACTTAATAACGATACATTACACACCTTATAAAGTGCATTTTGCTACTCAGTCCCGAGAACAAGAACGCGTTATACTTGAGCTGCCAGCAACATACCTAATGCTGGACAAGATGTACAGTCAACAAAGCTATTTGGTATACAGGCAAAAATATTATTTTTTCCACTGCACTGCCAATATTTATTTCTAATGTGTGCAATATAACTTTTTAAGCTTATGACATACTTTCGAGTACAATAATTCACGCTCACAACATTGTTTAACAGTAGTTGCAAGTTAGCGGTCTGCATACCAAATAGTTTTGTTGACTGTACGTGGCCTAAGGTAAGAGATTTTCTTTTGGACCGCACTCTTGAGCGTTGCAGCCCATCAATTCCATATCGATGACTGCTCCCAAATGTGTAAGTGATGCCTTCCTAACACATTTTATTGACACGAAGAGGTTTCGAATGAAAGGTCACCCATCCATGAACTGACCTTGGAAAGCATAGTTTACCTTTATCGACTCGTGATTCTTTTGTAACTGAGCCATGAGCCAGACAAAGCACTAAATTCAGATACAGTGCGTTGAATGATTTGAAAGGCAATCCACTGTATGCCTACTACCTATCACACTGACAGATACCACAGTCATGTCATAAATTTTCCTGTTTGCCAATTCTGGCGCGGAACACTAAAAAAGGGTAGTCGCATCTGAGCCATACATCGCACAGAGAAATTCAAATGTCAAAATAGCACATCGCCGCCCGATACATGGACTATTTTCGTTTTATATACGACCTCCGTACAGCACTCATTTTCGTCCTGCGTAAATCGGAGCTAGGGGTGTAATGATATCTATCTTAGGGTCAATTCATACTTGTGCAGGGTCGAAGCGCATCAAAGCGTCAATCTGAAACTTAACATAGCAAATTCAACCTTATCTCACTCATCTTATTTCAACACCCTAATGCACAAATTTGTGGAAATACTTAGTGGAGGCGGATGATGAATAAACAAACCAAAATAAAGTTTTTAAAAGAAAATTATCGACATTTTCAGAAATGACAAACTGCGAGTAAATTACACTTAAAAACCCTTTGTTACTTTATCACCTTCTAGGCGATTTCTTAGTGATTCATGAAATAAACAAGCTCCTCTAAACAGTAGCCCACATGGTACTGCAGTGCGATTCTCACCGTGTAGGCTTAAGTGAGGTGAACATGAAGTGACCTGTATATCCATAGAAACACGATAGAATGACAAAACACTTCACGCTCAATCCACCTTAGTTTACAAGGTGAGATATTGACAGAATAGACCGACTGAAAGCAGCGGTGGTGTGTCAAAATTAGTTTTTTTTTTTAGGAGACTAGATCCCACGACACAGGGAATCCTAGTGTGGGGTCTAGGGTTTAAATTTAGGTTGAAATTTATATTTTTTGGCATAATAATAAAAAAATATGATTATTATTAATTTATGCTCGCGTTTGAATACTATCTGAACTGATAGTAAGCGATGATGTGTGTGTGTGTCGACGATGGAGCACGCTTGCCCGTAAGTTGTAGCTATCAGGAAACACAGACTTGTAACTTCGTTTATAAAGATCTAATAGCCTGTAGTTTTTACTATTGATAGGCACGCGTTTGACCACTATCTCTTCTGATAGTAAGCGATGATGTGGTCGAAGATGGAGCACGCTTACCTAGAAGTAACCTTTTCACTCTTGACCTTGACTCCCAGGTTGGAGCAATCAAGAATCTCAGACTTTGTGCAGGGATTCCACTCCGTTCCACTCCGCAGAGACGTTTACAATCCTAATCTAAATCTGATACATGAAATAAAAAAAAAACGAGCGAGTCCTACAGTAGTCGCATAGGATGTGTAACATCTGACGTCTCACCTTGGTAAAAAGCAACATTAACATTAAAAGTACCAACTGACAGCCAACTCGACCACTGCGCGCGCTCATTGGTCAAATCAAATAGGGCACGCTCATTGGTTAAGTCAAACAGCGCGCGCTTTTTCGGCTTCCTGTTACACACTTCCGTCCCATTTCACAAAATCACTCCCACAGATTGCAGGAAAGCGAGAAGAAATATGTTAAACATCACAAACAACATATTGTCTAGCTCAGAAACAAATATTTTGCTACTAAAACTCAAAGAGCTAAATAGAAGTTAGCTTGTATTTGGCTCTCCAAATCGTGGATACTAACCGTCAGCACAGCAATTTTAAAATACTTTTAGGTATCAGCAATTTAGTCGTTCTAACTCCGTGAATGCGGAAGTTTTCGCTTTATGGTGGTCCTTAGTTACACCGAACTGTAATTGAAAATGCTTGAGACTTCCAACCGTCGAAGTCAATGTGAGAATCAAACATTTTTAAATGTATCAACTTACAAATAATTATATCGGATTGACTCTTATTCCTATCCAGAAAGACTACGTATTCTTTATTATGTCACTGTCACCGGAAAATTGCAAACGCCGTAAGATAGTAAAGCATTGCGTGAAATTGTAAACTATTTTCTCTTAATAAGACACAGATTCATTGGAAGCTAGTGAATTTGGATGGGATTTATTGTATACAAAACGATTTTTTCATAATATATCGACAATGATAATGTAATAAAGATTTATTACAATCTTACGGAGTCTGTAATTTTCCGGTGACATCACAACCACAATGAAATCAGGGGATTTTGAGTAAACATAAAGGGCACTTCAACTTTTTATCTATCTATGGGAAATAGAATAATAATACTCTTTATTATGTACACCATATAAGTTACAGAAAATATAGACGAGGAAAACATTACATAGGGTGACACAAAGGGCGGCCTTAAAAAAAAACCGGCAATTCTGATTTTGAAAACGTCGTAAAAGTGTCACTTAGCTTCGTATCATCATTATTGTTCTGCTTTTGCTGCTCCGTTGGTCTCCGGTCGCAAGCGCGACTGCCGAGCGTGGAGTCCTGGGTTCGATTCCCAAAGTATAATGAGGTTTTTCTTATAGAAATTACCCAGTGACAGCCCGGAGTTTGGAAGTTGTAATGTGACACCCCCGTGCTTCAGAAAGCACGTTTAACTGTTGGTCCTGCGCCAGATCTCTCCCCGGTCGTATCGGGTTGCCGTCCCATCGGAATGTGAGAAGGATAGAAGAGGAGGGAGTGCACTTGTTGTTTGCGCACACACTTGTGCACTATAATATGTCCCATGTTCACAATTTATGTATAGATAACTTAAGACTGCGATTCTGGTATTCTCTATCTTCCTTTTTTTCTCATGATATTCCTCCCACAATCCATCCATCTCCATTTATATTCATAACACTTTCAGTCACATGCTACACACACACACATTTATGCTATAACAATTAGTTGCACACATTTATGCTGTTACATTTAGTTACACACATATATATTTTATTACATTTAGTTGCACACATATATATTCTATTACATTTAGTTGCACACATATATATTCTATTACATTTAGTTGCACACATTTATGCTATTACATTTAGTTGCACACATATATATTCTATTACATTTAGTTGCACACATTTATGCTATTACATTTAGTTGCAAGAGAAGACTTATAACCCGTACTATGCGGTGTTGGGACAGAAGCTATGCGACACTGACCGCAAATACCAGGTGCGTAAGGTTGAAAGTTGATTGACTTGAGGGTATTATGTTCTTGTTATTAATTTCATTTAATTTGATTTACATTTTGAATATGTTGTTTTTCTGTATCATATATTGTAAAATACTTTGCATACTACTGTATAAATTCAAGTTTTTGCTGGGGAGTTTGTTGCCACTTCTTCTTCCTAGCTATAACACTAGGAAGTGACACATTTATGCTATTACATTTAGTTGCACATAATATATGCTATAACAATTAGTTGCACACATATATGCTATTACATTTAGTTGCACACATATATATTCTATTACAATTAGTTGCACACATATATATTCTATTACAATTAGTTGCACACATTCTATTACATTTAGTTGCACTCATCTAGTTTCATACATTTAGTCCACTAGCTCAATTATGCTACGCTTCGGTGTAAAAGATCCGTGTATGTAAATACTAAACATACAGCCATAACACACGATTCAATTCCGTTTGAATCCTATCATAAGCGATTGTGTTTACATTTCGACCTAAAAAGTAATAATACGCAAATAATGTTCTGGTTCGCGGTAGCGCCAATTTTAAGCTTTGCCGTAACTGAATGTTGTGGAAATTGGAGCGTTTATGAGTTTTTCTTTTAGGGTGGAACATTATTTTGTGTGGCATAATTATAATTTTTAATAAGTTACAAAAATTGTATAAAATAAAATTGGTTGGTTGATGATGTTGCTCGGAGGGTTGTTTGATATGTTAACAAAAGTCAAAGTAATGTTCTGTTCAGATACTGTTTAATAAAAAAGATATTTTCAAATAAAAAATCTAATACCTTTAAATGAGTAATTCTTGTATATATGTATATGTCACCGGAAAATTGCAGACTCGTAAGATTATTATAAATCTTTATCAGATTATAATTTCTCCATATATTATGAAAAAATCGTTTTGCAGATAATAAATCCCATCCAAATTCAATAGTTTCCAATACTTATATCCGTGTGTTATTAAGAATAAATAGTTCACACTTTCACAATATATTTTACAATCTTACGGCGTTTGCAATTTTTCGGTGACATAAATATATAATCTGAATCTCGGAAACGGCTCCAAAAATATTCATGACATTTAGTATGCAGGGGTTTCGGAGGCGATTAATTGATCTAGCTTCGTAGAACTAGGTTTCATTTTAGGAAAACGTTTACCAAAAAAAAGGACATAATACTAGCAGATCATTATGTGTCATTATCGAAAGATATAAACTAAATTCACTAACGGCATTCGACTCCTTAATAATTTTAAAACTGAAATAAAAGATAACGTCATTTTAAGTACCTCAATATATCAGAAAAATCCTGCGAAAAGCCTACTTTTATGCAAAAAAAAAACATAGAGAATTCGCAAATCCTACGATCCTTAAGCAAAACTTCTCATTCTACACATAGTAGACAACCGAGCACACGTAATTTAATTACTACCCACCAAAACAGGAGACTAACGGTCCCAACTATATCTCCGCTGCCCACATAACCGTAAATAATCCTGAATAAACCAACACGCCTTACTTATATGTATGTAGGCGTAGGAATGTTCCTAGGAGTTCCTACGAGTAGTGGGGGACTACTAACCCTACCTTCATTATCACACTCTTATCATACAAGTGTTCAGACTAGAACCGACTTCCTTGGCTAAATTACTACAATTATGCTTAACCCTGGGATCGTGAAAGACATGTGGTTGTGTCGCATGGATATGACCAAATTAGACATAACTAATAACCGTTTAGGTTTACCATCGTGGTGAAGGGATTAGTCAGCTAGACTCTGCGTTACCGACTGCGAGCTGTCCAAGGTGCGCCGGGCGTTTGGAATTGTAGTACGATATATTTAACGCCGCTCGGGGAGCCTCCTTTCATGCACCCCACACACAGAACACACGACACAACCTGGCGAAATGGAGTTTCATAGACCCGTCGGATACACAATGTGAGTGCGGTGCTCCTGTTCAAAACATGAGCCTGTTGTACCACATGTACTTTGGGGGATTTTATGATGCCACCGACGCTGCAATTGACGTGACCATCTACTGGGCCCAAACAATCTAAGAAGTTATCCATCAACTCGAAAAGAAGAAGAAGACATAACAAAATAAAGCAAAAAAATTGTGTCAGCGCGGCAGTCCAGCAATATCAACAGAATATGACTGATTTTGTACCTATTCTGTAGCGGCTGGACGGCTGGTTAGGAGTTAATTCAAGGACCAGAAGTGAACTGCGCTGCAGTAAAGGTAAGCGGTAGGATCACATAGCCGGGGTGAAATCCAGGATTGTGATAGTCAGGCGGTTGATTTCCACGAGCGGCAAATCTTGTGACGCGTCAAACGAATCCAGCAATGGTTCATCGTAGACTGTCTCAGCAGCAATCAGTTCATTCAGTTCAGTGGGGAATATTTCTAACTACTTACAATGTGGCGAGAATAATAGTAATAATGTTTTCTCACAAAAAATCAAGGTGTGTGTCCTGTGTGCGTTCTAGTTTTCATTGCTTCTTCCACCCTGCCAGGGTTGCGGAATTTGTTCGAAAGAGTCACCGCGGCCCCATGAACGCAAAGGGCTTTAGAAGGAACACGGATGGGTTTTAGTCAGTAAGAGTCTGACACGCCCTTCCGCTCCACTTAGAGCGGAGGAAGTCATTAAATGATTTCCCACCCTTTAAAAAAAAGAGGCTATATTGTAATATACATGTATAACATGACATAAAAAAATCAGGTGGCTTATTAGGAGTTAAATTGTATGTCTGCCAAATTTTACAAAATGAAGAAAGGCCCGTCCTCAAACGGACCGCAGCTTATCAAAAATGATCATTTTGTTCCACGTGTGTGGGATTTTCCTAGCCTTAAGCTATTTAGCCGTTCTATATTTAGTAGCACCTCACTTATTTCGACGTTCAGTGGCTAAACCTCAATTTGATAACTCCAAGTCATGTTCGCCATTTATTTTAAAGACCTATGGGGGATCGGTTTTGGTTCAGTTCTGAAGCTGTTATGTCTTATGGGGGTTCGTCGATAAGTTTGATCGGATATGGGTCAATGAGATTAGTGGTTTATGCTAAGATTAAGGGCGTCCTTTGATTTCCTGGACCATTTATGGTTATGGGGAATATTAATGGAGATAATTATGATGAGCTATATAAATTGTAGTGTAGTATCGACAAAAATAACAACATTTACAGGCATTTTTTTAAAGTTAGTAAGGGACATTTAATTCTGTTACTTCGTCTTCGTGTTGATAATATTAATAAATGCTTTTCCACTTCCACAACATCGTCATTAGCAGCGTATAGGTCACTTTACGTCACGGTAAACTTTTGATTCAATTAATCGTCAAAGTCAGAAATGATATCGTTTTTTTTTGGGAAAATTTTAGCGGTGGAATTTACCTTTGTCTTAAATTTTAAGAAGTACCAGATATGAATAATATCTTCAATTAGTTGGTTCACCCTACTGATTATAAATTCAGGTATCCACTTAAGCACTAAGATCAACCTTCGATGATTAGGCCTTTAAATCCGCATATATCAGCGGCACATTAACTTGTTCTTGTCTATTTGTACGTAATTATCACAATTAACGCCTGTAACTCAGTAATGAGGTTTACATATTAATGCCGTAACTACCTTGACGCAATCAGAGCACTATTAGCGGAGGATGTGTAGATATGTAACAGAGAATAAGATTCAAACGATTGTGATATACATACTCTTGAATTGACGCTAAGGGTCGTTAATGAAACTGTAGGATTCTGTCAAATTTGCTAAAAAAACGAGCTTGGAATGAGCTTTCAATGCATCAAGTATAATGACAGTTCACTTACAATAGAAAAGAAAACACTTATTTGATACAGACACAGCGCAACAGCAACGAACACAAAGTAAAAGAAATAATAGTAAACAATTGCGCTGAGCGTGCCCATACCGAGAGATACCATCTCATTATTGCTGGGCATCAGACAACCAGCGCTGGTTTTTAGTTGGCACCGCGCAGTGACACACAGACGAGGGCAAATAAAATAGAATTTGTGTGTTCACGCTTCTGTCACCAGTTTCCACGGTTACATTTTAACACCCGACTTGAATTGGTGTAGTTAGCTATCAATTCATGTAATCAAGATAGAATGTCAGCTCCGTTTATGATCACTTCGACATGTTCCAATCCAATCAATCCATATAATCAAGATGGAATGACAGCTCACTCCCGTGATCACGTGACATCTTGATCACGAGGTGAGCTGTCAATCCATACAGGATTGACAGCTCACCTCGTGACCACTTCACCCAAGCTTTTACTTCGACATGTTTACAGAATCGACCGGCAGAATATATTTGACACCGACACTGACAACACACGTTACACATGGTTTAGATTATCTGTCTCTTGACGTGATCGCGATCGTTAAGCTATTAGAAGGGTAGACTTGATAGAATCTGAAAATTCAAGTTTCCAAATTATTATTCTATGTTTATAAATCAAAATAATCAACGTTTTTACCCCACAACCTATGCGCAGCCCTTGGAAATTTCCATAATCACCTTACTCGACTAACACGGAAAAAATACCCCATTTATTCCCATAGGACACCCTCGGAAGAAAACAGCAATCTATCCTTGGGCCGAAGACACAACTCGTGGGCGGTGACATACGGTTTAATTGTAACTGTCACCAACAAATCTGCACATTCGCCGAGGGTACCGAATTAGGGCGCTCCACACACGAGCAACTTTGGTTGAAGCGATCGCCAATTTTTTTATTCACACCAAAAATTGGTGAAGGAGCATTACCTCTCACTATAATTTTTCTTCACCTTTCCCAATTATATATTTGATATTTATTAGTATTTTATTTAGTATTGTGTGTATTTAATATTATTATGTCTAATTAATATTGTTTATGATGTTTGTACACTTGTGTTTATACGTTTTTACCATGTTTGTTATGAGGTGTCCAATAAAGTATATAATAAATAAAGGCGATCTTAATGCAACAAGGCTTTCTCTACCAGTCAACCTTTCTGTGGTAGACACCTACCACAGAAAGGTTGACTGGTAGAGAAAGCAACAAAAAAATAATATTTAAAATCGAAATAAGTTTCGTAAAGAAAACTTTACTAATGAAATACATATAAAATATATGTCACCTAAAAATTGCAGACTCCGTAAGATTGTAATAATCTTTATTCCATTATAATTTCTCGATATATTATAAAAAAATCGTTTAGTATACAATAAATCTCATCAAAATTCAATAGTTTCCAATATATCCGTGTCTTATTAAGAAAAAATTGTTTATAATTTCTCACGATGTTTTACAATCTTACGGCATTTCTGTCTTAAACTGTTGACCGAAAACAGTTTTCGATCTCCGGAACTCGCAACTAAGCTACTATATCTGAGTAAATACAACAAGTAGCTTCGAATAGCTATTTGCCGAAACTCGGAGTTCTTAGTCGCTCCATCTGAAAAGAAAAAAAAAGACTGCCGACTCGCTCAGGACAAACAACAAAGCAAAATTAAACAAATTCAAAGTCAAAGCGTTTATTTTAATTAGGCCATTAAACGGCACTTTTGAACGCCATCATTTACAGTTCAGTAAAATAGTAGTATTAAATGAATACAGTGACTCTACTGTCCGTTCGGAAAGGTCTTATGGAGAAGAACGGACAAGAAATTCCATAGTTACTCTTTTCAAATAATGGTTTCACAATATTTGGTATACAAAACGCACGTCTGCTGAGCACCTAACGTGAATATCTCTCTCTATTACTAATACACCAGCACTTAGAGTGTTGATCATGGATGTATTATTCGAGGAACGACTTAAAGCCATTATTGTAACAGTTGAAGCTAAATAGTGGAGTAGCTCAATCATTATTAGATATATAGCGTATGGTATGGTAGCGTTTGTTAGCGTATAGTACCCGTGGGCCGCAGCTGAAAATCAGCGGTAGGTGGTAATACCTGCTGTTGCCACCTGACATTATGCTGAGCTGAGGCCCTTTTGGCACAATATTGTTATATGCACTTAATTTTTGATATTCTCTATTTGTAAGGTTTTTTATTTTTATCTTTTTTACTGTGCCTATAAATCCAATTTTCTTTCTTTTCTTTGTATATGCAAGTAATTTTCGGTAAAACCTAGCTCCATTTAATTGCTTTGACATCATCATAGCCTAGCCTTTTCCCAACTATATTTGGGTCGGTTTCCACTCAAACCGGATTCGGCTGAATACCAGTATTTTACCTGAAGCGGCTGCCTACCAGACCTCCACAACCCATTAACTGGGTAACACGGTACTCCTTGGCAAGACTGGTGTCATATTTTCTGGCCTCTGACTATCCGTAACGACTGCCAAAGATCTACAAATGACAACCGGGCATAACGTGCTTTTCGAGGAATGGAGGAGTCTCGGTATGTTAAGATGGTCACCCATCCACAGACCAACCACGGCAAGCGTTGCTTAACCTTGAACATTGACCCATTTTTTTTTTTAGTTTTTTTTAGGATGGGAAATCATCAAATGACTTCTTCCGCTCTGGGTGGAGCGGAAGGGCGTGTCAGACTCTTACTGACTAAAACCCATCCGTGTTCCTTCTAAAGCCCTTTGCGTTCCAGGGCCGCGGTGACTCTTTCGAACAAATTCCGCAACTACATTGACCCATGCAGCTGTTATATTTAGCCACGAGCTCCTCCTTAATTGCTTTGACGTAACGAGACAAAATGTTTTATAACGATACTCAGATATAACTCACATAAACCCACAACTTATTCCCGTGGGAGTACGTCTTTGCTTCGTTTGCATTTATACATCTTAGGCTCAAGACAACCCTGTCAGACTTGCAGAACTGTTCGAAAGAGTTACCGCGGCCCTGGAACGTAAATATCATTGAATGAACACGGGTGGGTTTTAGTCAGTAAAAGTCTGTCACTCCCTTACGCTCCTCTAAGAGCGAGAAGTGTCATTTGATGATATCCCATCCCAAAAAAAACACAAAACCGGCCAAGTGCGAGTCGGACTCGCGCACGAAGGGTTCCGTACCATTATCTATAAAAACGGCAAAAAAATCATGTCTGTTGTATGAGAGCCTCCTTAAATATTTATTTTATTCTGTTTTTTTAAGAATTTGTTGTTTCAACTGTCTAACTATCACGGTTCATGAGATACAGCCTGGTGACGATAGATAGACAGACGGACATTACGGAGTCTTAGTAACAGAGTCCCGTTTTACCCTTTGGGTACAGAACCCTAAAAAAGGCTTTAGACAATGTCCCATTCTATCAGCGGATGAAATTGTCAAAATAAAGAGACTGATCACGTCAAATTTTGACAGCGTTTGTCAATCCCATAAATTTTTGACATTTTTACAATCGCTGATAGAATTTCATTTGCCTTGAACCTCTGGGCCCTAATAAATATAACTGATAATGCAACAAATTTGTCAAAAACTGACATAGTTGACACAATTTCGCGACAGGTGTTGTTTAATTAAGCTGATAATTTATGAAATAAACGTACAAAAAAAAGTAGATTAGTCATATTGTCACTTGTCACCAGTATGTCTTATTAAATAGGCTTCTGGTCATACACGAACTTATGTTATGAGTACTGCTCACTTGACCTTTCTGAAGAACTTCACTATTTAATTAAGGTCTTTATATGTCCTTCTAGGTTCTAGCGTTTATACGCACATTTGTCTTGTAATACCTTTTGTTAATTTCAATCAAAATCAAAACTCATTTATTCAAATTAGGCTGAGTGCCAGGACTTTTGGAACGTCAAAGTTCTACATAAAGACAGTCCCCCAAAACGCCCGCCCGTCACCACTTCCTAGTGTTTTAGCTGGGAAGAAGAAGTGGCGCACCAAACTCCTCAGCAACCCATCTGTCTGTTACGTTTTAAAAACTTGAATTTATACAGCAGTATGCAAAGTAAGTTTACAAAACATGGCACAGCAAAATAATATATCTAATAACTATTTTAAATTAAATTAATTGACACTTGTTAGCTAGCACACTCCATGAAGCCATTTAAAACAGACAAGCTCAAGCATTAACAAATAAATCAAACTAATTAAGCTTCCAGGCATAAATGGTGTTACACGTGCCTTCACGTGCAATGGTATAATCTAACAATAGGATTGCGACTGCAACCATAAGTGATGAACTAGAGCCAACATAGTAATTATAATAAACTGTAAGTTTATCGTAATAATAATAAGAAAAAACTATGACCAGCAAGACGACCAGCCACCACAAGCAGCACCCGTTCACGAGCATAACGCAAAGATCAGCCATTACCCCCCTCGCCATGTTTGAGGGAAGGAGGTAACCCGACCCCCGACGCTACCGCAAGCAGTGACATCTAGGGGAGCATGACGAACTTGCTGCCGGTTGTTCAGGCAAGAATAATATAAAACAGCTATTATTATTATTATTCCATGTATTTATTTTGTACACATATCATTTAAATTTTTCTATAAAAGAATAAGTAGCCCACCGGTATCGGGAACAGGGTCCAAGCTGCCGGTGGTCAGGGCTCCTGAGAGAGGAACCTCTTAACTATGCGCGCCGTGTCCAGAAATACTGCCTTCTGGATCAAGCCCTTAATCCAGCTGCCCAACGAGAGCCTCCTCAGATGTTCATCAAGGCTCTGTGCAATTATGCCATTAGTCGTCACGATTTTCGGTACAATGACTGCTGTGTTCACATCCCACATGTTGACAACCTTGCGAGCCGAGTTATTCAACTCTTTTTTCTCCTCTCCCTCCACGTTCTTTTTCTCTTTGCAGTCGGTATACGAATGACGTCTTGGGCATATTATCAGCTGACAGCATTAAGGATGAATTTTTTTATGCTATATTTTAGTTTGTTTTAAGTTTAGTTTATTTTTCAAAATTAGTTATTTATAAACAGAAATAAATAAATTTCTAAATATCTTCTCTCAACGTCGTCAAATTTATTCTAGTTTAATAGACATTTAAGGTGACTGACGAGCTGAGGTAGCTATGAAAGCCTCCGCCTATAAGCAGAAAGACGTCACCATTTCACACGACGGGATCGTTCTAGACAAGAATGTATAATTCATGAGAATTATCTGATACTAGCTTTTTCGTGACCACTGTGTTACTTCAGGCTGTATTTCACGGGATGTATGACGAGCAATTTTCTTTCAATAAAATAATATTCAGAATCAAATCAATATTTCCTTATCAACAATCTACCTAGCCTTTTCCTAACTATATTCGGGTCGGCTTCCAGTCAACCCGGATTCAGCTGAATAACAGTGTTTTATCAGGAATTACTGCATATCTGACCTCCACAGCAGTACTGCTGCAGTCTTGTAACAAGGTGATGGCAAGACTGGTGTCAGATTGTCTGGCTTTAAATGTTACCGGATAATTGCAAACTTCGTTAGATTATAAAATATCTCGAGATATGGTAAACTCTCAATAAATTGTCAACTAAACACTTAGAATACTTTTTTACACATCAAAATTTGATAGTCTATAATCTCTCGAAGTCATTCCGAGAAATTGTGGAATAGCAAGTAACGAAACTTTAAGTTCTATTATTATATATTTTGTATATATTATATATATCGTTATATTCTATTAGTTCTATCTACAGGATAAGGAACCTGATTGTACCACATTTCTCCGACAAACAAAATCCCGACGACCGCTATCTCGACATATAATTTTACCGACCTGCAGTAGACCGACAGAACACTAAGCCGATGGAGTTTACCTCGACAGAACGCTATCTCGACAGTCATTTGGTCGACAAAACACTAGTTCGACTAACAGTTAACCGATTGAATGTCATCCCGACGAATAGTAGACCGACAGAAGACTAAGCCGAAAAGGTTTATCACGCCTGAACAGTATGAAACACACAGCGAACTGTCAAAAACACAAACGGAATAACCTTGAATTCAGAAAAATAGGTTCAACCACAAATTCAATTATGAATTTATTGACATAATTAGGGCACTCCAGCGTTAGTCATGTTTGTACAGTGGCACTCACGTTGGGTATCTTACAGAATTGTAAAAGTATTGCGAGGTAATGTTTGCAGAAGCCTACTTGTGTGAGTACCTAATTGAGTGCTTTCCATAGGGTGGTGTGGTTCTAATTCCTGAGGTTTTAAGAAATCGAGAGGTAATGGTCTTTCCACATTTTGCTCCTTATCGGTTGGTCTTTGGTGACTTGTGTGCAACAAAGAAAATCCTTCCAGCTCTTAAGCCTAGTCGGTGCTGTAGTGTGTTCGTAGAGGGGATGTCGGGAATCAGAAGCCTAGTTTTTTTTCTCATGCGCTTGTGACATTCCTTCGTACTACTTGTGGTGCATAACCAGCCAATGATAGAACTTGTGAAGCGGTGTCGGTTTCAGGCATCCCGATATAATTCGGCACGTCTCGTTTAGACAGATGTCCACTTGCTTCAATCAAATTTTAAAAAAAGGGAAATTCCTCTCGTAAGTCGAAATAATGCGTGGTTCTTAGTAGAATTGTACAAGGAACACAACGAATGGTTGCGGCGTATATGTTAAAACATGTATAATCGCGACTACTTGAATTATTTATTTCCTCTTTGAATTATCCAACGTATGACTCGTGTCATAGGGTTAGACTTGAGTAGATTAGTCGTAGCCAACGGTACGTCTAACAGAACGGGGCGCTCGCGCTCTGGCTCAACCTTTGGGTCTCATGGGAGCGAGGGGGCATGGGAAGCAGTCACCTTCTTCTGCGAAGCAATAATGCAAGCGAAGGAGGAAGCAGGACGCGTGGGGGAGAGGCTAACCTCAAGGCCCAGCCGCTGCAACAGAAGAAGTCACCCCGAGCGTCGGAAGTCGCAGAGTGATTCTCAGTCACCGCGGGCCTGCGGACGGCGAGCAATGGCTGGCTCATCCTCGATAAGAACGAGGCCCGGGTCGACGGCGCACTGTGTTCCACGCGCGCCTCAAAGAGATGTCAGCATAATAGACGGGGCCCGCCAGGGCCAGTGCCTGCGAGCGCTGCGGAATTTGTTAGTAAGAGTTACCCCTGGAATGCAAAGGGCATTTGGAGGAGCACGGGTGGGTTTTTTTAGTTAGTTAGAGTCTGACACTCTCTTCCACTCCACCCAGAGCTGTAGGAGAAAAAAAGCATCTCTGGGTGGTGCAGCAAACCTAGTTAGCCACATATTTGACCAGTGCGACGTCTCTTCTTCTTACAGCCAGCCTAGTGAACCCGATCATGCCCAGGACGAACTGACTTGAGTAGGTACATGAGGGGATAAAAGGGGTAACCCCAATATTCTTTCAAATACAGAAACCTCGCAAACACAATACATCATTCATGTTGGTATATCTATCTACACAACCCAAAATCTGAAGACTGTATAATAGAGTTAGACAAGAATTATAGAAAAAGCGAATAAAACGACTGCCCTTCTATAATCATCACACACAAAATAAAAAACGTTGGTGACCTTTAGGTGTGCTATAGCGAAATCAGTTAACTTTATTCTCCTACATGTTCTTTCAGTGTCTCAATAAATAAATGCCTCTGAATTTAAAAGAAAGAAAGAAAGAAAACTGTTTATTTGGGACTCGCATAAGACAAACAAATCAGTAAAATAACATTAATAACTAAACAGTATAATAAAATAATTTTCTGCGCAACGCCAAAATGGTCCCTATCTCAGCTTATGACTGTACCCTATTTTTCTGAATTCAAGGTTATTCCGTTTGTGTTTTTGACAGTTCGCTGTGTGTTTCATACTGTTCAGGCGTGATAAACCTTTTCGGCTTAGTCTTCTGTCGGTCTACTGTTCGCCGGGATGACATTCAATCGGTTAACTGTTAGTCGAACTAGTGTTTTGTCGACCAAATGACTGTCGAGATAGCGTTCTGTCGAGGTAAACTCCATCGGCTTACTGTTCTGTCGGTCTACTGCAGGTCGGTAAAATGATATGTCGAGATAGCGGTCGTCGGGATTTTGTTTGTCGGAGAAATGTGGTACAATCAAGGAACCTAAACCGTACCTAACCGTAAAAATATTTTCCAAATGTTTGGTTGACAATTTATCGAGAGTTAACAATCTCTCAAAATATTTTACAATCTTACGGAATTTGCCATTTTCTGGTGACATCAATATTACATACAATTTTACCTTTTAACAATATTACTTTAAACTGACAAAATGGTCAGAGTTTAAGTTCAATAATTCTCGATCACTTTCTCAACTGTGCTTTCGCTGTTAACTCGACATATACCTTTTGATGTAGTGAACGTTTAAACCTTTGATGCTTTGATTCAGGGCGTTTACTGTAAATGATCGTTTGTTTATTTATTTCAAAGATTTAACCATGATATTCAAACATTATTGTTTACTGGTTCCTGGCAGTAGCTTCGGCTGAGTTAATGTCGAAAATTATCCCAAAGGAACGTACTCCCTAGATAAAAAGTATCCTTTTCTATGAATGATTCCAGGCACTAACTGCTCCGTTGGTCTTGTGGTCGCAAGTGCGACTGCCGATCGTGGAGTCCTGGGTTCGATTACTAGTTATTGGGATTTTCCAATAGTAATTTCTCAGCGATAGTCCGGAGTTTGGAAGTTGTCGGTGTGACACCCCCGTGCCTCGAAAAGCACGTTAAGCCGTTGGTCCTGCGCCAAATCTCTCTCTGGTCGTGTCGGGTTGCCGTCCCATCGGAATATGTGAGTGATGGAAGAGGGAGTGCACCTGTGTTTGCGCACACACTTGTGCACTATAATATGTATCGGGCCGATGGCTGGTCTCCGTTGAAATTGGCCGCCATGGCCGAAATCGGTCAGGAGGACTATTTGATTCTAGAACATGTGCCAATCAAAATCCGTGGAGCCGAAAGAACTGTCGTCGCACAAAAATTGGATACAAAGCCTAAATGATGGAAAATAGGAAACAAAAGAAGACATAGTAATGTAGCGGCATCAATGCTGCCACATGAAAAACTAAGAAGCGAAATTTGTACGGCAACAAAAAGAACCGCAGCGCCATCTACGACAAACTAAAAACGAAATCTTGCATGGCGCAAACAAAGTTCCCGTGCGATTTGAACATATACAACAGTCTGAATATCAATTATCGGGAAGTTGCCCACCAGACACAATAACCGTCTGGTTGGAGGATCCTCCCGTTTTTCAGTGAAGGGGTACAGAGAGAATAGTCCCGCATACCTCTACAGTAAAACGCGCAACAGATTTCTACTCTGATCTCTATAAAAAACTACCTCAAGAAGGAGACCAAAAGGACGAACCAACAAAAAAAATATGTAACCATAGATCTTATAGACGAACGAGAAATAGAAAGTGGTCTATTATTGCCCTATAAATGATTTTAATTCATTTTGCACAATTTAATTATTTTTGAAGTGGCGACCGCGTACCGGAAGACGCAGCGTTGGAAGGCCTCCCACAAGGTGGACCGATGACCTGGTGAGGGTCACGGATACTGGATGGATGCAAGACGCACAGGACCGGCTGTTGGGACGACACTTGGGGGAGGCCTATGTCCAGCAGTGGACGTCTTTCGGCTGTGATGATGAATTTAATCTTAAAGTTCCCACTGTTGAGACACAAGCTGTTCCCACTCTCTCTGCCATAGATTATTTACGCAAGCCTAGTGCTGGTTGGTTCTAGGACGCCTGTTGGGACACATCAATTTCCTTATGATATTCCTTCACCGTTTTGAGAGCAGTGGTTTTAGATAATTTACACAAAGGAAAAGCGTCTGCTTGGGCTCCAACCCACGAAATACACACCTACAACTCGTGTAGTACACCAGTTCTCATAATCACTATTTAATCAAATTATATTATAATCTCCCTGTGCAGTAGGACCGCCTATTGTAGACTTGTTTTTATAAATGACTTACTTTTTGCTCGCGATTTCGTATGCGAAATCCTCTCTTTGTACTCTTTTACACTCCCCAAGGAAGCTACATGCCAAATTTCAGCTTTCTACGATCAAGAGTTTCGACTGTGCGTTGTCTGTTAGTTACTCACTCAGTAACGAAAGAATTTTATTTAAGGTTTGTCCTGCACGCTCGTGCTAAATAATAACAGCCGCACCGGTCGATCTTTAAGGTTAAGCAACGCTTGCCGAGGTAGGTCTGTGGATGGGTGACCATCTTAACATACCGAGACTCCTCCGTGCCTCGGAAAGCACGTTAAGCCGTTGGTCCCGGCTGTCATTTGTAGATCTTTGGCAGTCGTTACGGATAGTCAGAAGCCAGATAATCTGACACCAGTCTTGCCAAGGATTACCGTGTTACCCAGTTAATGGGTTGTGGAGGTCTGGTAGGTAGCCGCTCCACGTAAAATACTGGTATTCAGCTGAATCCGGTTTGACTGGAAGCCAAGCCCAATATAATTGGGAAAAGGCTAGGCAGATGATGTCCTGCGCTGATTATGTTCAATAAAGCTTAAAAAAATAAATAAACAATTCACACATTTAAGTTGACGTCATTTGTTCTCCGTTCTCGATGAGATTGTTTCCGAGCATAGCTCATGGCGTTTGAAAAGTTAAGCCAGTAAGAAGATAGGTAAAACAAGGTGGCATGTATAAAATTCTTATACGAGGCGAGTCTTTTAATTTTAATTACGTTGTAAGAAACTTTCCAGGTAGCGGGAACAAGGAAGAGTATGCAAAAGTAATTACTTTGATAACGTTGGATATTTATAAGAGAATACTCAGAGAAAGATATATGTACAGTCAACAAAGCTATTTGGTATACGGGCGTAAATATTACTTTTTCCACTGCACTGCCAATATTTATTTCCAATATGGGCTTTATAACTTTTTCAGCGTATGACATACTCACAAGTGTGGTGTACAATAATTGTCTACTCATCACTCTCACAATATTGTTTAAAAGTAGTTGCAAGTTAGCTGCCTGCATACCAAATAGCTTTGTTGACTGTACATGGATACACACACACGCAAGTGAAGTAAAGCATATCGTCACTAATATTATAAAGAGGAAAAATTTGTATTTTTATGTGTGTAACTATGTTTGTAATGAATAAACTCAAAAACTACTGTGCCGATTTCAAAAATTCTTTCACCATTGGAAAGCTGTATTATCAGCGAGTAACATAGGCTATTTTATCCCCGTATTCCCACGGGAACGGGAACAACGAGGGTGAAACCGCGTGATGTCCGCTAGTTATAAATATGCTTACTAAACATACTTGATTGAAGTCTAAACAAATCTGTAAATACTGTCTTAAGACCTATGTATGGGGGAAAAAGATTTAACAGCTAGATGATATGCTGTATGATAAGAGATATGCTTCTAAGATATTAGGTACCTTATTAGTTCTGGCACAAAACATATAAGGCTATCTCTATCCATTCCAGGTTGCCTGAAAGAGATCGCAGAATGCGATAATGTCGCCAATTTCTAGTTTTTTAGTTTAAGATTTCCTGTGTGTATGTTTTATTTGTCTTCTACAGATTGTACTTCGGGGAGAGTGTCCAGGAACTCCACGATCTCATCCCACCGGCCCCCTTCTACCAATTCGCACTAAACGTTTCCAAACGTCTTTTATAATGCACACAACAAAGGAGTGGAACTCTCTGCCTGCGTCTGTGTTTCCGAACGCATACAACCCTAATCTCTTCAAAATTAGAGTGAACAAGCTTCTTCTGGGTGAGTTCGCTCCATCGTCGACGATTTGTCTCTGGTATCTATGACCTAGACTAGAGTCAAGAGCAAAACCATATTAAGTAATAAAAAATAAATAAAATTCCGAGGACCGAAAGAAGTGTTGGTCGGCCGGCGGCGAGATGGGCGGACGACATTGTTGCCATCGCGGGTAGTTCCTGGATGAGGATGGCACAGGAACGTGAGGATTGGCACAAGAGAAGAGAGGCCTATGCTCAGCAGTGGTTGAAGTCGGGCTGTGGTTGATGATGATGATGAAATAAATAAGGTACTAGCTTTTGCCAAAGCAACACCGGCTTCCCCACGAGAAAGTCGAATATTATCACAAGATATCATCCGCCCAGGATGGAAAATAAACTCAGTCCTATTCCAGGCATGGTCGGCCCATGTACTAAGTGACATAGAAATATGTTCAGCTGTGATGTACTGGTAGTCATAACATTCAAACAGACATAGTTACTGTCGCATTTATAATATTAACATGGCTATTAGGTATAAAAGTAAAGGAGATAGAACCTCTGTGGTACAGCCCCCATCGCCATTTTGATTTTGTTTCAAGATCATGGCTTGCGATAAAACAATTATGTATGGGTAGAGGACAAAAAATGTTGACAGCATGGTGCCTCAAAGTGTCACGTTACCGAGATATTTGTATGCAAAGTCGCCAAGTCAGAACAATGACAATAAATAATTCAAAATGAACTAATCACGTGCTTATATGCAGTAGATTATTTTAAAATAATAGTCCCCGGCTTGATTTAACCATTTTTCTATAAGCTGAAGACGACGATACGATAATAAATAAAAACACTGGCAATACTAGTTTATACAAATATGTTGTCTCTTATCACAGATTTGATGTCACTAACTGCAACAGACGTTTTAAATATGTAATTGGAAAGTTTAATTTTAATTTCGGTAACAGAATTTAAAACAATACCAAAATATTCAGCTGCGATTTTTAAAAAAAGGCGGGGTGGGCTATGCCAGTTCCCATAGAAAAATGTTCGAACACCTTTTTTTACTATTGATAGGCACGCGTTTTACCACTATATCTCTTGCCTAGAAGTAACCTATTCACTTGAATTAAAGACTCCCAGGTTGTAGCTATCAGGAAACACAGACTCTGGCAGGGAATTCCACTCCTTAGCTGTACACACAATGAATTTGTTACCAAAACGTTTTATGCGTGTGGGTGGGATGTCCACTCGGTACAGGCGTATCGCCGTACGTCTTGTGGTCCGATGATGGAACGGGCTGGCGGAATTTAACTTTGCAATTCCGTCGCACACTCCCCAAAATGCAACCGATAGAAAACTGACAGGCTTATCAACTCGGGGCGATGCTCAAGACTTTGGATCTTCGACTCGACGATCCTATTATTGCTAATGATCCTCTTGCCTCTCCTTTCACTAATAAAACTAAAGTCGGTCAACACATTTCAATATTCCAAAACAACGACGAACACAACAACTGTCAAAAATCTACTAATGTCAGCTGCTAAAAATGCTTTCCGAGGCAGTGGTCTCGATGGCGAATGGTGTCTATTACTCGTACATTGACGCCAAAATAATTCAGAGATAACATCGCATTATTCACAATCCAAATTCACATACCTTTTCTTGGAAATCTAGAAAATCTCGCACCATTTGAGTCGTAGAAAACGAATGCATTGGAAATAAGACTAGTGCAGTCACCCATATTCGTTCGAGCCCGTCGAATCGCTTCGGCGAGGTTCTCATAGTCTTTTGTTTTCAGACGACGTCAAAATACCTGAGTATTACGTACTGCAGGAATATAAAATGTCTCTGCTCACAGCTGGGTAGGTATTTCAAGTATATTTTTGTCACGTCATGTATTCAGTGAAGAATGGACGAAGAGTGAACTGAGTGTTGAGTTAAAATATGCTTTGTCTGTTATTATTTTCGGGAAGCTTAATATGATTATTGGGTGAAATAAAACAAGTTGTTTAAATTTGAATGTTGCAAGCAGTGACTTACAAGTGACTTAAAAGTGCCGCATCTCATCCCAATCTGCTGACTCGTATCGCCATACTCGTCTCGTGCCTCTAGGGCTCTCATCTGGAGGAGAGCAGGTCGACACGGATTTCACCAGGCAGTGGTCAGATGTTCCCAGCGGGGCTGAGACCGATACTGGGTAACTGTTCGGATCAGTTGTCAGCAGAAGGTCCAAGCAATTGGGTGTATGGCCGTCAGCATCCGGTACCCGTGTTGCCACAGTCACCAGCTGGGTTAGATATAGCGTTAAAGCAAACTTGCGCGCTTCAAGCGCTTCGCAAGCCTGTGGTGCCGTTGCCCGGGGTGGACCGCTAGGAGGTAGATCCCAAACCAACCCATACAAGTTGATAGTTTATGAAACAGCGTCAATTTTAGTAACATGTCTTTCGCAATTAGCACACCATAAGGGCCCAAACTACGGGCTGATACTGAGTCATCATCTGCCTAGCCTGGGAATCGAATCCAAAGCGCCATGCTCTGCAGTCACACTTGCCACGAAACCACGAGATCAACGAGGTGGTTTCAGTGCTATGAAACCACCAAAAATCCAACGCAACTTAATCATTAAACACATTACTCAAAACATTTAATACCAACATTAACCCATTTCGTATCATTAAACGGTGCTAAGAATTAACTGTCCATGGTAAAGCAAGGTCGCGTTAACACTTAACCCGTTGCTAATTAACATAAAAGATAAAGAGATAATTAAGTTAAAAGGGACGCTCGCTTGACGGGTGTTTAGGTTATCAGTTACTTGAACAACAGTTTGGGTGATTATCTTGGACCCCTTTGAAGGGAAGATGGGCGGGGTGTTTACATTCTAAAACTTCGTACGACCAAAATCATTTTGATCACTACGAATTTTTTTCGCGTCATCGCTCATTTGGCCTATCCAATAGATTCTCTGCATTTTTCTAAAATAAAAAATAAAATGTGACACTCCGCAAAAGTGTATTGTGGCTTTATAACAGTCTTACGCTGAAGGGGCGACCTGCCCGCCAGCTCAACGCGTCCCAAAGAGTCATGGCCATCCAGCGAGGCGGCGAGCCTCCTTGCAGGATTGCCGCCATGGGATCTTGAGGCGAGACGTGGACACGGCTGTTTCGGGAGATACCTGCTTCGGATTCAGCGGGAGGACACCCCCGGTGTTAGCACTGTAAGGATCGCTCGGAGGACACGGTGGAGCAAACGGTCTACCGTATGCTCCACCGTTGCTGAGGGCAGACCTCTAGGTCTGCCTTGCTTGGGCGGAGCACCGCCGAGTCCTCATCGAGGCGATTGACGGCGGCGACCTCTCGCGTCCAGAGAGAGAGATGATTTCCCATCCTTACAAAAAAAAATTGAAATAGCTGTTTTGGAGGAAACGGTTCAAGGGTTTTGATAATGACACAACATATTAGCATACACTAGTATTCTACATTTTTATCGATAGCATATTTGTATCATGATTCGTAGAAAAAAGTCCTGGAATTGGAATTTATTAGGTACTGTTAATATAACAACAAGCCTTAAAATAAAAACAATTAGCTGTAGTTAGGTACCCTGTGCGGGGACTCTGTTCGCCTACTAAGTGATTCCAGAAGACGGTGGCATAGTGTTCACGTGCTGCCATGTACAACCAGACTCAGGAGAGGCCCCTTTACAGTCTCCCCAGGGATGTGCCCTAACAGGCGTTGTACAGAGGGGGTTAAGAAGTGGTATTTAAAGGGATAGTGGGGCCCTCTCCCATGTGCTGATGGTGATCACTGGGTTAGTTTTAGTGAGACAAGAATTTTACACTCCCCGGACTTATCCCCAAAGCTCGTGCGACTTTTGAAGGTTTCCTCCCAGAGAACAAAAGGAATAAAATTCCCATCAGGCGCCTACCCGAACAAACCTAAAAACATTGGTAGGTATTGTAATTCATTTCAAACGCCTACGCACATAATTTTCTCCAAAACATCAGCCTGTAATAAAACCTAATAATATTCAAAACTTTTCGAAGTACAATTTCGCTCAGTTGGCGAAAATAAACTTTCATTATTTTCTACGTCGTCAAAAAAGTTGGGAACGAAGGTAAAGTATGTGTTACGGCATGAAGTTCTGGTAAGTGTGTAAACGGGCCTCACAGGGCACTTAGGTTATGTTGTGGGGAAGTTAAAAGTTAACTTCGAAAATATACTGAGAAGGTCATTAGGGGGATTTCCGATTGACATTATTTCATACTAGCTGCCGCCCGTGGCTCCGCCCGCATAAATATCGAAAATTATCCCAAGAGAATATACTCCCGAGAGAAAAAGTATCCTATGTGTTATTCCAAACTATAATCTGCCTCTTTGCCGAATTTCATCAAAATCCGTTCAGCCGTTCTGACGTGATTGAGTAACAAACATCCAAACTTTCGCATTTATAAGAATACTAGCTGCACCCTGCGGTGTTACCCGCGCAGCTAGTATATATATAAAAAGTAGCCTATGTGTTAATCCAGGGACACCCTGGATTAACACATAGGCTACCTAAAGGCACATAGCTTCCTTAATACCAAATTTTATCAAAATTGGTCTAGCCGTTTGCGCGTGAAAAAGAAACAAACATACACACACACACACTCACAAACTTCGCTTTTATAATATTGTTGTGATAATAATATAGTGTGATAGTACAGAAGTATAGATTTAAGCTTATTTAGCCGATGGTAATGAATAAAAAGGTGTTTCTAAATCAGAATCAGAATGCTTTATTTGTAAACATAGGTCAAATTACAACAGTGTGAGATGTTATAAATAGGTACATAGATCTTCTATGTTTTGACCAGAGGCGTAGAAATTTATTTTATTATGGTTAATTAACAAATTACAAATTTAAAATACAATCAATTTCAATAAAAATGTCAAATAGATTAAGTTACGTGTCATATTAATGGTAATGTCAAACAATATTCAAGATCGTCAAAATAAGTGAGGCGATGTATAATTTTCTGAGGCAGTAATTATAGAATTGTCTAATATGAACAAATATGGGACACCAAGCATCATACCTGGATACCTGTAAGTTTACGGTAGCTACCTTCTTAATGCCTTATTTCTGGTTTAACAAAAGGCGATCACCGTTTTTGGGCCACGTGTTTGATATTATAGGAAAGTTAATGTAAGTTAACTCAAACTTAATACTCACCCAATTTAAACAAGTTAGTCAACGCAGCACACGGCGAGCAAGTTTGCTAGTTTTACCTAAAACAAGAACTAACTATGGCAAAAAAATGCTAACTTTTGAAGGAGCACAACTCTATAATAAATTACCGTCCTGTATTAGAAATGTACACTCTTTCAATGCGTTCAAAACTCAACTTAGCCAGCACATAGTTGCGGATCAGTCACTTCTGGAGAAATGAATGCATTGGACGAGTACTATAAAGTTGTAACGCTGCTGACGAACCTTTTGTAATCTATGTAGTTAGTATCGTTCTCAAGTAAGTGACATATGTCTTTATTGGGAATAAAGTTTCTTTAAACCGAAGTATGTAAAAAAGTCGTCACATAATAATTTTAATGGTAAAATTGTTTTAGTGGCGCTATTCAGGGCGTGAAGCTTAATCAAAAACAAATATATGTCATTAAATGATTTTTGCGATTACATTGACACTTCAAAAAAGAAAAGTTCATTGAGAACCTGTTTTTCTTCTATCAGCGTAATTAAAAAAGGGGTTTTGATTAATTATAAAATACTAACAGATAGACCGAAAGAATCAGCCCTTTTTCTTAAGCCAGGTTAGAGGGTCATTATAACGTTGTTAAAACCTAAATAATGTTATTTTAACAAACGATTTGAATCTTCAAAATTACAACAATAGAGTTAAAAAAAAATTAATTATCCGTCAGGTAGATTTCCAAAAAATATTGGACACGTATTTTTTATTTTGTAAACAAAAAATTAAGACTATACAGTGCGTCGAAAATTCGTGTGACGTCACTTACCAGTACGCTTTTTACTGGAAAGTGATGTTACAAGCCCCCACTCCTTGTTTAATTGACGGACTAAATAGAATCATATTTTTTTAACCTTGGCAACATCCCTATTATCAAGCCACACCAAATATAACAAAATATAAAAATAAACCACTTCTCCCAAGTTTTTTTTCAAACAGTTGTTTATTAAAACTTGCAGCACCGTATTCGGGGGGTTTGGGGTAAACAGTCCCCGACAATCAATCAAAAGAGACCAACTTGCTGTGACATTGATGTATTAAGTTATTTTATTGAAACCACAGGAGAATATTGTTTCGGTAACAATAAAATGACTGATTTACCAGCTGGCTAAAAATATATTCAGAGGGGCTCAATCGATCGTTCAATCTGTGCTTGGCAAGGTTAGATCATAGATGGGTGAGCTTGAGCACATCTGGATTTCGACGATTCGATATTTCTTCTCAAGAGGATAGAGAAAAACAATAGATATGTGGATGTCCGACGTGCTTTGGCAAAGGTACCAAAGTCCACGTAGGAATCTATCATCCTACTGGTGGATTAATTTTAGAGTTCCTGCACAGCAGACCACAGTAAAGCTGCGTACTTGAACTTAGCTTGGCTTTTATTAATAAAGAAAGAAAGAAATATGTTTATTTGGCACAAACTCAAATACGCACAGCAACTTAACAGGAAATATTTATTTATTTTAAATACTCCATGTATTTATTTATTTTTTATACTTTATTGTACACCTCATTACAAACTTAGTAAAAACGTTTAAAAAAAACAAGTGTACAATGGGCGGTCTTATCGCACAGGGCAATCTCTTACAGACAACCTTTGGATGGACTGAACGAAAGAAGTTAGATTTAGGGCGGTCAGTGTACAAACATCATAAACAATATAAATTAGACATAATAATATAAAATACACACAATACTAAATAATATACTAATAAATATCAAATATATAAATGGGAAAGGAGAAGAAAAATTATAGTGAGAGGTAATGCTCATTCACCAATTTTTTAAACGTTGGTAGCGTTTGTGCACGCCTCACATCTATGGGTAATGCATTCCACAAACGAGCAGCTTGTATCTAAAATAAATAAAAAAGTATTTACAGCTAATAAAAACACACTAAAAAGGAAACCACAAAACACATAGTCACCAAAAAGTCAATATAAAAATGTAAATAAATATATATTTTTAAATAAAAATAAACTAAATCTATTAAACAAAATTCAATTCAAAATTCAAAAGTCATTTATTCAAATTAGGCTGAGTGCCAGCACTTTTTGAACGTCAAAGTTCTACATAAAGACAGTCCCCCAAAACGCCCGCCCGTCACCACTTCCTAGTGTTTTAGCTGGGAAGAAGAAGTGGCGCAACAAACTCCCCAGCAACACATCTGTCTGTTGAGTTATAAGAACTATCACTTATACAAAGGTATGTAAGTAGTCAGTATTCTTACAAAGAAAACAATACAACAAAGGTAACACGTAAAAACATAAAACTTAATAATTCGCTACTTGTAAGCTCAGCACACTCCATTATGCCAGCATAAAAGCTTTGAAAATATAAATGACTACTTAAACGATAAATCATAAGTGCACATAATATTTATCTACATATGTAGATAGCTATTTAGCTAAACGTGACATGACTACAAAATAAACAATTATTTAATTAAACATGACATGACTACAAAATATACAATAAGTAAACGACAAAATGTTACCTACTGAATTTTTATCCATATTTTTAATCTAATTGTGATACACATAAAACTGATCTCTGTACTAATAAATAATTTGTAATCTCAAACAAAATAATAATATGATCTTTTATTATAAAATTATGTAAGTATGTAATTGTTATTAATTTTTGTTTCTGAATTAAACTGTTCAGTTTCATCATACATAATTTTATTTTTAACTTAGATTTTTAACGTTTATTAATAATTATGTATAAAAATAACTTTTGCTGCTACCTAACGGGATCTACAACGGCTCCTAGCTCTTATCCTTTTGATTAACATCTTATTTTACCTTGTGGAACGCAAATAAACGAATATGAATATGAACTTTTGAGCACAAACGAACAACCAAAAACTGGCTAAGTGCGAGTCGAACTCACGCACGAAGAGTTCCGTAGCATTGAAAATTTCAACTGTCTAACTATCACGGTTCATGAGATACAGCCTGGTGACAGACGGACAGACAGACAGACGGACGGACAGCGGAGTCTTAGTAATAGGGTCCCGTTTTACCCTTTGGGTACGGAATCCTAAACAAGAGGAAAAATACACATCTCTACATAAAACTACAGTTCACAAAATAAAATAAAAAAGTGTCTCGGCTGCGTTGAATAGGTCCAGCAGTGTGATACTGGAAACTTCTTACCGCGTAAGCTAAGGTGAAGTGAATATGAATTGAGTTGTCAATCCATACAAACAAGATGGAATTACACTTCACTTCATGCTCAATCCATTTAAACACAGTGAGACGTTGACAGAATAGACTGTCTGACACGGATGGGTGAACCGTACTTTAATATACAGGGTGGAGATGACAATACGACAATAATTCAAAATACTGGCAATACTAGTTCATACGAATATGTTGTCTTTTATCACAGATTTAATGTAACAGACTGCTTGGAATATTTTGTCAGAATAGTAGTCACTATCCTTGCCAAAATTTGAGTTTTTTTGACGTTTTATGCCTTTGGAAAGTTTATTTTTAATTTCGGTGACAGGATTTATAATAGTTTCTAAATATTCCTATGACCCAGTATTGCCAGTGTTTTTATTTATTGTCGCAGCGATATCTCTACTTTGTACATCCTACGAAGCATTGGATGGTCGACTTCACTTGATTATGACTTTGACGACTTTGACGTTCAAAAAGTGCTGGCACTCAGCCTAATTTGAATAAATGACTTTTGATTTTAATTTTGATTATGGTTTTTTTTGGAAAGAATCCAAGATAGTAGATACAGATTTGCAGCACTCATACCATACACAACAAAATAAATAAACAAGTAGGGTAAATATGCGTCACATCCGCGCAAACGACCATGGTTCAGCATAATGCTCGAGCTCATGTGCGAGGCAAAGCCACAGCGCTGGATTACAGCGACACAATAACATCGAAGTCTTAACAACAGTTTCAAAAATAGGTTAAAACCCACTAAAAATCCCACATTACACTCTAAATCTCATTCCTTAATTAACGCTTTGTCTACTACAACTTCGGATTTTATTAACATGACGATTCTATTCCATACCAATTCAAAACTCAACCCTATGTTATTAAGCCACAGTTCAAAGTTGCTTGTTAGCAGTCTCTAAAGCCACGGCATACCTTAGGCTGTGAATACACTTTGTCTGTGAGACAAATGTGTCTCATACATATACAGCGATTGTACGCCAAGTTTATGTTGATGAGATGAAGTCGTAAAGACGCAGATGCGACGATGATATTACAATCGTATCTTTTGGCGAGGTGAGAAAATTTTGTAAATTATGAGTTTGTAATTTTGTGGTTGATGCAGGACGATGAGGAAGTTTTCCGGGTCATATACCAGTGCAGTGTATCTCTGAACAGCGATGACACTGTACGATTAGGATCAACATCATCATACCAGCCGAAAGTATGTTTGTTTGTTGTGTTTATTTGTACTGGGCCCGAGTGACGGATATCAGCCATCTTTCATTTATTATTATTTTTCTTTTACTTTATTAGATTTTACGTACGATTACCATTTTCTGTAAATTGTTTAAATTGTGGGTAGATCGACAGGGTCTTCACTTAATAAATAGGTAATATTTAAACATAACCATATGGCCGTTTCACTGTCTCTTAAGATACAGGTATACCCTAGTTTGAGAGACAGGGTAATATAAATTGTCAACAGATGTACCATGTTCCTAAATCAACATGTTCTACCATGTTACATAACTTACTCAATATCTTGATTGTAATTAATTGTTTTCTCACCATCTGTACCCTTCTAGTTCAATAAACAATTTATTATTATTATAACTCCCTCAATCAGAAAATACCGGCCAAGTGCGAGTCGGGCTCTCACACGAAGGGTTCCGTACCATAAACCGAAAAAAAAACACGTATCTTGTGTGGTACCTTTAATGTTGAATATATTTTTTTTTTTTTTATAGCGGCAATAGAAATACACACTGAAAATTTCAACTGTCTACATATTATGGTTCTTGAGATACAGCCTGCTGCCAGATAGACGGACGGACGGTCAGACGAACGTATGGAGGGAAAAATGGACGGACAGCGGAAGGCTTAGAAATAGGGTTCCGTTGGTTACTCTTCGGGTACGGAACCCTAAAAAAGGTCCGTGTCCCAACAAAGGGGAACATTAAGTATGTATTATATGTTAATGTTTATTTTTATTTTATTTTTATAATAGTAAATTAATAATGTTCCTCTGTAAATTAATTAAATTTGATAAATAGATACAATTACCGATTTATCAAATTTAATTTATTTACTGGCAGTACACCGCAGAATACTCCCTATTTTTTCTACTTTTTTTACATTGAGTTGCTTGTACGGCGATACAAGCAACCATTAGTGACGGTCTTATCGCTGACAGCGATACAGTATAATAATAATAATATAATATATCCTGGGACAACTCACACACGGTCATCCGATCCCAAACTAGGCAGAGCCTGTACTATGGCAACCAGACAACTGATAAACATACTTATATATTTCTAAATACATACATATTATACACAAATTACACCCAGACACAGAACAAATGATCACGCTCATCACACAAAGATTTGTCCCACGACCTCCGGTTAAGCAGTCAGGGTCACTAACCACTCGACCAACAGGCCAGTCAAGTATCGCTGTCAGCAATAAGACTGTCACTGTTCCCATAGAATAAAGTTTGTGTAAAAGAGTCGTAAAACTATGTTTGATGTATAATCGATTAGAGGACGAGTAGCGATTAATAATGCCATTGTTAAGTTCTAATAAACCTTGATCACAATAGGGAATATGCATGCAATTTTTTTATTTGCTAAATGAAATACTTATTAGCTCTAGTAAACAAATATAAAAAAAATAAAATAACATCATCAGCGATGAAGTCGTAAAGCTTCAAAGATGACTATTAGAAAGAGAAGTCCAATACGAACTCTGACGTCAAATACTATGTCGCATATACAGCTGCCATAGAAAACGGCGTCTTCGCGAGAGAGACAGATATATTTGGTTAAAATAGTTATATCTCGTTGGTTTTTCAATTATATTTTAATCTAATTTCACTGTTAGTATTATTTTTTGTATATTTTTAGATAAACTGAAACTGAACTGAAAAAATGAATAATAATATATTGGGAAAACTCACACACGGTCATCCGATCACAAACTAGGCAGAGCCTGTGCTATGGCAACCAGACAATTGATAAACATACTTATATATTTCTATATGCATACATATTATAGACAAATTACACCCAGACACAAAACAAATGATCATGCTCATCACACAAAGATTTGTCCTGGGTGGGAATCGAACCCACGACCTCTGGTTTCGCAATCAGGGCCACTAACCACTCGACCAACATGTCAGTATAAATGTATTGTTTAATGCATATTCCCTATATTACTGTAAGTCATAAGTACATGACAATTACACGTATTCTAGTTTTCCAACTACTCAAACAAAAGAACTTTGTTTAGAACTGCGGGCTTTTAATAGAAACTAAACTTTAAACTGACTAGATAACATATTCTCTAAAATCATTTTAAAGGCAAGTTCATACTTTATGATCTTCTACTTCAGACTAGGTACAAAAAGTAACGTTTTTGTCTATGTTCTTGCTCTCTATCCGTGGTACTTGAATTCTCGCAAAAAAGGGGCCTGGAGCTGAGCGTATAGGATGGGTGTAAGTCCATCAAAATTCAATGAAATTTGACCCTAACGACCTAGACGTTACATCCTTATCTTTTTATTTAACCATTAGATATTTACTAATATGTTATTGTTATAATATGTATGTCCTAGAAAACAGATTAAAAAAATAGATCAATTATTTGCATGCTTTTATCAATTAATTGTTAGTGTGCCCCAAGAGATGCTGCTGCGCATGACATGAAATTCCAGGTTAAATCCCTGGGTCGAGGAGTATAGATCTTTCAAGGGCTCCGTACCTCGGTCAGCAAAAACGGAACCTTTATAGGACCAATTTGTTGTCCGTCTATCCATCTGTCCGTCTGTCAAGACCCTTTTTCTCAGGAACGCGTGGAGGAATCTCTAGTGTATGTCCCAGAATGACGCTCGCAAGGGAGTCAAAACCTATAGGAGACTTCCCGTTGAGCTAGAATCATGAAATTTGGCAAGAAGATAGTTCTTACAGTACAAATAGTGGAAAAAGTCTGAACGTTGGGAATTGATAGTTATATTATGTATAATAAAAAAAAAATCTGCGATCGTAAACTTATATTTTCGGTTGAAGAGTAATTGAACGCTTTCAGTTCCTCTGTGACACACATTCTAGGTCTTTGAGATCATCGGAGAATCTAAAACTAAGTATTCGTATGCATTCCACTTCCTTCTTTGACAAATCTTTCAGTATACAAGCGGCTCGTTTGTGGAATGCATTACCCATAGAAGTGAGGCGTGCCCAAATGCTACCAGAGTTTATACGGTGAAGGAGCATTACCTTTCACTTTAACTTTTCCGCTCCTGTCTCAATTATATATTTGATATTTATTAGTATATAAATTGGTATTGTATTTATGTATTTTATATTATTATATCTAATTAGTATTGTTTAAAACGTTTGTACACTGACAGCCCTAAATCTATCTCCCTTCGTTCAATCCATCCAAAGGTTTTCTGGAAGAGATTGCCTTGTTAATGCACTTATTTTATGTATGATTGTCCTGTTCTTATTATGAGGTGTACAATAAAGTATATAATAAATAAAATAAATAAATAAACGTGACGTACATTGATGTATGGGAGAACAGTTTTTCACCAACAAAGTTAAGTTTGTCCTTCAACTTTGCCTGCTATATTTTGCTTTCATAGTTTATAAACTTCCGTAGGTAATGTATACTCGGAAAAATCAAGACTCAATCAGAAATCTCGGTGCGCGAGTCAGAGTCGTACTTTTCCGTATAAATGTAGTAAGTAGTAAACTTCCCCTTTTCAATATTTATTTTCCTTGTCCCGTCTGCACGCCACTCTTTGCCCACTATTTCATCTTAGCTACAGTTGACGCCGTCTCCGAAATGAAAATTAAATTGCCACATAATTGACGCAAAGTCTTCATTTCAAACAAGGAACCTGTTTGAACTTGTTTGCAGGTTATTTATACTTGGAACCAAGTAATAATAGGAAGTATAAAATTGACACAGGGGACCTAATCAATTTACAGAAAAACTTATATTAATGACTGTACTTATGGATTGCCAAAAGATTTGAGGTTTATTTGTTAAGGTAATCACTAGAAGTGCTGGTACGATTACAAAATTTATTTCTAAAATCTTAAGGTACTTTTTATTTCTAATTTGCATGATCCAATCACTTCCCGTAGGCGTCGTAAGAGGCGACTAAGGGATTCACTAGAGAATGGGCAGCAGCATTACCTGTGCATTGCAACAGCTGCCTGCCAAGCGTGGCAATTATGGCAACCCCCCCCCCCCCCTTTGAGGGAGACTTATGTCCAGATGGTGATGACTGCCTATCTCTATTCTCCACAACCCACTAACGGCAAAACTGGTCAGTCAGATTTTTAGGTTACTGGCTATCCGTTATTACTGTCAAAGATCTTCAAATGACAGCCGGGACCAACGTGCCTTTCGAGGCACGGAGTACTCTCGGTATGTTAAAATGGTCCCATCCACGGACCGACCTCGGCAAGTGTTGTTAACCTCGAAGATTGACGTAATTGTTCAGCCACGAGCTCAATGTTTAACAACGGTTGTTAATTACTGAGTCTATTTTAATCTGATCTTGTAACCTTAATAGTATTAAATAATTGCACATTTCATTCAGCTTATTATTTTTATAATTGGTTGTGTTTACAAAGTCAGCCTGCATAATTACTATTAACAGGTTTCAAAGGACTTACACCTGTTAGTCTCTTATTCTAAAGATCAGGGGCAATTGTATTGCTACACATTAAGAATATTTGCATGCATTTTCTGCGAATACATTGTCCAGAGACAATGTATTAGGTACTAACGTTAAAGATGCTGATTGCAAAATTGCTGAATTAAGGTTTCCATTCAAAAATTAGGTTCTCGTCTCCGTGAAAGATTCAAGATTTAATTGACGCCGTTTTTTGTTTATTTATTTATTAACACTTTACGCACACAAATGTACAAAGGCGGACTTAATGCCATAGGCATTTTCTACCAGTCAACCTTTGGGTGATGCAGAGAATGGTGGTAGGTGCAACATGGAGAATAAAAGCGATTGATATTTAATGAATACATACAAACATTTAAATAAATAAAACGAATATGTCCGTTCTAACCGACCAACCGACCGTAAGCCGTTCTATTAGTGAATGCGATTGTCAAAGGGAGGTACAATGGATTGGTCACGTGACATTTCGATAGCGTCTGTTGACCCCATAGGTACGTTTTTGACAATTGCAATCGCCGCACTATCGCTGACAGAATGTCACTTGTATAGCCTAAGGGAAACTGCACCAATCGATCCATTGGTAATCGATGCCATTGATCGACATCGATCGGCTTTGATCGATTGGTCAGGAAGCTTTGGCTGATCGACAGATACCGGGCGATATTCTCAGACCTACTGAATATACACACAAAATTTCAGAAGAATCGGTCAAGCCGTTTCGGAGGAGTTTGGTTACAAACTCTGTGACACGAGAATTTTATACATTAGAAGAATGATCGTATAATTCATTTTGAAACACGAAACCCTAAAACCTTCCAAACTACAATTTAATCCCATGAAACACCTTTCCAGCCGCACCTTGTCGCCTCGTACACAACAGCGACTATCGTGTTGACGAGTAAACTGTAAACTTTAGCAATTTCCTCACAGACGGCGGTTGTCATGGAGCGTCGGCGACCGTGAGACATATCGTACGAGGAGATACACATACACACACGGCTGCTTATACTTTTACCTTATGTAGTAAGGACAGGGAGATGGAGGCCATAGAAAAGATGGATGGATTGTATTAGGTGTGAAATGAAAGAAAAGGGAGTTAGTGATAGCGTGACGGTTGACAGGACAGAATTGAAGAAAAAAACGTGTTGCGTCCCATGTAACATGGGATAAGGGCAGGAAGATGATGACTGATGAGTAAGGACTCGTTTCCAAAATATTTAGGAGACTCTTTTGTGAACGCTCCATGCTTGAAGTCAAAATTAACTTCAAACGGGACTTCACAGTCTGTTCTAAAAATATACCTCCCCATAAAAGTACAATCAGAATACAATCTCAAATTCCTGTCTCTCTAATTACACTCCCGATACATTAACATGCCACATCTAAATCCATCCCAGATCCCTCCCCCTTTCACCTTCCCATTCTTACCAGCCATTTAAAAATTAGTTCCAAATTTAAATGAAAAATAAAACAAGAAAAAGACGAACCATTCACCTCTATTCTCAAGCCATTTAAAAATTAGTTCCAAATTTGACCGATATATAAATAACAAAACGAAGAAATCCTCCCCCCTCTTTTACCTCAACTCTCCTTGTATTCCAACCGCCATTAAAAATTGGTTCCAATTTCAAACGACAAGAAAAGGAAAATAAACAAGGGAATGACGAGTAGCGTCCAATAAATTAGGGTAGTTTACTGTGACAGGGTGACGTGCGCGTGCGTCGGTGCGAGGCAATGACGGATCACAGCTGGTAATGACTGTATATGGCTCGGAAATAAGATATTGCTTCATTGGAACTGGTTGGTTTTGGATCAGTACGGCTGCTGTCTTTATTAGTCTTTGCTTTCAAAAAAAGTTGTCTGGTTGATTCAGAAATCCTGATTTAAAGTAGACTAAAAATAGAAATATACAATATCGAGTCATTCAGCCACTTAATTTCACCACTTGATGAGGCAAAGTGGCATCTTTTTATTACTATTTATTGACTCGCGTTTGACCACAATCTCACCTGATTGACCACATCATTACCTGACGGAGATGGCCTACAATCTAGGGGTCTTTAAGTCATGTGTGAATCGGTTAATTCTGGGCAAGATTGTTCCAGGAAACTCTTTTTTTAAATAATTTAGGGTAAATAACTGTGACAGGGCGACGTGCGCTTGCTCCGGTGCGAGGTAATGATATTAAACAATAAAAAAAAATCAAATTGCTTTTTCTTCCCATTTAAACTCTTTTTCGAAATAGTTCTTAACTTTCTTCTGAAGAGTTCAGGAGCTAGGAGGTTAAATAAAGCGCAGTATACTTTCCAATGCTTCGTTTTATTTTTGATTATACTCAATTCAATAAAATCATTAACCAAAACATGTTAAACATTTCATGGCGGGAGAATAATCGGGAATGCCACAGATTAAAAATCACCGCCACTTAAAACTAATGCTCATTAACTTTGAGTACTTTAAATTCAACTATATTGAAAATGGAACATCCGAAATTATTAATGCTTGTTCATTTTAAGAAGTTTGATGTTCAGATTAAAAAAAAAACACCACAAAGTATAAAACAACTTTAAATTTCGGACACCGACTTCCGCAATTTAAAGTTATTTTATACCTTGCAGTGTTTTTTATTTGGAAGTCGGTTGTATTTTTTTGTAAAAAAGTTTTTTTTTTCCACTTTTAAGTCGGGATACCCCACAACTAAGTGACATTATTCACATAATGAGTGGTTGTACTATTTACCATTAAGGAGTTACTTGGTGTGCCTGTTCAGTCCAAGTCCAGACCAGCTCATAGTTAAATATCTACGTTGCTTTGGTACTAGATTTTATTGATTTTAAGTTGAGGAGGTCACTGGTTTATCTTTGAAGTTCACTGTTCAATGAAAATGCAATAAAGCTATAACTAAACCTAACGCAAAAAGAATCATCAAGATCGGTTAGTTAATAAACAATAAAGTTATGCCCTAATAGATGACCCCCCCCCCCCCCAAA
>NDFZ01005018.1:75702-118652 GCA_002192655.3 Mamestra configurata
GATAACCCCCAAAAACATGTTAATTCAGATTGACTTGTTTGCATCTGCGTGCCCCTTCACAGCGTACCAGCGCGTGATGTTATGTTATGATCTGGTGAAAACAATAAACAGACGTGCGATTTCAGCAATCCCGGGAGATTTGCTATTATTTATTAAAGAGTTCCGTTTCCTATCTCTGAAGTTTTTCATCAGGTCCACACCAAATTGAAATGGTACCAGTTTGGAAAAATATTTTTCCAAACAAAAAAATAATTATCCAAATCGGTTGACAAATGGCGAAAATACCGCTGAATAAACATTTTTCCTGGGATCCCAGTATCAGATCCTGACTTATACCTTCTATCATCACCTCAGCAAGATGAGATGTTGATTATCAGGCACAATTATCTGAATTGCGTTAGAATTTGAAAAACATGTGCCTTTAAAATTTGAGGGTTTGCTCTCGATTTCCCTGGGATTCCATCATCAAATTCTAACTTGGTGACAATGGGACCACCTCAGAGTATAGGCTTTCGAATATAAAAATAATCATCAAAATCCATTCATAATTGACGGAATGATCGCATAACAAAAAAACAAAAAAAAAACTCGAATTGAGAACCTTCTCCTGAAGTCGGTTAAAAATGGAATATCAGCAAAATAATAAAAGATAACACTTCTTAAATCTAGGCATCTTGTGTATACCTATTATCAAGTTTCATCAAAATCGGTTCATTCATTTCCATTAACAGGACTTGAAAGTCTAACACCTTAAGCCCTTTACCACCGCTTTTATATAATTAAATATACTTCATTTTACACCAAATAAAAAAAAATACATATAGAATACCTGAAACTAAAAAAACATAGGAAATATGCATGCATTTTTTTTATTTGCAAAATAAAATACATATTATCTCTAGTTAACAATTATGGAAGAGTTTTTGAAATACCTTCAACAGTTGTGAATTTATTAAGCTTCAAAGTTGACAGTTAGAAAGAGAAGTCCGATACCAACTCTTACGTCAAATACTATGCCGCGTATACAGCTGCCATAGAAAACAGCGTTTTCGCGAGAGGGACAGATATATTTGTTAAAAATAGTTATATCTCGTTTGTTTGTCGGTCAATTTCGATTCTATTTTCATTGTTAGTATTGTATTTTTGTATATTTCTAGATCAACTGTTTTGATAATAAATATTTTTTTTCATGCATATTCACATCACATCCCTATTGGCGGCCTTATCGCATTCCGTGCATATTTTGCCGTCTTATCACCGAAGACTAGTCGCCAACTTAAAATTTGGCCGGGTTGTCGGCTTTTCCGACTAGTCATTCCGAGTCTACAAATAACCCGATTATTTTCACACACATAAGTTATATTTTATAGGTCGCAGGGGAGTGTGAGAGCCAGCTTGAAGCACGCGCGGATGCATGCTGCCAACAATGATGGATCGCTTCTGGTAATGATTTTATATGGCGTGGAAATAAAATATTAAACCGATGTATGGGTTCGCGGATAAAATGTGGGGGTATATTGTGAGAAAATGATTTTATTACCCGTAGTTCTGACGAGAGCATGGGAATTACAATATGTACCTAAGTTATTACGTAGCAAGGTCCTTTAGTTTTGACTACAAAACGATTCGCTGTATCATTTAAGTACTGGCCCTTAATAAGGCAATCCTAACTCATATTTAAAATGCGAAAGTGAATTTGTTTCTTTATCACATTTTCACACCTGAATCGATTTACTGATATTGATGAATTTTGGTAAATAAATGGGATATTTATTGTGTAACTTTCAGGCAATATTTACAAATACATAAAAACTTATAGATACTACTATATTACTCGGAGAAGATGTAGCTTTCTAACAGTGAAAAAATTTTTAAATCGGCCGAGTAGTTTTTGAGCCAAATCGTAACAAACAAACAAATCTTTCCTCTTTATAATATTATATTAAATTACTATATACGAGCTAGTAGAAAATATACAAGCAGATTAAAAAGGGGAGGGGAAGAACTCACAGGGCATCGAAAATTTTTTGTCAGCATCGCTGTCAACGGGAAATAAAGAAATAGATGGAACCCTGGAACCGGAGCCTCTTTTTTTTTTTTGAAAAATCTATATTGTCGCAAGCGAAGCAGCGGCAGAGCCGCAAAGACTTTTTAATTTGTTTTCAAAAAGTTTACAGACTAATAATAAAACAGTCTCATATGTCTCATATCACAATAATTCACTGATGGACAAAGGTTTTATTATTTTATATTGCAAACATAAACCATACGTTTAATATAAACCGCTCCAAAACGAAGAGCCACTAATGACTGAAAAAATTGGTTGTCTGTAAAGTCGGTTTACGGACGATACTTTAACGTGAGAACGTACGTACATAACAAAACATTGATGAAATGATCGTAACGTTACAATGAGCATAATTTTACAATGAGTGATACTTTTTCGTGCGTGCAGCCGGCGTTCATCGATTTATTAGACGTTGTCACGTCAAAAATGATACTGCAAGGTAAAGAATACCTGAACTCAGTGTAATTAAATATATTGTTTCATTTTAATCAAGAATAATATTGAATCAGGAAAACAGTAACGGTATTAATAAAAGCATGAATATAAAACTGCTGGTATTGCAAAAATAAAAAAAACCTTTTTATAGACGTTTCGGCATAAAACCATAAAAACATAACAGCCAATGATAATTAAAAGAATTCCAATTTCAAACAATAACAGAATAACGCAGAAATGTATAATAAAACAAAATGGCTGCGTTTTTTAAATACGGACAAGCAAACAGTACCTACCGAGTTCTTTTTTATCTGGAATGCATTTAAATGGTCGATTTCGGTCGCAAATATAACCGATATTAAAATTGATTCGGGCTTCGTCCGGGATAGCGGTAATCGTAAAAGATAATAATCGACGATAACAACGTTCAATATGGCGGACAATATGGCTGCGCGGGAAATAATTGGAGGGAATTGTCACGCATAAAGGTCGGCGCGAACTATCAGTTTTGATTTTGCGGGGAATATTTTGATATTTTGTGTTTCTTTTATAGACGTACACACATTAATACATAAATGTAGATGCTTATGTTGGTTTTCACATCTAGTTCGATCCAGCCCGTCCCTAGCTGTCCTCCCCACAGCGACGCCCTAAGCCGAGGCACGTACCCCACAGGGCCCTTAGCGTGTAGTCGCTTAGTTTGTAAGTTTCTTATAAGCCCTGGCTGGAGGCATTAATATTATATTAAGGCCACCACAGGCAAGCCCGGTTAAGCAGTCAACAATCTTATAGGTTGAACTTCGAGACGCCACTCACAAAAAAAAAAAAAAAAGTTTTGTTTTCCCTCGGCATGTCATAAAGACACCGATTACAGGTCGCCATTGCACATAATTATGTGTTTTAGTTTGTAGTTTTCTTTTAATGTTATTTTCGGTGTACAATTAAATACATGAATCAATAAAATATTCCTACAGCCGAAAGACATCCACTGCTGGACATAGGCCTCCCCCAAGTGTCGCCACAGCAACCGGTCCCTTGCGGCTTGCATCCATCGGCTACCCGAGACCCTCACCAGGTCATCGGTCCACCACGTGGAAGGCCTTCCGACGCTACGTTTTCCGGTACGCGGTCGGCCCCATCGACCATCTGTTCTGCGAGCAATGTGCCCTGCCCACAGCCACTTCAGTTTGGCGATTCAATAAAATATTACCAATAAATAAATAAAATAATACCATTTTGCCTTTGTAATGGAACACATCTGGAAACTGCGCAGAGAACATCGTAATTGATAGAAGTCATCAAATCTGGTTGAGCCATACATACGAACATTTGATTTTCTTTTATTTCGTTTAGAAAATCTTTTTCACAAAAGATTAATTTCATGCAAAGTAAATTATGTTTGAACTATCTATCACAATTTGACATGAATTCAATCAGATCGATAGGATTTGTCTAGGTCAATCTAAAAATGCTGATAACAATGCGAAATTGATATTTTAGTAACAAAACTTCAATGCTAAGAAAACATAAAGAAGGTCAATGTTGAACAAAACAGCGTTGGCTTATTCTCAAGATCTCTCGATCTTCTTTAAAACATAATGTACTTGTATGTTAAATAGAGGGCTGGCGCGAAGTGGCGCAGGAAAAGATTTTTTTTTTTTTTAAAACGTTGGCCCATACTAGAATTTCTCCTGTATCGTGGGTGCGTTTACAAACATTATAATCTCACAGACACAAACAGCCAGACCTTAGAAGGACTTGGGGGAGGCCTTTGCCCAGCAGTGGGACAGTTTAGGCTAAAAAAAATGTTAAATATTCTGCAATATCAGAACAGTGACATACACAATCTCTCTCTCTGGATGTCACATGTCGTCGAATTTTGGTTCTAGCACTTACAAGGTTTTTCACCGTTTTAGAGCAATGGTTAAAGAATAAATTAAACAAAGTAATGCACCTGTATCGACAAAAAGTACAACCGTTGGGTCCTATTAAATACCTGAAGACATTATGTCGTGTGCCAAACCCACTCGTAAGTCAGGATTGTCAACACTTGGCCCACCACTTCTGAGTCAGTCGTTGTGAATGCTGTCCGCTGTAAACTTTAGGTAACATTGAGGAGGCCAATATTCAGGTTTAATTTTTATTATTGCATGTCGAACAGAGTTCAACTTCTGCAGTTTTGTTAACATGCCTCTTTGTTTGCCAGCACGTTATGAATGAATATTTTTTCAATTATTTTAATTGCCTTTGAAAATTCGTTTTATTAAATAAAAAAATAAAAAATCTGCTGTCGATGTTTGAAAGTGTTCTTAAAAATATGATAACCTGCTGTGAAAAATAAAATTCCTTCGATGGTGACCCATATTGCTATTAGTTGAGCCCGGCCCACACACAATTTAAAAACAAAACCTTATTTCAGCGCTGAAAAATTAAAATGACTGAGTATTATATAATAATCTGTGATAAAATGCTCTTTATTTGAGTGATGGAATTCAATCAACATTACCATAAACTTAAAATAATCTTACATTTATGGCGTATATTACTGGCTGATATACGGGATTCGAAAAAGGACAAAGACCCATTCCATAAACATATAAAAAACAGACCTCACAAAAAAGTCGAAATTAATTTAAAAAAAAAATGTTTTCGTCAATCAATTTCATGCAACCACAGTCACTGAATTAAACGATAGGTTATCCGTCAATCACAGCCTTGACTGTGGTTAAACTGACAGTACCATGTATTGAGCGCCTCTGGTAATATTTACAATACGTTACGTGTCGGCGTTTGGATCACAGACGTCCATAGGTGTCCCAATATTGTAACACTAGCGGACTCTCGCTAGTGCTACCTACTATTATTATTATACCTAAAATAAAACCACGTTAGAGATTTAACTTCGTAATATATTCAGCATCTGCCTTAGACGAGCGCTGGTACAGGAGTCCCATATAAAAACAAAACATATTTTCATATTCCTAATTCAAATTCTCTTTTGCTTTTTGCCAGACGCTTCCAAAGATTTACCTTGTCTGCCAGAAACCTGCAGCCAAGGAGGTGCTCCTGACAATATATACGTTTACTATGTGTCTTGCAAGTTTAGAGCTACTTGGCTGTGACGGACGACCAAACAGGCACACGAGAGATCCCATAGGGTTCCATTTATTAGTTTGATTATGTCCACCATCCTACACTTCTGAAGAAACTCGAAGCTTATGGCATGAGGGGTAATGTTCTAGACCTGTTACAATCTTATTTACATAATAGATGATAAATAACTGAAATTAATAGAATTAATTTAGCTACTAAACATGACGAAATATTTAGATCAATTCGGCCTGTCTGCAAGTACTACTTTCAAAATTACAGTAGCCAAGTTATCTCTTATTCTGATGTATAAACTAAGTGACTGTACAACTATTTTCTTAATGTCCCTTTATTCATCTTAATGTCCCTCGGCATTTCTATGTTCTATTTCTGACAGAAATCCGACGACTGAAGAAACACGAAGTTTGCCGAAGGGACATTAAGAAAATAGCTGTACTTTAAGGTAACGATTTATTAAAATTCGTTTAGTAGTTTTTACGTGAAAGAGGATCAAATCCGACAACCAAAATCCGCGCATCCTTTCACGTTTATAATATTCCAAGCTAGGCCTATAGCTTCTCTGTCGTGAATTTAGATTTCCGTACCTTAATTTTACCAAGAACGTGAAGTCAAAGTATATTCGTAAGAGAATTAATCACTGGTCGGTGATTTAATAATTTCAACGAAAATTTTGTTGATTAAACCAAACAATTAAGACTATACAAAACTACGCCCAAAACTTTTAAAATTAAGAATGCGGATACCTTATGGTTGCAAGTACTACTGCTGAATGTTGCAAACATAGATGATTTTTGAGATTTCTAATTGGAGAATTTCTTAAACTCAAAGCATTTATCTCAATTATTAAACCATTACAGGCACTTTTAAATTGTCAAGGTCGGTCTTTCCAAAGGGATGAAGCTATTTGCACGTTCCAAAGCGTAGATCTCTATGGAGAAGAACGTGCAAGAAACTCCACGGACACTTTAAATCAATGTTTTTACAATATTATGGTTACATTATTCGTGTGAAAATTAAACAAACATAGATATAATTATGTGAGAACGATGTAGAAAGACTTGCACGATCAAGCGTCCGAAGTAAAACAAAAAGCAACAATTCAAAGAACAAATAATTAAAATAAATCGTGGCAGCTGAGAGATGACCAGTATTGACCAGTCCTAGCTAACGGCACTCGCTCAGCAATATGACGCTTAATATTATGATTGGATTAGAACAAACAGCTTCCGATATAAATAACCCCTAAAACCAAATACATAAAGTCCACACTTGCACTTTAAACACAAACTTTCAAGCAATATTGGCTCTCAATTCAATATTCAAACGCTCATTATTTGCGCCTGAAACTCACATAAGCATTGCTGAGTCAATTTGTGTAAGACAAATTGAAACTGTGACGCTGATGGCTTGTTGAAACACGTGTTAAATTATTAATAGGGCTGTAATATAGTTATTTTATTTACATAGATACAACTGTTTTAATAAATACTTAACTAACCATATACACTAGAAATAAAAATAAAAACTCCTAACTTCTGTCAACGATGGTTGTCGCTAAAAATCAGCGCTGTGGCTGTGTCTCGCACACGAGTCCCAGCATTATGCTGAGCGATGGCCGTTTTGCGCGAATGTGACGCATATTTTTTGTAATTTAGTTTATTTTATTTTTTGGTAATAAACTCTTTTTCCTTCTTTCTAACTAAATTAACCTTAAAATATAGCGTCAAAAATGTAATAGTGGATTATGATATGCTATTTAGGGATGTAATACTGTATGGTGTTTGACGTAAAAGAATAGCATTATCCCATTACTTCCCGTGGGTGTCGTAAGAGGTGACTAAAGGACTCGCCAGAGAATGGGCAGCAGCATTCTCTGTGCATTGCAACAGCTACACTGCAATCGCTAACCCGCCTGCCAAGCGTGGAGATTATGGCAACCCCCCTTTGGGGGCGGTCTATGTCCAGCATTGGACGTCTTTCGGCTGATATGATGATGATGATGATTTCGGGATATAAAAGGTGGGGATAATGTTTAAGGGCGGTAAGACTTACCAAAAAATGGTTAACTCATCGAAATTCCTGATGGGAAAATCTATCAGAAAATTAAATAAGGTAACCCTGTTCCTGAACTGTTGATCTGGGTGCTTTTTATTTCTGTTTTTAGGGTTCCAAACGTTCGTATGTAAGACGGAATCCTTAGAAGATCAGTCTAGTCTATGCTACTGTAGTAACATGTTTGCATACGAGTCCGACTCGCACTTGACCTTGGCTTTGACTTTGACTTCATTTTGGCTCTGGTCACAAAATGTTTGCCTGTCTCTGTTATCATAGATTCTAAAACGCTTACAATTCTGTTAATATTTGAATTTTTATTCATCTTTTCTTTTATCCAAGTTTTTAATTTGTTGTTGAAAATCTAAACACCATATTGGACGCAAAGTTGGTCAGCCAGGAAAGTTGAGGTAAGATAAAAAAGAAATAAAGGTTTAAATATTGTAAGGCAACTCGAGAACCATCATGAAGTTGACCACTATGAAGATAGCAACACGCGAGCGGCGCGCCTAGCTGGAAAATGAGGGCTGTCGCGTTTGAATTCACCGCTAGAGGCGCTAGTGTAGCGTGAGGTCTTCGAAATGTCAACTTTAACTGTTGGTTGACTTTTGTTTACTCATTTGTTGTGATTTTTGTGTATATTTTAATAAAACAGCCTGACTATGGCAGATTAAGTTGCGGTTCTACCGCCCACTGTATTGAACTTATTCTTGTCGGAAATATGTGCATGTCCTTCTTTTTTTCCATTATGATGAGTCCACGTAACACTGCGACTCTATCTATGTTGTATTAAATCGCACGTTTACGGCATCACACATTATTTTCCTTCCAGCTTTGTCCACATGCGTGGACCTTACTCGCCAGTGGCGCCAACTGGTGAGCACGAAAACGATAGACCCCATTGCGTCGAGGCTCGCGCTTTCTTAGCTCGCGGATACCGACGGCTAATCGTCTCCTTAATTTAATTTACTACAGCATGTGTATTTTTAATTAAACATTTTATCACTCTTTTACTTTGTTTTTCTGAGCTCTTATAATATAAACCTCTGCTTTCTCTTTCAGAAAACTCAGTCGTAATCTCATTTTGCTATTAAAGTGAAACTTTTATTACATCGTCTCAAATTTTTTGGTCTGTGTATCGCATGTCGCGTGACGGTCGGCCGCGGAGTAGGAATAAAGTGAAAGGCGCTCGTCAGAGCAGCCGAGGCCAATATGGCGGCGTCTATAGTTCCATCAGCTGACAGTGTAGTGTATAGACTATTACTCATTTGTGCCAGTGCTCCACGCTAATTTTTTTGTTTTTTTTCAGTGTTTTTTTTATACCCTTAATGGAATATTATTCCGAAAATTTTTAGTTAAATATCTATAATGTGAAAAAAAGTTTCACTTTTACCGTGGTTTCATAAAACTACACAATCCTTTTTTTCAATTTTGTAACATGTACTCGTAGATTATACTTGGAAATTCACAATACATATGAAACTCCAAAATCTATACGTACAGATTATAAGTAATTGCTTCTAGATAATTACAATTGCTTTGCAAATTGTTCACTTACCAATTAACATCATCTTACATTTCAGACATGTATTTCAGCTGAAACTTTGAGTATAATAAAACAATTAAGTTATAATAAAATTAAGTTATCAGATATACTAACCGACCTTGAATTTGGCTTGGAGGTTCAAAAATATTTTTAAGATAATTTGGTTTATTGATACGACAATCACAGGTCAGAGTACCAGTTCTACGAATTTAAGGGTGACTTGCGCAGAAAAACTATTTGATTAGTCCAAGGGACGCGTCAAAACATACAAGTTTATGATTTTTCTAACATTGAGCTATTTTATTTATCACCAGAAATAAATGTTCAAAACGCATTTTTATTTAGGTATGTATTTTATATATCGGTTGAAGACCTAGTTAGCTCTGCACTATCGGGGATCTTTATGAATGTCTGATACCAAGCAGCTATCACATTTTTTGACCCGGTTTATAATATGACAGGCTGTTGACTCTTGAACACCTATAATAATAATATCTATAATATCTTCTTGGGACAACTCACACACGGTCATCTGATCCCAAACTAGGCAGAGCATGTGCTATGGCAACCAGACAACTGATAAACATACTTATATATTTCTAAATACATACATATTATAGACAAATTACACCCAGACACAGAACAAATGATCATGCTCATCACACAAAGATTTGTCCTGGGTGGGAATCGAACCCACGACCTCCGGTTTAGCAGTCAGGGTCACTAACCACTCGACCAACAGGCCAGTCACACCAATTACATCTCCACAAGTAATAAGTTAATTGCTCGTTGCATAGAATCTCAAAGTGCAAAATACTTGATTTATGATGTGTAGGTACTATTTAGCATTTGTCATGCTAACACTAATCTGTACCACACATTTTGACACTGAGAAAATAAGTAAGGACTGGGGGCTCTGGGATCTTACGGACTGTTATAACCCTTATTAAAAGGCAATAGAGCCTAACTCAGCTTTTACTTGTTTATAATGTACTTTTCCATTACTAAAGTGCTTATGTTGCATTTTTACCCAATGCACATAAATTATATGGATAATTTAGTCAATTAGATTTTGAACGCTGCAGCGAAATCTAGTTGCCTAAATTAAAGGGGCAATTAAGAGGGACATTGCCATGTACCTAAGAAGTTGTATGTCCGTGATTCTGTGTTTGTGGTGAATTAAAGTGGTCCAGTAGAAATATTGTTTTACTTTTTTTAAAAGACAAACGGGGTCGGCTTAGTAACATAAGGAGGAAGTTATGACAATTTATTTGACATATCTAACTGTTTAGTACATAGTTGCCGTGGTAGTCAGCCAATGCCTTGGACAAGACCATTAACCCAGAGCTAAGCGGAGCAGCACAATTGGGCCTGTGCAACGTTATCATTACCATGCCAGTCGTAATCTGTCAAAAATGTATAGAAAGTAGAAAGTATCTTTTTTGACAGATTACGACTGAGATGAGAATGCAAACGTTGCTTGAAATATAACAAGAGAAACGTTTAGAATATGGCAACAGACTTTTGCGCAGACAAATAGTGGTGCACAACTCTTAAAAAAGTTTTGTTATCTGTGCACACAAAAAACAGTAAAAACATTTTTACAAAAAAATACAACCGACTTCCAAATAAAAAAAAAACACTACAAAGTATAAAATAACTTTAATTTCGGAAGTTGGTGTTTTTTGTTGTTTCTTTGTAATTTAACACCGACTTCCGAAATTATCCAAACTTCATAATCGAGGATTGATCTTATAAAGTATTGATTTTATAAAGTAACGAAGGTCTGATCGTCGCGGGCTCTTACTCTATTACAACCAATGTAAAAAAAAATGGAGGGAAAAATAGTGTTTTTGACAGTTAGCGACTGCAAACGCTCCTTTAGAATACGAGAATTGTCTCTCTGCTAGCCTATTAACATTAAGTCAACTCAACGATAGACTTTCTCTGAAAATCTTAAAGAAATAAAATAAGTAACAGTCGCCTTCTGAATTGGATTGAATCTTCAATCAGTTTCAAAAGTAAATTATGCTAAATTCCCATCACAATTTCTTTCCAAAAACGAGTTGATTGAAATGAAATCTCTAAAAGATCTGTCATGGAATGCTCTCCAGGGATCCGTCAATAGACCTCTCCGTGGGCGTTGAAGGATTGATCGAATGACTCTCAAAAACCCGTGTCTCCGAATAACTGATTGATAAACCTATAAGATGTATCAATCAAGTTTAAAGCTTTAAACCCACGTTGGCAATCCTTTCGCCTCGTTTGTATTTTCAACAGTAAAATTAAATTGTGTTATGTGGGCGGGATGCGACCATTCCGACAGTATGTTACATAAATAAGGGGATATATCTTTCTTAATGTTGGATGAATATGTCCATAAAGTTTTCGACATTAAAGGACCTGGTTAAGCGTGATTTCTTTTTATATCGTCTAAGGATAATTTGAATGAAATGTAGTACCAATTACTACTAAAACTTCATGGTACCTGTGTTGTTCAGCCGGTCTATTAATTCAACATCTTACCCTGTAAACTTATATTGGGTGAGCATGAAGTGAATTGTCCTTCCATTTTTTTTGTATGGCTTGATAGCTCAATTCATGTTCACTTCACCTAAGTTTACACACGATAAGATGTTTACAGAATCGCCCTGCTGATCGTGTCACGAAAAGTTGCCAGATATATTATATCAGTAAGGTAGTAGGCAAGTTAACATTTGCTATAAATAGGTAAAACAAGCCTGGGTACGGGCATGTGAGCTTTGATTGTCTTTTCTAGAATACAACAAATGTGTACTTAAATACGAATATCGCCCCGTTTAACAAAAAAAAAAACATGAACAGAATATTGATAAAAAGAAAAACTTATTTATCGTCACAAGACTGATATGCATACAAGTTCCAAACTAAAAAGAAGCTAAATAAACCACAAAATAAGTACAAATAATTTGACAAGGCAACTCAATCAACGAACAAACTCCGCCATGTAGTCACGAACGACCCATACACTGACATCTAAGTCATTGATCAAGATTATTTGGAAGCAAACCACTACATTATTCTGTGCACGTGGTGAAACAAAAGGCAGTCGGGCAGTCATTTTGTATTCAGGGAGACGGTCGATGTCATACTTGAGACGTTAAGTTTAGGTAACCAGACCACTTGCGATGAGGTGGAGACAACAACAGGGCTATTCTGTAAAAATTTCACCGTGTATACGAAAGTGAAGTGAACATGAAGTGAGCTGACAATTCATCAATCAAGGTGGAGAAGGTGGATGGCAGTAGTATTCTGTAAAAATATACATGTGTGGTGGGATGTTTTACACAGTCGACCGGCTGGAAGTCTTTCATTGAAAGTGGTACAGATTTTATAAATTATATTGTCTAAATGACAAAATCAATAACTGGAGTACAATAAATAAAAAAAAATGTTTCACAATTTAAAAATAATAATAGGGTCATATGAGGATGTCTTGAGGAGCTCGTGGCTAAATAATAACAGCCGGCAGGGTCGATCCTAAAGGTTAAGCAACGCTTGCCAAAGTCGGTCTGTGGATGGGTGACCATCTCAACATACCGAGACTCCTCCGTGCCTCGGAAAGCACGTTAAGCCGTTGGTCTCGCCTGTCATTTATAGATCTTTAGTAGTCGTTACGGATTGTCAGATGCCAGAAAATATGACTACAGTGTTGCCAAGAAGTACCGTGTTACCCAGTTAATAGGTTGTGGAGGTCTGGTAGGCAGCCGCTCCAAGTAAAATACTGGTATTCAGCTGAATCCGGTTTGACTAGAAGCCGACCCCAGTATATTTGGGAAAAGGTTAGGTAGATGATGATAAGGATGTGTTATGTGCTTCTCATCATCATCATCATCATCCGAATGATGTCCTCTGCTGGACATAGGCTTCCCCAAAAGGAGCGGTTTGCCATAATCGTCACGCTTGGCAGGCGGGTTGGCGATAGCAGTGTAGCTGTTGCATTGCACAGAGAATGCTGCTGCCCATTCTCTGGTGAGTCCCTTATTTATTTATATTTATGTGCTTCTAGAACATACGTAAATAATAAAAATAATATAATAATATCTTGGGAGAACTCACAAACGGTCATCTGATCCCAAACTAGGCAGAGCCTGTGCTATGGCAACCAGACAACTGATAAACATACTTATATATTTCTAAATACATATTATAAAAAATTTACACCCAGACACAGAACAAATGATCATGCTCATCACACAAAGATTTGTCCTGGGTGGGAATCGAACCCACGACCTACGGTTTAGCAGTCAGGGTCGCTAACCACTCGACCAACAGGCCAGTCGAATGGTGGAAATGCCTAAAATGCTGGCATAATTGTCTCATTATTCATTTCACTATTGATAAGGAGTTGCTTAATATGCCTCGTAAAATATGATTGTTACCAATTTACTCATAAATGCTGGATTTAGTTTACACAATCAATGCCAAGAATACCAAGAAACATCACTTTGTAACAACAGTCTCGGAACAATCCAAAAATACCCCATGTTTGCCCAGAGCTCGTAAATCTTAACTACTCAGTAATAAAGCGGACAGACAGACAAATGCTAGCTATATATAAATAAAGTAACAATCTACATTCCCTTGGGAATCTTAAGCGCATGCCACATTTTATTGACATATTTTTTAGATCGAAATACACTCAAATATTTCAGTAATCCTTCAGGTTTAAACCCATAAAATGAAATTCGTTGAGCAAATTAAAATAAAGTTTAAAAGAATATCCAAATATTCATTTAAACTTTATTTTAATAATGCTTTATTTTAATTATTTAAAGTCTAAAAACCAATTGTTAGACTTTAAATAATTGGTTATAGCGATAATTTATAGCCTGATACTATTACTATGATAAAAATAATGTTTTTAAACGAGGATTTAATTAATCACAGTGTATGTTTAGTAATTAATTTTAGTGTCTTAAATAAATAAAATTGTGTTCTAATTGTTTTTTGTAGTTAAAATAAATTAAAACAATTATACGGTTTGATAACTTGTCTAATCCAAACTAATATTATAAATGCTACAGTAACTCTTTCGATCTCTCTGTTTGTCTATTTGTTACATGACGCGTATGTCATGGATTTAGATGAAACTTAGCACACGGGTATGTCTTGGAATAGGATTTAGAAACTGTTCACCTCAGGAGTATGTTCTTTTGGGATAAAATTTGGCATTCACGTGGGCGAAGCCGTTGGCTAGCTATTCTAAAGTATAATAGTAATATCACACTAATATTATAAAGGCGATAGTCTGTGAGTTTGTGTGTGTATGTTTGTTACTTTTTCACGCGCAAACGGCTAGACCGATATAGATGAAATTTGGTATAGACATTGTTTGGGTCCCGAGAGTATGCTCCCTTGGGATAATTTTCGACATTCACGCGGATGGAGCTGCGGGCACAAGCTAATCATATATAATAATAATATTATATAGAGAAAAGATGTATCTGATTGTTACGATTTGGCTCGAAAACTACTCAACCGATTTTAAAAATTAAGCCACAGTATAAACTTAAAATATAGGCTTTAATATATTTTCGAATAATTAGAGATCCCTAAGAAAATTGCAATAAAGCAGCAAAATTTTTTGCATAATAAATTCAGTATTTGCGGTGCGCTGAGAAAACTATTGTTGATACATAAAAATAAATTAACTGTAAAAAGTCCGCGAGAGTATTGTCCAACTACTAGGGTTAAGTCACAATGACCGCTTTTTGTTCAGAAAAGGGGTGACGGAGTTTTTAAGGGAGGACATTATTTCTTGCTTCGGTTTACATTGAAATTGGTATGAACAAACTGAAAGTGGGTTTTAATTGAAACAAATCTAACCATTTTTACATTTTTAACCCCTGACGCAGTGAACGGGGTGAACAGTTGCACTGATCCTGAAACCACAGAATCAGCAGCAGGAATGGCTGGGTAATTAATGAAAATCGTTGTGCTTAATTTTCCAAAACCAACCTTTTAAAGGTTTGTTTGTGTCGGGGCGTCGAAGTTTGTGGAGTAGGTTTCTACTAAATCCGCGCGGAAAAAGTCGCGGGTCCTAATAAATTTGTTATTGTAGTTGTTAAATTGAGCTGCTTTATAGTTTTGACAGCTCAGTAAACATTGTCCTTTGAAAAAGGGTGATGACCCTCGTCTTTCAGAGAGACAACAGCTGAGTTCAGTGCTCTATTAATTTGACAGTGTGGCCATGTTTGCCAAACATTTTTAGAATGTGCTACAATTTTTGAGTATGAAATAAAGTAAAATTGTTGAGTTCTAATCTATCGCCCGGAGTTTAGAAGTTGGTTCATGATACTCCCTTGACTGGGTGTATACGTGCATTCTGTACTTGTGTATGTGTGTATGTGCTCCTGCGCTGGATCTCTCTCAGCGAGATGTCGGTGCGCCTCCGTGAGGACAATGAGAGTAAAAGAACACAGTATAACTTCGTTTGTGCAATAACCATTAAAATAGGTGGACACATTTTATTCAGTGTTTTTTTTTTATTTTGACCTTAAATATTTCTTTTTTCGGCACACTAGAATAAACTCATCCATTATGGGTAGGTACTTGACGTGGTCACGTGTGCTTGCACATTTGTAGTATCAGAATTATGAAGTATCAAAGACATGGATGTGTTTATGCATTGGGTAAACAAAATTTTTAGGGTATTTTCATTGGCTGTTTTTTTTCTTGTAAGTCTCTAATGCTAATAAACTTTTGGATTTGGATGGGATTTATTTTATTTTGAAACTATCATATAATGGGTTTGCAATAACGGGGACCTATTTTAAATATTTATATTTCGATTCTTGTACAGACGCTAGCACATCGAGCTACCCAAAACTGTAAATTTTTTCCAATCAACCTTGAACCTAATGCTTCGGCGATAAATTTGAAAATCTATTAAAGAAATTTGACAGATTGTTGTAACTTGATGTGCTGTCGTCTGTACAAATAAAAACATTTCAATTATAATACTTACTATTCAAATTGTGAAAATTTTCAAAAATAAATAATTAAATTATAAACAGTGCTTTTAATCCACTCATAACTTAGCAGTACACTGCATTACATAACTGGATATTGGCCTCTCCTAAGTTGCGCCAAAATTCCCGATTCTCCGAGTGCCGCATCCAGTCCATCATCCCAGTCAACTTCTCAAGGTCTTCGGTCTACCTGACTGAGGGACGTCCCACGCTACTCGGAAGAACGGTATGCAGCTTTCATTCTATGAATAAAAAAAACATTATCTATTGGCCATTGGCCCTTCGAGAGACATAGACACGGGTTACCTCCATCCCTCAAACATGGCGACGGGGTAAAGGCTGATCTTTGCGTTGTGCTCGTGAACGGGTGCTGCTTGCGGTGACAAACTCAAAATCACTTTTCACTTTTTTAACGTCAAAGTTCTACATAAAGACAGTCCCCCAAAACGCCCGCCCGTCACCACTCCCTAGTGTTTTCCAGAGTGTTTTACAGGTCGACTTGCGGTCATGGTTTCTTATTTTATTGTTTTGACGATTAAACGTTTATTGATTTTACTCGGACGCCCTAGTTTATCACGTTTGGTTCAAGTCACAGTTCTATTTATTTATTTATTTAAACTTTATGTACAATAGTGGTACATCAAGTCACAGTTCTGTCGTTAAATTCTACCATTGCACGTGTATTCGGGCACACCATTTATGTCTGGAGGCTCATTTAGTTTGGTTACTTATTAATGGTTCAGGGTAACGTATGTTTTTGGTGACGGGCGGGCGTATTGGGGGCCACGAGCTCCTCAAATTCAGAATGATTAAAATTATAATTACTTGAATTTATGCTAACTGGTACTATTTATGGAATGTAAAAAAATGCGTACCAAATTTAATTACAGAATATATTTTTTATATGTACCTACTGTTCATGGGAATTTCAACATAATTTTCTATTGTATTTAGTTACTTCAAGGCGCATCCTGTTTTCGACGTTGCTAATTGTATTATTTAATTATAAATATAATGGCTGTTGTTAGATTTTTTTATTCGTATCTCTCGTCTGACCAAAATCTTACTTGTTGAAAAGCGACAATGAGGTCGACAATGGAGCATGCTTGTCTAGAAGTAACCTTTTCACTCTTGTCTTAAAGACTGGGGGTCTTAAAGTATTCATCATCATCATCATCATCATCATATCAGCCAAAAGACGTCCACTGCTGGACATACCTTAATGTATTAGCTAGCAGGAAACGCAGACTCCGGCAGTGAATCATATTCATTGCTGAACGCACAATGAAAGTAATAATAATATCTTGGGACAACTCACACACGGTCATCCGATCCCAAACTAGGCAGAGCCTGTGCTATGGCAACCAGACAACTGATAAACATACTTAAATATTTCTAAATACATACATATTATAGAAAATTTACACCCAGACACAGAACAAATGATCATGCTCATCACACAAAGATTTGTCCTGGGTGGGAATCGAACCTACGACCTCCGGTTTAGCAGTCAGGGTTACTAACCACTCGACCAACCGGCCAGTCACAAAGTATTCCTATTATGTTTTGTGTTTTGTCACCATGTTTCGGTGGCCCATCGTTGTACGTCTTGTAGTCCAATGATGGAATGGGCTAGGTGGAAATAAATTATGAGATTCCGTCGCACATTCCCTGGATTGCAACCGATCATAACTGGGTCCGTGTCATAACTGTCAGCGGAATAGTTCAGCTGTTCTTATGTGACGAATCATTACTCCGATAAAGATTCAAAACCGTTGAGCCTTTTTTTTTTTTAACGATGGGAAATCATCAAATGACTTGGGCGTGTCAGACTCTTACTGACTAAAACCCATCCGTGTTCCTTCTAAAGCCCTTTGCGTTCCAGGGCCGCGGTGACTCTTTCGAACAGATTCCGCAACAAAACCGTTGACCCTAGAATATTGGTCAGGGTTTATGGAACTTGTCCGGATATTTTGTAGCTTCAAACGCTATTAACAACATTACAAAAAGTGTTTCGATTTTTTTTCTATGGGAGCTGGCATAGCCCCGAGACGACATTTTGTTTTTTTTCAAAACCGCGGCTCACGATGAAACATCTATATATGGGTAGAGGACACTTACACAAACAAAAAATGTTAGGAACATGGTGCCCCAAACTGTCACGTTTAGATGTAAAGTCGCCAAGCATGAATGTCAGATCGTGTGCCGCAACACATAAAAAAAAATGGCGGCTGTGCCACATAGGTTCTATCCCTCTAATAATATTAGATAAATAAATTGTAATTGTACATTGCCTCGCGGCTATATTTTATTTCCTGTTTTATCATTTGAAAAATCTCCGTATGAACTGAATAAAAAAACCTATTTATAAAATAAAACAAAAGGTTTCACTTACCAGACGTTAGTTACGCACTTAGTTTTTAATCAGATTTTAATTGATAATGTCGTGTGTGGCGTAGATCGGTGTAACAACAAAATGTTTGGTCCTTTTCTATTGTTTATTTTAGTGCAAAGTTCTGCTGCAATCTTAAACAATCTCAATGGTATGTGCATTCAAAATATTTACTTTATTATTAGTACCATTTGTGTCGCACTGCTCTTTCGCCTTCCATAGAGAAAATAAAAAATAAATATTTCGGATAATCAACATCCAAAACATCGATGTGAATAGTATTAAGTAGTTAATAAGCACTTGGGTTACTTAAGACTTTATCTGTGCCGAAAAATGGTTCAGCAATTTGGTAGAAGATAATTATGTAGGTAAATAATCTGTCTTTGTAACATTTCAAGATTATATAAATAAAACGTAAAAAAAAAAATGTTGCTTAACTGCGGACCCGATCCTGGCCGAAAAGTTATTGGGTTTTTCTATTAGCTATTTCCTAGTAGCAGCCTGGAGTTTGGTAGAGTGTACAGTACGTAAAACCATGCATCTCTCCCCGGGCAAGTCGGATTATCGGCTATCCCATTGGACTACGAAAGTGTAGGAACAGAGAGGAGAGAGCACCTGTGTTTGCGCACACACAAATAAAATTGTGCATTTTATTTAACGTTTGCGTGTTTGGCTAATTTTCGTTGAGATTTTTTACGAGAGTTACCTTTATCGAATTTCGATCAAAAGGCTTATTTGTATGTTTTGTAACATTATTATTATTTCATATGCATCTGTGAACAAATATACTTAGATTTATATTTTAACTAGCATCGTTTTCATTTTTCAAAACTAATATTAGCGGTCTAATAAATTAAATGAAAGTAGTTACTCTTTATAATATCAGCCATTTGTCAGTGAAAGTCTGGTCTAATTTTTTCCTGCTGTTTTGGATATAAGCCCTTAGGTTTATGTTATGCAATTTTTTTTTAATTTGAAATACGAAATATATATATTACATCATTCGACGATCGATCGATGATTGTAGTGACACCCTTACTATGACCAAAAGGCTCTTTTAGGCCAACTGAAGTTTCAGTACTTACAGAAACTCGGGTAAGTCATAAGACCGGGTTTATATGCAGGCACCATAAAACCGGCACCTTGTTTTTTTTATTTTTAAGGATGGGAAATCATCAAATGACTTCTTCCGCTCTGGGTGGAGTGGAAGGGCGTGTCAGACTCTTACTGACTAAAACCCATCCGTGTTCCTTCTAAAGCCCTTTGCGTTCCAGAGCCGCGGTGACTCTTTCGAACAAATTCGGCAACCCTGCCAGAAAACCGGCACCTTACTATCGCGATTTGAAGAGATTTTTTAACAAGATGTTCATAAATTTCAACTAACAATCCAGAATTTTGTCAGCGTAAACATAACAAGAATGACTTTAAGATATTCGAATCGAATTCGAAGTTAACTATTAACATTTTTTATTTACTTTTTTTTCCCAGCCCCTCTTCTATATAGTGACTTATAGCGGATCTACCCAGATCATAAAGTTTGACTCTCTCACCAAAATGTATGGGAAAAGTTTTTGGTTAGTACTAGTAATACTAGTAATGACTAGTAATTACTAATACTAATAGTATCTAGTACTCATACCTTAAATGGTCCCTACATAAAAAAAGGATTGATTGGTTTAATTGTCCTACTTTTGATGATCTCTAAATTCTACAAATTACTGTCAGTCTAATTTAGCCAGCGATAATTTAAAGAGTTAAATAATACTCTTGCCATGATCTTTTGACGTTAAATAGGTAATCAACGATTGTTTTTGTAAATATATTATAACGAATTTCAACAACCAATTACAACAATTTTTTGCGTCTTTTATGGCTGAACAAAACGCTGTTTCTTACATTCTACTGTTAATAATTTTTAGACTCGGATTATGCTCGCATGCCTCCGTTGTACCACCTCGACAGCTTTGAAGAATGCTTCGATGAACCAGACTCTGTGTACTGCTTTGGAGAATTTGTTCTGGTTTCAGATGAGCCAAGCCAGCTTTTGACTATGATACAAGTAAGTTTTGGCCATTTATTTAGACCCCTAATGTGACAAAAGATATAAACTCAAAACAATTTGTAGAATGCACCGGGACTGAAAATATGGAGCTAAACAAAAACCGGCCTTTAGCCTCAAAATAATTTACATTTTATTTTTAACATAAATAAAAATAATTCATTCTCTTATTTACAGGAATTTTCAGCAAACTTTAGAAACTTTAACCACACACTACTTCGCCACGGTTATTGCATGAAAAAAACATGCAATAAGTTTTACAATGTTTCTGAAACAAATCTGGACCAAAAATCGTCCCTTGAGGCATGCACCAACGAAACCATTTATAACAAGTACAAGTTAAAAACGAGACTGACGGATGAGTTTGATTGTTCTAAACGTGACAGAGATCTGCCATACGATTATTTGGATATTTTTGTTGGATTGGTCTGCATCGTTATAATTTTAGCTAACCTTATCGGAAGCCTTTGTGATCACTATTTAGAGAAGGGAAAAGATCGAGGAGGTAGATTCCATTTTTATTATTTTTATTTTGTGAGCTTATTACAGTGAACGGTTGAATATCATCTTAGGATATTTAATCCCATTATTATTGGCAATTGTTGAAAGTGATTGATATCAGAGTGGCTTCCTCTTATAAGCTTTTTCATTAAATAAAGCTAATTAAAAAAATAATTTATAATAATTTAATTTAATTAAATAAACATAATTCTTTATTAAATGGTTTACTATAACAAGTAGAAGTAAGTATTTTTTAAATATGTGTTTTTTTAGCTCTTAGATTTCTGTGTTGCTTTTCAATATTTCGGAATTGGAAGAAATATGTTCAGCCTGCAGGAGAAGGACGAGATTCTCGTTACAAAGCATTGAGAGCAATTCATGGTATCAGGTGAAGTACTGATTATGTACTAAAAAAATTTTTTTTTTTCGTTGTGTTTTAAATAACATTAACTAATTGATTTTTGTTATTGCTTCAGGTCAATAAATATTATCTTTGTCATAATGTGTCACTCATTTTACTCCGCCATCGTGTTGTCCGTGAACCCAAAGGTTATCGAAGATGTAAGTTTTTTATTTTATTTACTAGCGAATTCGCGAGTAAAAGCTCGTTACGTCCCGTTTTTTCTCGTTTATAGCCTTCTCACGAATCTATCGGCTATCTTATTCAAATATTATATTAAATATACAATACATTAATTTTCTATATCCGACTGGTAGTTCTAAAGATTAGCGGGTCAAACGGATATGAAACTCATGAATTTTATTATTTTAATTTCAGTGGTACAGAGTTAAAATCTATGCAATATTTTTGAACGGGCCTCTAATAATGCAGTCATTCTTTTTGGTCTCATCCTTCCTACTAGTGTATTTGTGGCTGATGGATTCCGAGAAACGTGCACCTTCCTGGAGCATGTTGCTGAAACAAATATTAATGAGATATTTGAGGTAAGAAAATAAAAAATCGCCCACCTGCAGTTAAACAAGTTATTTTGTATACTTCCGTTTCCCACCACCGTTTTATATAATAAGTACTTACTATCTGTAATTTTTGTGAATAAAAAAATATTATTATTACCTACTTTTATAGAAAGCAAAGTGTTTACTGTCTCAGAATTGACATGTCATGAGTAGAGTCCTATTATTATTCTTTCAAGCTATTTACGTCAATGTATTAATTATATCATACAATATATAACATTTAATTAATGCTGGAAGTGTTGTGCAAATACGAATTTTGGTGTAGCTATTCTTGATTTCATACTAATTCAGATATCAAAATGAACAGATATTCACATTGGCAATTTTACGCATAAATTCATTTTTGGCAATGAAGATCGGTAATCCGTCGGCATTCTTATGGGTTTTTGTCTTGCTGCAGATTGACTCCATCATACGCTCTTTTGTTTGGATTGGCATCAACTTGGTTTGGGAGGCTGGTATCGGGAGCACCTTTATGGAAGGTGAGTTTTTTATATTGGAGAATATTATATTTTTGTCATCAGTTTCAAATAGTAACAAATTATCTCTGTATCGTAATGTGCACTGACCAATTTTGGGTTAAGCTCGCATTTGTACATACGCTGTCCCATTATATTTGGTATTCGTGTGTTTTGTTTTTTTGTTTTTTAATAATAAAGAAAGTATTCATGATTCCTAGAAAATTAACCCAGCGCCGACGCAAACGTTCAATATCTCATATCTTAGAATAAAAATACCATCACCATTGCTCTATCTGGTGGCTAAATTGTTTTTTTGCCGATAGAAGTTTGTAAGTAGGCTTTCTTCCGGGGCCGCTCCTGTGGGACATGGGCTACGATTGGGTACTGCGCGCCAACCTCCCTAGCGGCGTCAGCGTAGTCTTCTACGCTGACGACACGCTGGTTCTGGCACAGGGGGGGGTCGCATCAGGCGGCGGCCGACTTGAGTCGCGATAGTCGTTGGAAGGATCCGGCTATTGGGTCTCGAGGTGGCCCTGCACAAGTCCGAGGCCATGTGTTTTCATGGTTCTCGGAATAGGCCACTAGCGGGTTCCTAAGTAACGGTAGGAGGGGTTCACATCGGCGTCGGGTCGATGATCAGGTATCTGGGGTTCGTTCTCGACAGCCGGTAAAAAAATAAATTATGAGGAGTTGTTTATTTCTAATTATAATGCAAAATTGAATTGTATTTGACTTCAAGGTTAAGCGCCAAGCTTGGATATTATATTCATTTAACATAGCCAACTATTTTGAGATTTAGTGAAGAACGCTTAATCAAATTTAGGGTAAAATAATAATGTTATCCATGATAGACAGATATTGGTACTTAGTATATTCTGTTAATACTCTTTCTACTCTACAATTTTATATAAGTATAAATCATTAGCGATGGAGCTGAGTTAATTTTAAACCATGGTATTTGCTACTCATGGCATTGATTGATTTACATGTAAGTCCCAAGAAACTCAAAAGTTTCAGAATAGCTTAAAAGTACTTTTCTCTTCTGTGTATCTATGGGATGAAGTGTATTCAAAAGCATGTGTTTCTACAGAAATTCATATATTACGAAGTGAGGGATTGTCGACGCGACTGGTGGAAGCATCTCTTGTACATCGACAATTACACGCATCGTTCCAACTGTCTGCCGCAAAGTTGGTAAATATTTAAAAACGTTTTTATTTTGTTCAACTATTTAAATGTTTTTCTTTCTAGCTATATGTATTTAGAGGTATGCAGTTCAGAGAGTGAAGTCCCACAAACCTCCATAAAAAAGGGAGGATCCTCCTACCAAACAATTGTTATTTTATGGTGGACAACTTTGATATCGCGATGCAGGATTTCGTTCAGTAGTTCCCTGTTGACAAAATAGATAGCCCTGCGTTTCTTTTTGTTGCAGAACATATCTTGCTTCATTATATTTTCTTGTGGCGGCATTGATGCCGCTACATATGCAATTATACACTGTAACCATCATTCGTTCTGTGCTCTACTGATACACATTTCAATTAATAATTAAAACAAAATCCTTCTGATCGATTTTCGTCATGGCGGTGAATCTCACCGGAGGTTAGCCATCGACGTGGGAGATATTATCCCAGATGATACTGAAACATATTTAGTTGTTTAATTTACTTCAAGCTTCAGGCTTTCATAGCTGGATTTACTTCTTCATTGCACACAAAATGCCGAAAAAGTCTGATTCATAAATCTCAAAATAAGTTGACAGGACACTTCGATTCAGAATGATACTAAAGAAATCATCATTTGAGTTGAGAAGTTATTTTTTTTAAGCGTTGTTTTAAAATGACGGCAGTAACAAGTGGGTTAAAATAGTGCACAAGTGCGTGCGCGAACATAGCTACACTCTGTCTTCCTTCACTATTATATACAGATGGGACAGCAGTCTGACAAGACCTCGTGACATCGACTATATGAGATGGTTCACCAAAGTGGAAAGTCCTTAAATTATTTAAAAGGTTCAGTTTAAATTTTTGGAGACATTAACTAGTTTTATTATATTATTAATAAGTGCTTCTTTAATTATTTTTTTCAATTATTTGTTTCAAAGGAATATTGTTGAAAACTTGCATGGGGTATATTTAAGATGTTGTTTTAGTCCAAGATAGTACAAGGGTACTAGAAGTTTCGGAGACAGCGACAGAAGGTTTAGTGCCCACTGATGCGTACCATCCGCCTCTAGACATCTAGGTTATGCTACAGTAATCTGATTAATGTTTTAGAATTAAACTCAAAGTAACATCGATCGTAAAAAGGGTTTGAGCTTCATAGAACATAACTACAACCTACTCGTTGATCTACTTTCTGAGGTTTCTTGGGATGAAGTTACCTCATGCACTCTTAGTTTTCACAAAATTATTTACAGCTTATTTGGTTTACATGTGACATTATCCGAGATATACAGACAAAAGGTAAACAACATTCAAACTGGAAACAGAGCAAATGTGATTTAACCTATAAGCGATTTTCAGATTTAAGATCTGCAGTAAAAACCATTTATGCACATACAATTGTAATTTCATTAAATATCCAGATAGAAACAGCGTGAAAAACTAAGAAAAACTGCATATGGTTTTACGCCCTTTGTAGCGGAACGAGTAATTATAGTCTGAAATTAAGTTTTATTTATTTATGTATACCTAGAAGCTAACGATATCCTTAGTGACCGATAATACGGCTTCCACTAAAATTGGTCAACATCACCAGTTGACCGATTTCTGTAGAAGCCGTTCTAGCGTATGCCATTCACACCTGGACTGAAGCTATTGAGAAACACAGGGAGGCACTTGCGGTCTCTCTTGACATCTCGAAAGCCTTTGACAGGGTCTGGCACGGTAGCCTTACAGGTAAGCTTCCTTCCTTCGGTCTGTCCGCCGGATTGTGTGATTGGATTGCAGATTTCCTGAGGGATCGGACTATCTAAGAGGTCATAGATGGCTGCTTGTCCGGTCTGCTGGATTTATATTTTTTTTTTTGGATTCCTCAGGGGTCGGTACTCTCGACAAATTTTTTTTGCTGCATATTAATGATCTACTTAAACCCGGTATTTTTGCGTAAGCAGACGACAGCGCTGTAGCTGCGATGCGATGCCAATCTGGTCAGGTTTAATGCTGCTAAGACCCTGGCGTGTCTTTTTTTCGCTAAAAGCAGCCAACACCTACCTTCAATTTTGGTCTTTTCATAGAGGCAAAGGCTCAAATGACTGCCAAAAAGTTGGGAATCCTGGCAAAGGTGAAGCACTTACGCCGGAACTTTATCAGGTGCAAGTTCGATCGTGTATGGAGTACTGCTCTCATCTTTGGGAAGGATCTGCCAGATACCAGCTAGATTCAATTAAAAAACGAGTCAAGAGGATAATCGGCAATAATAGGCTGGTCGAGTCAAAAAGCTCCAGTCTTGAGCATCGACGCCGAGTTCCTAGTCTGTCGTAGTTTTCTATCGGTTGCATTTTAGGGAGTGTGCGACGGGATTGCATAGTTTAATTCTGCCAAGCCCGTTACATCATCCGACCACAAGACGTACGGCGATGCGCTACCGGTACATGGTGGAGATCCCACTCACACACACAAAACGTTTAGGGAACACATTCAATGTGCGTACAGCTAAGGAGTGGAATTCCCTGTCTGCGAGAGTCTATCAAAAATAAACATTAAACAAAAAATAATTAAGTGATAAAAAACGAAGAAGATAATTAAAAAAAACAGCGCGATACCAAAGAGGCTCCTACATCAGCAATTTTTCTTTATTACTATTTTTAGGCACGCGTTTGACCATCATCTCACCTAATGGTAAGCCATGATGTGAAGATGGAGCATGCTTGCCTAGAAGTAACCTATTCACTCTTGCCTTAAAGACTCCCTGGTTACAGCTATCAGGAAACACAGACTCTGGCAAGGAATTCCACTCCATAGCTGTACGCACAATGACTGTGTTGAAGCATATGCTGATCCCTATCAGCATTTGCTTCAACATTTTCCCGACGAAAATGGGAAAACCAATAACACTTTCCCCGATCGAACTCGATGAAAATAAAACGAGCCACGCTTCCAACAGCGAGAACGATAGGGCAGTTATACATAATTACTGATGTGGCACTAGTTGATGTCTCCGTATTTTTCAGGTATTTAGCAGCAGACACCCAGCTATACATCTTCGGAGTCGTCATCTTCTTGATGTGCAGAACTAATTTTGTAAGAAAAGTGGTGCTGAGCCTTCTCTTTGTGATAGGGCTCATTATCCCCGCATTGCACGTATATTACCAGGAGCTGAATGGTGTTCTGATTGCTTCCCCGGAGTAAGTTTGAATTATGAACATTTCAATTAAACTGGGGGTGAATTTTCATTTTTTTTTCCTTAGAGAATCAAAAATTTGATTAGTTTAGTAGGATGCAATAATTTTTGTTCATGTATTTTGGGTCATGCTAATTGTATCTCATGATTTTCTTCTTTCAGACAAGCATTGAATTTATTTATAAACGACCCCACATTCAACAAAATTTTCGCGAAAGGGCATACCAATCTAGTTGCTTGCGTCATTGGCATGGCAGTGGGCTACATCGTCTACAACTGGCAGAAGTCTGGTGGAGATCCGAAGCAGTTCCAGGTAACCTTTCCCAAAATGCTATAGAGTGGTGGCCCTGAGGTAGTGGGGGGCTTGAGAGTTGTAGGCGTCGGCACGCAACCGTTTTTTAGCTCCATATTTTTGCGCCATTAGTTAGGATAGGTAGGATACACATGTCGACGAGCTTCCGCTTCAGTGTCATGGGATGATCGCCCTTCAGTAGCTTCTCCAGGCATTTTCGACTCGACAGTCAACTTCTATGTCATGTCTGTTCTGGACGAAAACAAGCTGTTCTAGATAAGTGCATCCGTCGACGTTTTTCAACCTTGACCCTTTATTATTTGACTGATTCATCGTCAGTCTAACCTCAAGAATTCTTGTGCTCAGTTCTTGAAGCATTTTTTAGAGAACTTTATTTTTCTATTAATCATCTGCTCTTATCTCAGTGACAGAAAGTTTCAAGTCAAGCTCTGTGACGCAAAATCTTCTCTTTATAGCTGCACAGCCGGAGTACCCCAGGGCTCCGTACTTGGTCCGGTCCTTTACAACATATTTACTAGAGACCTACCCCAGTCACCTGACACAGCTGTAGCGACCTTTGCCGATTGCCTTCTTCAGTTGTGAATGTAATCCAAATGAAGCGATCAGATTGTTGCAAAGCCAGCTCAATGCCACCAATGTTTGGTTGACCAAGTGGCGCATAAAAGCAAGCGCTCCAAAGTCTCACCACATTACATTTGCTCTAAGAAGTGAAACTTGCCCCCGGTCAACCTAGGCCCAGACACATTGCCGCAATCAACGTGCGTCAAATACCTTGGATTTCACCTAGACCGGAGGATGACATGGAGAGACCAATTATAAAAACGAAGCGCAACGAAATCAATCTAACATCTAAAAACCTACTCTGGCTGCTCGGTAGACAGTCTGTCTTATCCCTATCCAACAAGCTATTGTTCCATAACAAAACCGATTTTCAGAACATTTGGAGGACATATAGCCAGCAAATCCAACATTATGTGCATGCAGCGAACCCAAAACAATACCCTAAGGGTACTTTCCTCTGCACCCTAGTATGCTCTCAACTCGGAAATTTATGAGTATCTAGAAATGCCAACCATTTTGGACGAAGCAAAACGATACTCAACCAACCACAAGGACCGCTTGACAACTCACCTAAACCCGTTATCCAGTATGCTCCTACAGTCAAATCCCATTAGAAGACTCAAGAGAGCCGATATGCTGCCTTACTAAGGGGAGATTGAGAAGTGGCTCTACCTCTCCGACCCCTTACAAAACACATCCTGATTATAGTCTAGGCGACTTATCGTAAGTCTAAAATATAGAAAAAAAAAATCTTTCATCTGCGTCAGTCACAAAAGTGTTAATTTTTACACTCCTTGTTTCTCAAGAAGCCACTTGCCTCTATTATGCATATCTTTTTTGTGTTTTACAGAAATACCGGTACCTGTACTGGTCTTTATTCTTCGTGGGTGCACTCGTGTGCTGGTCTGGGTATATCTTTCTGGCAGACGTTCCACCACTGCCCCTGTACATTCACTTGCTGTATGCTGCTCTGCAGAAGCCTGCCTTTGGCATTGTCCTAGCCATTATTTTAGCTGGAGTTGTTATACAATTCGAAGGTACGTAGGTTACTTTATAACAAACCAATTTTTTTTTAAATTTCGTAGGATGCGGTTTACTTGGTTCACGTTAATTTTTAAGCTAATTTGATTTAAAAATTTAAAATGAATGAAAGAAAAAAACAAGTTGTTTGATCACAAACACATCAAAAACAGAACCAATAGTTGTTCTTCATCTCATAAGCTGTTGTTATTATGTGTCCAACGAATGCACTCAATGATTTAGATAATGAATTTCAACAATTTTTAAAGGCAACTGGACCTCTATTTTTTGTTCAGTGATTACCCCGATTTGAAGTGCAAATTAAACCTCAATTATAGCATTATTTAATAGTTTATACTGTCTCTACAATGACATTACATGGAATGATGTATTTTTTTGAGGCCAAGTGGTCTCCATAGGATTTGATTTTACCATTCAGTTTTTAACAGGTTTGTATCGGCCAATCCTGGAGTGGCGACCCTTCACGTTCATCTCTCGGTTATCGTACAGCGCCTACCTTGTGCACATCGCCTTAATCAGAACTGAACTTGCTTCGGTTACGACCGTTCAGAGAACTACTCTAGTGGGAGCTGTAAGTATATTGCCCTTTTTATCTCTCGCGTCTCTCCTTACCTTTGCCAATTCCGTGTGTCACTTCGGGTGCCAAATGAAAACCAGCACTGAATATTTAATGCCAAGAAAATGCTGACATTTTAATGGGCATGCTCGCTTGGTGCATAAGTTTGGTTCGTTCATTTTAGTAATTCTTTTATATTCTGTAATTCGTGTGTGCCACTGGCTCTTCTTGTAATATGTTTGTCGTGCTATTTTGTTTATCTGTTCACTATCCCGTATCGTTACCGATTAAGCCCATCCCATCGTCTGAAGGTTTGACAGTCTGGTCGTTCAACGCTGCTTGGGCTACCAGATAACGCCACTTTCTTATAGTTGTATTCTTTCCGAAATACTTTTTTTTAATAACATTTTAATGCACCAAGTTTGACCAATGATGACCGACTGCGACGATAATAATGATCATACGGGAGTCGAAATCCTGTGAATTTGTCTGTCAAACATACTCTGCTACATACATCGAAACTCTGAGAAATATATAGAATAGTTTGTAGTTACCCAACCTACGATGACAAAATGGATCAGTAAAAGTCAATCGACAATTCCTATTAAAACAAATGAGATAGCTACTACACCAATCGACCGAAGCCAATAAACGGCGACAGCCAATCGGTCGATCGACTGATTGGTAACACCTTTTGTCCTCAATTATTCAAAATTCTAAAACAAAAATCTCTACATTCCAGATGCAAAAAAGCCTAACGTTAGTCATGGGCACATTCATTGCAGCATTTTTCTTCTGCATGATGGTGGAAACTCCTTTCTCTAACATCGTTGGAGCCATCTTCAGGAAACCTGAAACACAGATTGAGGAACAAATCATGGAAACTGTTAAAGACACGAAGAAAGCAGATGAAAATGGAATAGATATGAGTCAAACAAAAACTGAAGATAGTACTATTGTCATTAAAATGGGAACCAGAATTTAAGTACTTGAGAATAAGAATAGGAGTTTTAAAAGTCACGGAATGTCAAGTGGCACTTGCCAATTGCACTAGTCAAACTGCTTCAACATACTTACTTGAGTACGTAATGTTGTTTGACTAGTGCAAGCGGTTACTTTTAATGTTTTATGTTATTATTAAGTATGGATAGGGATTTAAGCGTTAATCCAAAGTAATAAAGAAACGAAAATATTTTGTTGATGTTTCGAAACGTTGCCAAATGTGCTTAGCCGTTTTTATTTATTCTTTAGAAGATTCAAGTGGCTGAAATAAATTGCAACTATAATATCATTCAGATATAGAAATCTTCCGCGGTATTCGCCGCAAAATCCATGAAAAAATCCATGTTCATCCTCTTTGTTCAGAGTTGGCAACATACCTCGTCAATCAAGTTGCCATATTCTTTACAGCCAAAAACCACCACTGTTGAATATAGGTCTAGCGAGCCACATCGACAGGCCCTGTACTCCTCCAATGTTGCGGAGTCCCACGGCAAATGCATAGTCCACCATAACTATTTGCCACGAAGTGCAACAACAGACCTATGTACCTACTAGTAGCAACAACCCCATAAAAAAGACACTCGCTGATCATCCTCACCAGTCTGAATCCACCCCTAAAGCGCTAACCTGATAAGCGAAAATGTCGTATCATACATAACAAAGTTACATCGACCGCAGTCTTGTGACACTCGTAGATGATATAATTAGTTTAGTATGGGCATCCGGTGTCAACGCTGAGGAACTTACTGAACTTGCTCCAGATATATGCGTGATTAAGGTCTGGTTGATACGGGGTCAGACGACTAGATAGATTGGAGCATCACCTAATATTAAATTTCTTAATGATGTCTCGGTTTTATTAACCGTCCGTGGAAGTTTTAATCATCTCTCGTATCCAAATGGAATATTCCAAATAGTATTTCCTTTTTGGACCTTAGATTGTCGTTACGGACAGAAGGAAGGCCAATACTCGGAAAACCAGTCTTGCCTACTAGTATTCAGATGCCTTGGGTTTTATTTTTTTTATTCTTTTATTGGTCCACCAACAATTGTTCACACTGGTTTTATGTTAAAAATATCATGCAATAAATTACTAAACATCAGTGCAGCAATCACTTATAGGTAAACACCGCATGCATAAGGAAAGTTTTACAAAAAATAATTTAAATTAAACTACTAAACTAGTTTTGAGTTAAGTATGAAGATATTTAGATTAAGAATTGCTTGACAAAATAATTATTACATGTATGGGTTAGACTGGAGTCCAAATCTAACACATTTAGGTATAGGCAGAACATTCCAATATCGAATTCACGTGAAGCGAAATAATGTAGTCACTGCTCTACTTGCGCTGACTAAGCAAAGCGTTCGATAATAATTATAAATTAATCTACAAAAATTAATACAATAAAACAAATGTACTTCAGTTCAACCAGTAAGGTTGATCGCTGTATTTAGGTAGCACGCCAAAATTCTAGAAAATATTCCGAGAGATCATGTCGTGAATTTGTATAATGTTGTGGGCTGATACTCAATTCAAGAGTAAAAACCCTGAGTTTGTAACTGTCCGTGAGATTCTAGAACATAATAAAATCATTCTCAACAACAGACATGTGCATTCTCCCTTTTTTTTTTGATCTCGGGGGGAAATCCTCATGGAAATCATCCACCCTGGGGCGGGTGGAGGGGTCTGTCAGACTCTTACTGACTAAAACCACCCCGGTGTTCCATCTCCCACCTACGCCGGGGATCGCGGGAACGTATGCGGCTTCCGCAATCCCCGGCTGGATGTGCATTCTCCCTATCTTTACATACGGTGCTCAAACCTGGTCTTTGACAGTTCAGCAGAGGTTCAAGCTTGAGGTTTGTCAGCGAGCAATGGAGCGCAGCATTCTGGGAGTCCGATTAATGGACCACGTTAGGAACACAGTGCTGCGTTCCAAAACAAAAATCGCCGACGTCACACAAAAAGCAGCCAAACTAAAGTGGGACGGGCCGGCCACGTCTGCCGTAAGTCGAACGGTTCATGGGCTAAAGCAACCACAATGTGGGTCCCAGAAAATGCCCGACGACATCGCGGGAGACCCAGGCGAAGATGGCGGGACGAGCTTGACGCCTATCGGCCAGATTGGTCCACACTTGCCCACAGCCGGGAGGAATGGAAGGAAGAAAGGGAGGCCTTTGCTCTGCAGTGGGACACAATTGGCTAAAAATAAAATAATAAAATAAATAAAAAATGAAATCATTCAATACTTCCTGTTCAATTGATTCTAGAGTACAAACCGAGAGTTTGTATCACGAATATATTACAAACTGTCGGTCTATTGTTTGCAGGAGCCTCCCGATGAACTGATGTCCGAGCCGACAGCCACTGTAAGCTCCGGGCCGGAACGAACTTGTTCCATTCTCGAGGATATGGGCAGTGTACGATTCCCCCATCTTAGTTCTGTTAGTCGGGACATTTGGCAGTGGTACAAAGAGCGATGTTTGTTTGTTTTTGTTTCCTATATGAGTTCTAGGGATAACTATATCGTAGACATGGAATCCCACCGCATACGTGTTGATGTTGAGTGGGAACTCGCTGATGATGCTTTTCAAGTTAAATGCAACATTCAGTCGGCCCAAAATTGATTTGTTTGCGAATCGATTGAATAAGAAATGTTCTTAATTTGTTTCTTGGCATAAAGATCCAGAAGTGTAAGAGTTTTACAGAAAATTATTCTTGATAAATCTGTAGGTTTTGTGGTTGTCCCTTTCTGGCCAACACAGCCTTGGTACCCACTTTTTAGGAAGTTGCTAACTACTAGTCCTATTGAATTTACACCTAATAAAACATTAGTGTCATCCCCTTACAGTGTGGAACATAAGTTTCAAGAGAGCATTACCCTGGTTGCCGGAGTAATGACAGGCAGGCATTTCTGATCCAGGGCTCCCCTTTAGATGCTGCGGATGTGATGTTGATGTCTTTAGCTGGTACACTGGTTTGAAATAATGGTAGGAAAAAAATAATAATTTGTAAGATTTTTTAGTTAAGCTTTTAATTAGGGTCAAAAAATGGCTCAATTTATTGTACTAAAGTAGCACTATCACTTATTTTAAACTCAGTAACCATGAATAACTCACAGGTTACAAGGATTATGAAAGGAGTTTTTAAGGTGCGAACTCCTCTCCCAAGATATAATTTTACTTGAGACCTGTTTATTGTTTTAGATTACTTAATTAATTGGTATCAGAATGAAAGTGCACAGCAAAGGAGTGGAACTCTCTGCCTGCGTCCATGTTCCCGAACACATACAACCCTAATCTCTTCAAATTAGAGTGAACAGGCTTCTTCTGGGTAAGCTCGCACCATCGTCAACTTTGTCTCTGTCATCTATGACCTAGACTAGAGTCAAGAGCAAACCCATATTAAATAAAAAAAAAAAAGTCTTTCCTTTGAAAAACTGTTGAGAAAATTTACTACACTTTTGACTTTAGTAACTGTACACCAGGTACAAACATTGTCGTTAATTAAGGTATCTAAAATTCAAAATACAATAACGAAAAGATTGTAATTAATATCACGGATTTCATCAAAACCGTGAATCGTACGCTACCAATATTGATTTATCCTTATTTCAACGAAAGACCTTATATTTGTCTCTCTATAACTTTAGAACAGTATCGGCAGACAAGAGGAAACCTGAATGTAACTCTTAATTAATAAATTTTAACACATCTGTCCTTAGTGCCCATAGTACGAGACATGCATCAACGTCTGCGGCCAATAGACTCGGGGCTAGCATTGATAATATAAAAAAAACTGCGGGTTGGACCAGCAGATCAGAAACTTTTGCAGGTTTTATAATAGACAAGTAGCTGCCGATACCATAGACGTCTTTGCTCGGTCCCTTTGTAAGATGGCCTCGATCAACAAATCATCATCCTGTCCTTATCCCATGTTACTTGTTATCGGTGCAACACGTTTTTTTTCTTCCATTCTGTCCTGTCAGCCGTCACGCTATCACTAACTCCCTTTTCTTTCATATAACTTCTAACACAATCCATCCGTCTATTCTTTGGCCTCCCTCTCCCTGGCCATCCATCCACATTTATATTCATAACTCTTTTAGTTACGTGCATTTCATCCTTCCTCTTCACATGACCATACCAAGATAAGCGGTTCCCTTATAACTTTTCCGTCACTGGCGCCACTTTTAAGCTACCTCAAATGAACTCATTCCTCACTTTATCCATTCTTGATACTCCACACATCCATCTCAACATTATCACATGCAATCTTTTCTCATCCGTCTTTTTCACAGCCCAACGACAGGTCTTATCACGGACTTATAGATTTTGCCCTTTAACTTGTGTGGCATCCGTGGGTCGCAAGTTGTTCCAGTGACCTGTCGCCATTGCATCCATCCTGAGTTGATCCGGTGCATTACGTCTCGGTCTATATCAGCCTCGATCAATGAATGATAATAATAATTTCGTCTTTGTTATAAGTATGGACCTATTTGATTTCCAAACCTTGAGTTATTGATTACATTTTTAAGGTTAATGAAATATATTTGAGTTCATCTGTTCCCCTTAATAATATAGTTTCCTCTATACTAGTTTGTGAGACTCTAAACATCTACAAGGTGTTATTACTCGGGCGAATCACATCGTTTAATGGTCATTGAACGTCACTTACGGGGTAAGTTCGTTTGACTTTCTATTTGTTATTTTGTACACCTACTAAAGTGTAATCTTTATTACCCAAAGGATAACCGGTAGAAAATGCCTTGTTACCTTAAGTCAGCTTATCTATCACTAGTGTATAAAAAGCTTAAATAAATAGAATGAGATATATGTATAAATCAAAACAATGCTGCTTTTTACGTGACAACGCCTAATAAATCGATGAAAGCCGGCTGCATGCACGAAAAAGGATGACTCATTGTAACGTTACGATCATTTCATAAATTTTTTGTGACGTTGTCACGTAAAACTATATATATATATATACGACTTTACAGATAATCAATTTTTTGACGTGACAACGTCTAAGAAATCGATGAACGCCGGCTGCACGCACGAAAAGGGATGACTCATTGTAACGTTACGCTCATTGTAACGTTACGCTCATTGTAATGTTACGATCATTTTATCAATGTTTTGTTGTGACGTTGTCACGTAAAACTATCGTCCGTAAACCGAATTTACAGACAACCAATTTTTTAAAGTTGCTATCTTCATAACGCAGATTGCATAATTTTTAGGGTTTCGTACCTCAAACGGAAAAAGGAAACCCTAATAGGATCACTTCATTGTGCGTCCGTCCGACTGCCTGTTTTTCAAAAAATCAAAAAACGGCATTTTGTTTGACATATTTTTTAATACTAGCAAATAAATTTGCCCAAACTCTCATTCAGCCCATCAAAGACTACGCTAATGCCTGTTATTTAGATGCCACCGAGGAGCTTTTAAATAAACTCGTGCGTTTGCAAAATATTTGTATTCGTTTTGTTTTCAACCTCAAAAAATACGATCATGTTTCAGGATTTCGCAAGGTACTCAAGTGGCTGCCTAACCGACTTCGCAGGAACTCTCGGATATTGTGTTTGCTATTTAACATCCTTCACAACCCTAAAACGCCTTCCTATCTGCGTGAACGCTTCTCCTATTCCCGTCCTTCTGATGCGCCTTGCAGGTAGCATCTTAGAAAACTCCTTAAATCCCCTCCCCACTCTACCGATTTTTATTCGTATTCATTTACTGTGCACGCGGTACGGTTGTGGAATGCACTGCCGCCTGACATTAGGGAATGCAAAACTCTTCCAGATTTTAAAAGAAGAGTGAAAGAACACTACCTTTCGGTACCATCATAGTTGCTTATTTAAAGTATATATGTATTATTATTTATCTAATTTTATTACTTAAGTAGTATGTATTAGTATGATATTAATTTTAGTCATATTTTTGTATAGTATGTTATATTTAAAGTTATTTTTTGGCTTTTTATGTAAACATACCTTTTACACACGATGTCTACATCTCTTTTATTCGACTCTCCTTTCGCAGGTATCCTGGAAGAGATTTCTTTAGAAATAAGCATCACCTTTGAACCTATTTTTCTGTTCCCTTCTTATTATCTATTTGTTAAATGTGTGTACATAAACTGTTAAATAAATAAAGTAAACACTCATGTCAAAAAGTATACAAAAATGTCAATGTGTAAAAATAACATAATAAAATATAAACATTAGTTCAATCCGAAGCCTTTTTGTCTTCAAGATAGTCCTAAACTATGTAAAATGCTTTCTGGCATAGCTTACGTTTTACAAATAATTTGAATTTATTAATACGTAGGTCTTAGAGGAGCTCGTGGCTAAATAATAACAGCCGCAGGGGTTGATCTTTAAGGTTAAGCAACGTTTGCCGAGGTTGGTCTGTAGATGGGTGACCATCATAACATACCGAGACTCCTCCGTGCCTCGGAAAGCACCTTAAGCTATTGGTCCCGGCTGTCGTTTGTAGATCTTTGGCTGTCGTTACCGATAGTCAGAAGCCAGATAATCTGACACCAGTCTTGCCAAAGAGTACCCAGTTAATGGGTTGTGGAGCAGCCTGTAGTGGTAGGCAGCAACCTGTGTCTGGTAGGCAGCCGCTCCACATAAAATACTGGTATTCAGCTGAATCCGGTTTGACTGGAAGCCGACCCCAATATAATTGGGAAAAGGATAGGCAGATGGTAATACTTAGGTTTTGAACATGCCTAGGTAGTTTATTATAAAAACGTATACATTGGCATTTAAATAAACCAGCTATTTGACATATATCCATGAATAGGGGAACATGTTTTCAGCTCCATAGTAAAGTGTGTCTTTCAATCCTACTTATAATTTCGTTCCTTTCATCGTTGAAGAATTTCTGTAGGAAATGTATACTCGGAAATAAAAATGATACTCAGTTTCCATAATGGACGTTCGTCAATCTACTATGTATTGCTTACGATTTTGTACGGAACCCTCGGTGCGCCCATCAGAGTCACTCTTTTCCGGACATTTTTCGAGTTCAAACGTCATAGAACGACAAAGATACTAATTGAAAAACAAAATAAAAAAATTTGCCTCGTGGAAATCTTTTATTTCCTGTTCTATGTTTTTTATATTGTCTATGTACTGAAAACTCTATAAATAAACTTACTTATGTTAATATAATAAATAATGTATATACTTAGTTATGAAATCATGGTCAAATAAATACAGGTTTTAATTAGACAAAAATAAAACAAAAGATAAAATATAAGTAATTCCTTTTGTTTTATTTTTGTCTAATTGTCCAGTCCATACGTTGTAGACATCTAGTATTCAATCAGAATTTAATTAATAATGTCGTGTGTGGCGTAGAGCAGTGTACCAAAAAAATGTTTGGTCCATTTGTACTGTTTGCTTTAGTGCAAAGTTCAGCTGCAATCATATACAATCTCAGTGGTATGTGCATTTAATATTTTTTTTTTTTTTTTACTAGCCTTATTTGTGTCCCATTGCTGGGCAAAGTCGTCCCCTTCTTATTCTTTAAAATAAAAAATATTTCTGCCAAGCAACATCCAGATATTGTTAGTAAAAAGATAGATCTTTTTTTTTTTAGGGATGGGAAATCATCAAATAAAAGAGCGGAAGGGCGTGCAGGCCGCATAGCACGCCATGCCAGCATCAACGATATTATTCGTCGGGCTTTTGTCACCGCCGGCGTACCTGCGGTATTAGAACCTAGCGGCTTGGTACGGGGCGATGGGAAAAGACCAGATGGTATGACGTTGGTGCCGTGGAAGGTGGGTAGGCCTCTGGTGTGGGACGCAACGTGTGTCGACACTCTTGCGCCACCACATGTTCCAAGTACGGCAGGCTGTGCCGGCGCTGCCACTGCGGCTGCCGAGGCCCTCAAGCAGCGCAAATATTGTAACCTTATTGGGAATTACAGTTTTGAGCCGTTTGGGGTCGAAACGCTTGGATCATGGGGTCCGAGTGCGCGTCTTCTTTTCAAGGACATATCTCGCCGACTGATCAACACTTTGCGTGACCAGAGGGCTGGCTCGTTCTTTGCTCAAAGAATTAGCATTGCCATTCAACGTGGCAATGCTGCCAGTCTTCTGGGCACGTTTCCGGATGATAGCGATGCGGAGGAATACTTTGACGCCTGAGTGTACTTTGTTTTTGTATATGTACATACTTAGGTTTAGTAGATGTAAATAGTTTCAAGATAGTATATAGTTATATTATGTTTTGCATATTGGTTATAAATATGTCTTTACTTATTATCTGTATTAACTGCCTCGTCGGTCTCTAGGTCGCCAGCTCGGGCTGCTAAGCGTGGGGGACCCCATGATTCGATGGCCAAGTCGGACAAAAAGTGTTATTGGGCTTTTCAATAAGAATTTCTTAGTTGAAGTCGGAGTTTGGAAGTTGGTTGTATGCCATTCAATGTCACCATATTATTTCCAATACAACTTTGAACTATATTAAGTTACTTTTGATATTTTTTAGAAAACGCTATTGGCAATATTCACTTACATATGAAATGATATATGTCTTATATATGATTCACATTTATATAAACTAAAACTAAGGACAAACTTAACTTTTTAGTTGAAAAAATGTTCTCCCATACATAGATGTACGTCACGGTCAACTTTTTAACTGCAAATATAAGTTTTTAATCTTAAAAAAAGGTTTTTTGGGATAAAATTACAAATTCTATCCCAAAAAAACAGACTTTTTCCTTTACTTGTGCCATAAGACATTACTTTTTGTCAAAGGGGATAGAATCTTTGTGGCATAGACCCGTTGCAGTTGCCATCTTGTTTTTTTTTTTCAAAATCGTAGCGCATAGTGAACCATTTATATACCTATGTGTAGAGAAAACTTAAACAAACAAAAAATGCTCTGAACATGGTGCCCTAAAGTGTCACGTTGCGAAGATATTTCAAGGTAAAGTCGACATGTGACAATCATGACAATCATTAAGAATCGGACAAGTGCGAGTCAGACTCGCGCACCGAGGGTTCCGATCGAGTCATGATTGTTCCCGAGTATACATTACCTACGGATGTTTAAGAACTATGAAAGCAAAATATAGCAGGTAAGATTGAAAGACAAACTTAACTTTGTTATTGAACAAAATATTCTTCCATGCATTAATGTACGTCACGGTCAATTCTTCAACCGAAAATTTGTATAGGATAAACTACAAATTCCCATAGTACTGTAAGATCTATCTTCTTGCGAAATTTTATGACTCTAGGTCGACGGGAAGTACCCTATAGGTTTTGATTCCTTGCGAAACATGCGCCATTAACGGAGCATAAACGTCCTTATCTTTAGATTGCAACCTTAAACCTCTTACAAGGTAGAGTGAACAGGCTTCTTCTGGGTAAGCTCACTCCATCGTCGACTTTGTCTCTGTCACCCCTGACCTAGACTAGCGTCAAGTGCAAACCCATCCAAAATAAAACAAAAAACGCGTGCCGACTGAGGTACGGAACCCTAAAAATGACTTAATAAAGTTCTTATATGCATTAGATGAAATTAAAATAATATTTCCTAGCTTGATCGTGAAAACCTCTTTATTAAGAACTTCGCAACATAATAGTGTTTAATTAATGTAAAGGTTAATTCAAGCCGAGAACGATTATAAGAATACTGCATGAAGCACGTCATAATGATGTTTCACAAAAACTCACCACAAGTCATCATGAATATATCTCCACACATATTCACCCATTCATATTACATATCATCTATCTATACCAGTGGTTCCCAACCTTTATTTGACCCGGGACCACTTTGATTTATTTTTTGTTAGCAGGGACCAGAAATCAAGAAAAAAATTATATGTACTTATCTTAAAAAAAAACTTATATCCTAAACAATATAGATATTCAAAACTTGTAGCATTAAAAACTTCCTTCATATGTAGTCAAAGTTAAAGAGCATTGTCATAGAAACCAAAAACAAATATTTCTGATAGAAGCTTAAAATCAGTTTTGAAGTGAAAAGATTGAAATGTTTGACCTTTCGCGGACCATATTTTAGCCTTTGCGGACCACCAGTGGTCCGCGGACCACAGGTTGGGAACCACTGATCTATACATATAATAAAACAGCAGGATCGGTGTCTGCACATTAAACAAATTTACCAAAAATGGATTAAGGGCGATAAAAAAGGAAAATAGAACACAAAAAAATATTTTTTGGATTTTTTTGTCGACGTTTCTGTCTGTCTGATCACGCTATTCTCCAAAGATACTGCACAGATTTACTTGGGGTTTTCACAGATGCATGCGGGTTGGGCCGGGAAAAAGTTATGGTCATTTAAAGATAACTTTACGACATGATTTATTTATTTTTTTATTTTTATTTAACAGTTTATGTAAACACATTTAACAAATAGATAAGAAGAAGGGAACAGAAAAATAGGTACAAAGGTGATGCTTATTTCTAAAGAAATCTCTTCCAGCATACCTGCGAAAGGAGAGTGGAATAAAAGAGATGTAGACATTGTGTGTAAAAGTTATGCTAACATAAAAAGACAAAAAAAAACTTTAAATATAACTTACTTTACATAAATATGACTAAAATTAATATCATACTACTTAATACATACTACTTAAATAATAATATTAGATAAATAATAATATATACTTTAAATATGCAACTATGATGGTACCGAAAGGTAGTGTTCTTTCACTCTTCTTTTAAAATCTGGAAGAGTTTTGCATTCCCTAATGTCAGGCGGTAGTGCATTCCACAACCGTACCGCGTGCACAGTAAATGAATAGGAATAAAAATCGGTAGAGTGGGGAGGGGATTTAAGGAGTTTTCTAAGATGTGACCTGCAAGGCGCATCAGAAGGACGGGAATAGGAGAAGCGTTCACGCAGATAGGAAGGCGTTTTAGGGTTGTGAAGGATGTTAAATTTCAAACACAATATCCGAGAGTTCCTGATTGAAATCGTACCTATTGGTATCATGGTTACTAATAGGAACGGATATTTTAGATTAATCGTCATCAAAGTAATAAGCCCAAGCCGTTAACAACTGGGCTTTCGATTAGTGGAGCGTAACTTAAAACCCTGCATTTATTAGAAGTGTTTTCTAAGTTTTGTTTTTATTTCGTGTTAGTTTTTTTGGCTTGGCCAAATAGAAAAACATATGTAACATCAATGTGTAATGCATTTTAAATAGGTATCAATATTCAAGTTTTCAAATACCTACAGTGTATATATTAATGAGGTGATAACAAAGGGTTTTTTCTGTAGTAGCTCAGCGGGCAAAGTCAAAGTCAAAGTCAAAACGTTTATTCCAATTAGGCCATTAAAAGGCACTTTTAATCTTCAACATTACAGTTAAAAGAATATGTATAATAACAAAGCGACTCAACTGTCCATTCACAAAGGTATATTCTTCTGGAGAAGAACGGACAAGAAACTCCACTTTCTGTGTAAGCCTTAATCGTGAAGAAATGCCATAAGAGAAAAAAAACTTTAATCCACTATTTTTATTTGTAACATTCATACGCAGATAATAAAAAAATATTTGTAACAATATATCCTCCAGGACCTAAAAGTAGCAGTCCAATATAAGTCTGGAAATCCACTGTAAAACTTCAGCCAAACTGTTTTTCCGCGGATACCTCTCATTCCCAACAACTTCCCGTTCCAGTTTAAGATTACACAATTTCCAGTTACCCGCTTTGCGATGTAATATTATTATTCTTATGCTTGCATGTTATTTATTATGTATTTAATTTAATCTAAGTTTGTGTTTACTTTTTTTTTAATATTTTTGTTTTATGATGTTGATATTCGAACACAGTGTGTATTGTAACTGAATAAAATTGAATTGAATTGATGACCATAAAATAAAAGTCAAGGACTCTAAAGGCCGCCAGTGTCGACCTCAGGTCTAATTGTTTTTCCTACGGCTAATTGTAAGTGGCTTGCTCGCGGGTCAGTAACACGGACCAGCTATTTATTAACCTTGGATGGAAAAACAAGTAACGTTATCTATAACATTATTTATTTATTTATTTGGTTAACCAACAATTGTGTACACATAACATCACAAGTTACATTGTATATTCTTTAACAAGTGCAACAATTAATTAAAGGTTAACACCTCATGCATAATTTGTGGTTTTTCACATTGTTAACTCTAAAAATTTATAAAAGATTAGCTTATTACTTGATGTATAAAAACAATTTGAGACAAAAATAATGAATAAAAATAAGTTAGTCAGTAAAAATTTTAAAACAACACACAATTTAAATAAATGATTAATTTAAGTTAAAATTAAAACTAAACAAGACATTCAATAAATTACAAAAAAATATTACAGCACATCGTTTTATACATTTAATTATAATAAAATAAAATTAATATTAGTAATTAATAAAAATTAAATCAATTCATACAATAGTGTTCTCTAATTATATTGCAAAATTTGCTCAATTTGTCATGGTGTATGTCAATTAAATCACTGCAA
>NDFZ01005018.1:119703-130525 GCA_002192655.3 Mamestra configurata
TATTTATTTATTTATTTGGTTAACCAACAATTGTGTACACATAACATCACAAGTTACATTGTATATTCTTTAACAAGTGCAACAATTAATTAAAGGTTAACACCTCATGCATAATTTGTGGTTTTTCACATTGTTAACTCTAAAAATTTATAAAAGATTAGCTTATTACTTGATGTATAAAAACAATTTGAGACAAAAATAATGAATAAAAATAAGTTAGTCAGTAAAAATTTTAAAACAACACACAATTTAAATAAATGATTAATTTAAGTTAAAATTAAAACTAAACAAGACATTCAATAAATTACAAAAAAATATTACAGCACATCGTTTTATACATTTAATTATAATAAAATAAAATTAATATTAGTAATTAATAAAAATTAAATCATCTATAAATAATTATTTTAAAATGTATTCTTATACTAAAATAAAAGCAAAACCCTTGAGTCATGGACATTTAAAGTCGACAGCATTGGATGCGTTTTTGATTATATGTTTTAGTTCATTTTGTTTGTTGTTTTTATTACAGCACTCTGACTGTTGCCCGCGACCTACTTCGCGTATATGTCGGAAAATAAAATAATGTCGCTACATAAGATCGCTAAGACCTGCCTGACCCTCTTAGAATTAGGAATTTGGAAGAGTAAGGTAATGTACAGCACTGCCCGTTTCACCTCTTCTGTTTAATATCGGCACCAGCTGTGGTCATTGTTCGGAGTGAGAAACGTTTAAATAATAAAGCTTCTTTATACACGATATTAGCGGCGGACTCACCTGGAGCGACAACACGCGATAGAACTAGATAAAGTTGGTGATGGGAAAAGCCCTGGGCTGGTCATGACGTATCATAGGCTCACCGGGAATTTTGTTTAGAAGACTATTTAATTTCTGTTACAAATTTGACATTATTAAAACAGATCAATAATTATGGCTTTCAAAAAAAGCAAGTCAACGTCATTAGCCATCTTCTCTTTGATAAAAACAATAATATTCAATCTTAAAAGAAACAAACTGACTACCGGAATATTCATTGATTTGTCGGAAGCTTTCGACCTAGTGCCACATGACTTATTACTACAAAAACTGAAAGCAAACGGAATAAGGGGACACACACAACAATAGATATCGTTATATCTAAATAACCGACAGCAATGTGTTATTATTACAAAATTACATAAAAGCAGTAACAATGGCGTCCCACAAGGGAGAATCTTAGGCCCAATACTGTTCCTACTCTATATAAATTCTGTCACAGATATAACACATCATAAATGCATACTGTTCGCTGACGATATTTCCATTCTAGTTACATCTTATAAAAGAAATAATACAAGCTACGACCATGAAACAGAAATTAACCACACGATTGAAAAATTAATTGAATGGCTTGACATGAATAACCTAAAAATTAATTTAGAAAATTATTATTATTTATTTATTTCAGACAACATAGTCCATACATTCACACACACAAACAACAACAAACAAAATACTTAAAAGAAAAGTCTGTGAATATACAATTTAAACTTAATGAAGTAACACAAACGAAATTTCTGGTAGTAATAATTGACCAGGATATAAAGTGGAAAGCACAAGTGAGTGATATTTCTAAAAGCATAAAGAAATTCGTTTACACACTGAGAAAGGTTAGAAACATAACAAACATTAAAACTGCCATCACTACGTCATGTCATGCCTATGTTGAATCTATAATATGCTGATATACAAAAACGTGCTGTGCGGGCAATATATCAGCTTGGGTCAAGAAAATCATTAAGGGAACTTTTTAAAGAGATTGGAATTCTCACGGTAACATCTCAATTCATTTTTGCAAACATTTTATATATTAGGCAAAACATACACTTATACAATAAAATGAGAGACATTGACCACAACTTTAACACCAGAAACAAGCACAAGCTACATGCTCCTTCCCACCGACTACTTAAGGTCCACGACTCATTTGTGGGGTTCGGTATCCGCTTTTACAATAAACTTCCACTTTCTTTTCTTGACCTGCCTTTTAACTCATTTAAAGCTAAAGTTAAATCTATGTAACCTTTGTTCGAAGGCATACTATTCTATTAATGACTAAAAGAATAGTTGGTCGCTGTTTTGAACGCAAGACAATGTCATATTTATCATGTTCTTTCTCTGTAAGTTAGCTAATGACAAGTTATATGAGTTCACATCTATATATATAAAAATCAATTGCTGTTCGATAGTCTCGCTAAAACTCGAGAACGGCTTGACTGATTTGGCTAATTCTTTTTTTGTTTTGGTCGCCAGATTACAGGGAAGGTTTTAAAACAAAAAAAAGGGAAGTAGGGTAGGTATGTAGGGTAGGTATGGTAGGGTAGGTATGTAGGGTAGGTATGTAGGGTAGGTATGTAGGGTAGGTATGTAGGGTAGGTAACGGTTGACGGTTGTTGATGAAGGGAGCGAAGCCGCGGGTACAGCTTGTAATAAATATATATAGATTTTATTATTATTTTGTCCGGCCGTATTGGTCAGTGATCTTTTACTATTTTTTTAATTTTTTTTTTTGACAATCTACTAATTACATTTTTTTTTTAATGAGTTGTATTTCAAAATATGATGAACTAGTATTGTCCTATAGCTGTTTTATATTATTCTTGCCTGAACAATCGGCAGCAAGTTCGTTATGCTCCCTAAGATGTCACTGCTTGCGGTAGCATCGGAGGTCGGGTTACCTCCTTACCTCAAATATGGCGAGGGGGGTAATGGCTGATCTTTGCGTTATGCTCGTGAACGGGTGCTGCTTGTGGTGGCTGGTTGCCTTGCTGGTCATGGTTTTTTATTATTGTTATGACGATAAACTTACAGTGTATCATAATAATTATGTTGGCTCTAGTTCATCACTTGTGGTTCCAATGACAATCCTGTTGTTACATTATACCATTGCGTGTAAACGTGTGCGTGTGCACACCATTTATGCCTGGAGACTTAATTAGTTTGATTTTCTTGTTAATGCTTGAGTTTGTTTGTTTTTGATGGCATAATGGAGCTTGCTAGCCAACAAGTCTCAATTAATTTCGTAAATTTGATTTAAATATTTGACATATAATTGTCTGTGTCATGTTTTGTAAACTTTGCATACTGCTGTATAAATTCAAGTTTTTATAACTTAACAGACAGATGTGTTGCTGGGGAGTTTGTTGCCACTTCTTCTTTCCAGCTAAAACACTAGGAAGTGGTGACGGGCGGGCGTTTTGGGGGACTGTTTTTATGTTAAACTTTGACTTTCAAAAAGTGCTGGCACTCAGCTTAATTTGAATAAATGACTTTTGATTTTTGATTTTGGGGCGATATGCTATGGGCTCATAATATGGGGTAACGATAAAAAAGGGTATTTGTTGCACAAAAAAAGTGTATTCGTGCAATATATGGGCTTCAACCTGATGACTCTCGCAGGAAACTATTTAAAGAACTTGGACTTTACCACTGCCCTCTCTCTTTATCTATGAAGTATGTATATTTGTTACGAAGTATAAAGACTTATTTTAAAAGGCAGAGGAAGAATATCCTCTAAAACGGCGACACCCTCACAGACTTATATTAAACGATCTACTAAGACTAGCTCAATATAATAAAAGCTGTTTAGCCATGTGTGTTCGGGTGTTTATTAAAATTACAAAGGACTTAAAAACCTTAAATCTTAGATTATTTAAAAAAGAACTAAACACATGGTTAAGCACTCATAACTTTTACTGCTTAGAAGAATTTTCTGGCATGTAAACTACGGGAAACTTTTTGTAATGTTACCTATAATATAATATATATACATGCTGTGATATAGGCAAAACAAGTATGCTCTAATAATGTCTGTAAAACATCTTTGTACACCATGTTTAATGCAAATAAAATTAATAATAATAATAAATCTTTATTGATCATTTTCAAGTATTGCAGTACATGGGTATATAATTTATACATGGTAAAATTACAGATTTGCTACAATTGTATTGGGTGCAGTTCTGATCTCCTAACTAGGTTACTGTATAACCTGTATGAAGGAGTGTCAGTTCCGGTCCCACATGGATTACAGGCATATGTATTTTACCATCTAAGTACATTATGTATTTTACTGCTACGAAAATATGGTATAACTAAATGTAAGCAACCAAGAAAAAAAAACAGATACAAAGAAAACACAAAAAATATTTTGAGAATAAAATGTGACTAAAAACTATTTCATATTTATGTATGTGTGTGATGGATGTGTATGTGCATGTGTGCGAGTGTGTGTGTTATGGTGTGTGTATGTGTGTGTTTGTTGTGTTACATATTATGTTGAGTGTGTTATGTTCCAGTTTACAAATTGATTAATTGATTGATCTACAATCAATGGAGAGGTGTCAAAATGTCCCTGAACATTAATTTCATGCGGTCACAATTCTTTTTCTTTCATAAAACTATCGAAACGTCAGACACGGGCACCGAGGCTTTTTTCATCAGAACTAGGAACAATTTTATCGAAAATTGTTGATTTAAACAATATAGTTCCAAATTCTGGTGAAAAGGCGACTATTTCTAGTCCCTTGTAAGACATATATACAAGAAGAAAAAAACAGAGAACATAGTTAATTTTTAATCTTATCAGAATTGATTGCAACATAAGTTAAGGTTTTTGTTAATTAAAAAATATGAATATTTCTGAAATGTGACGTTCATATTTTTTTCTAAACTTAATTTTTTTTAAAACCAGCACAAAAACATACACTAGTGAAATTAAAAATAATTTTGTACTTCTTTTATCGTATCAACTTTTTTTTCCATAAAATTGTTTATATATTCCAGACACGGATTATGCTCGCATGCCCCCGTTGTACCACCTGGACAGCTATGAAGAATGCTTCGATGAACCAGATTCTGTGTACTGCTTTGGAGAATTTGTTCTGGTCTCGGATGAGCCAAGCGAGCTCTTGACCATGATGCAAGTAAGTTTTGGCGCTTGTAAAATCATAACTTACTCAAATCTGAGTTAATAAATTGAATGTTTGAATAGTGTAATTGGCTTCGGCCGTTATATTTAAATAAATAAAAAAATAAAAAAAAAAAATATATATTTGTAGAATGCACCATTACTGAAAATATGGCGCTACGGAATAACTAGCACCTGAAATAAAATTATTTTCATTTTCATAGTTTTCCTCATTTACTTACTTATTTAAACGTGTTTTTCTCTTATTTACAGGAATATTCAGCAAATTTCAGGCGATATAACCACACACTGTTACGCTACGGTTATTGCATGAAAAAAACATGCAACAAATTTTACAATGTTTCTGCAACAAATCTGGACCAAAAATCGTCCCTTGAAGCATGCACTAACGAAACCATTTATAACAAGTACAAGTTAAAAACGAGACTGACGGATGAGTTTGATTGTTCTAAACGCGACAGAGATCGACCAATCGATAATTTGGATATTCTTGTTGGAGTGGTCTGCATCGTTATAGTTTTGGCTAACCTTATCGGAAGCCTTTGTGATCACTATTTAGAGAAGGGAAAAGATCGAGGAGGTAGACTTTCCACTTTTTTAAATAATAACTATAGCTTATAGTGAATTGCTGAATTTCATCTTAGAATACATACATATGTATATCCCACTATTATTGCCAATTATCGCAAGTAATCCCATCAGAGTGGCTCCCTCTTATTATCTTTATTTAGTAAAGCTAGATTTAGTTAATTATAAATTATTTGTTACACTGTTCACAATGAGAAGTAAAGGTCAATATTTTTAAATGTGTGTTTTTTAGCTCTTAGATTTCTGTGTTTCTTTTCAATATTTCGGAATTGGAAGAAATATGTTCAGCCTGCAGGAGAAGGACGAGATTCTCGTTACAAAGCATTGAGAGTAATTCATGGTATCAGGTGACGTACAAATTACATCAATTAAATAAAAAATTGATTCGTCGTATTATTTTATTGTTAAATTAACGTTTAACGTTAAATTAGTTTTTTTTTCATTGCTTCAGATCTATAAATATGATCCTTATTATAATGGCGCACTCGTTTTACACCACTTTTGTGTTATCCGTGAACCCAAAGCTTCATGAAGATGTAAGTTTCTATCTGTTCCATTCGTAGAGCACTAAATTTAAACCCAACTGATATGAAACTCATCAATTTCATTATTTTAATTTCAGTGGACCCAGGTTAAATTCTTCGGAATATTTTTGAACGGTTCACTTATAATGCAGACATTCTTCTTAATCTCGTCGTTCCTCCTAGTGTATAACTGGCTGATGAATTCAGAGAAATATTCACTTTCCTGGAGCATGTTGCCGAAGCAAATCATACTGAGATATTTGAGGTAAGAAAATCTAGACACGCGGTAGCGTGTCCAGCCAAGTTCAAAGAAAAAGGACCTGGCGATGCAGCAGCCGTGTGTAAAATTCACACTAATACCTCCCTACAAATAAGAAACTTATACAGCCAGCTTAAAACTTTTTTTATAGAAAGAAAGAGAAGAACGAAAAAGTTTTATTGTAACAGAAATGACATGCACACAAATTATTTATTGTTATCTTTCGACAATTTATGAGTCATATTAATATTTTGTTTTATTAATTTGTCAAGCTATTTAAGTCTGTATTAATTATAACATATTTTTTTTGGTTCAATGACAAAAAGCAGTGGTGCCGAAATACGACTATTTTTGCTTGTATACAAATAACTTGTCCAAGCTGTAACATCAGCCAGCTGCTTTGCCCCCATGTTATTCGAAAACTATCACATGGCATAAAATATATTTTGTCCGAGTAGGCCATGGCAATACAAATTGCCATTCTAATTAAATAGTTATTCGTTGAGGTTAAGACGAAGCAAATATAAAAGTATACAGATGATCACATTTGCAGATTTAGTTTAAGACAAGTGGGAATGAAGATTGTTAAACCACCAGCATTTTAATAGATTTTTGCTTTATTTGCTCCAGATTGACTCCATCATACGCTCTTGTGTTAGGGTTGGCAGCCACTTGGTTTGGAAGGCTAGTATCGGGAGCACCTTTTTGGACGGTAAGTTTTTTTTTAAATATGAGAGCATATTTTCATCATCAGTTTCAAATAGTAACAAATTGTCCCTCTATCGTACTGACCAATTTTGGGTTAAGCTTGCCTTTGTACAAAAGCTTTTCCATTATATTTTGTAAAGTTAATGTTTTGTATGCAATACATTAAGAAAAAATTAAGAAAGGAGACGATTTATGATTCCAAGAAAATTAGCCCAGCTCCGTTGATGTTTAATATCTCATATGTTAGAAAAAAAAGAGTAGTAAAATAATTTAAAATCACCATTGCTCTATCTGATGGCTACTATGTTTGTATTTTTTTGCTAATAGTATTTTGTAGGTCTGCTTTCTTGTCAATCCTTGCAGCCTAAACTACTTCATGGATTTTAACAAATGAGGAATCATTAGATTCGCCTTGACGCCTTGAATATATTCAGTTAATAATATTTTGAAGCAAAATGAGTTTTTGTGAAGAACTAATTGAGATATAGTGATAGTATATTCTATATCTACTTCTTTTTTTGTACAATCTGAGTTTATCTACAATATGAGATATAAATCATAAGCTGAGTTAGTTTTGAACCATGTCATTTATGACCTATAGCGCAGAGTGAAAGAAAGAATAATAGAAATAAAAAATAAATGTAGGTATGCTAAGAACCAAGTATGTGTCTCACGGCTGCACTAAAAAGGTCCATTTCAGCGATATGTCAGACAGACTGATGCTGTCTGACGCTGGTTTTCTAATGAACTTTTCAATGTATGAGTGGCGGTTCATTTGAGTGATTATAGATTTATATGTAATGTAATGAATAGAGTTGGGACTCTATTCATTACATTACATGTAAATCTCAAGAGAGTCCCAAAAACTTCCGAATTTCTTAAAAGTAGTAAAAAGTTATACCTGTACAGCATATAAATGTTTTTGGACTGTTATAATCAAAACTATGTTTTTTCAACAGAAATTCATATATTACGAAGTAAGAGATTGTCGACGCGACTGGTGGAAACATCTTTTGTACATCAACAATTACACGCACCGTTCCAACTGTCTGGTGCAATCTTGGTAAATATCTTAAAACGTTTTATGATGCTCAACTACATATTAGATTTTTTTCTTTCTGGCTGTATGTACACTAAAACCATCATTCGTGCCGTAGTGGCGGCGTATCTTAGCGGAGGCAAGCGGTGCTTTCTTTGGCACGGGGGTAACACAACAACACCGCTGGCTTCCAAAATTCTAACTGCTGCTCCGATACCTACTCCTAATGATATAGAGAAGTAAAATAAAGTAAAAACGTTTACCTGGGACTCGCACAAGACGAACGAAACAAAATAAAATGAGTGAAAGAACAAGTCAAATGAGAAGCCGCACGGGTTGATCTTGAAGAAGAAGCACCGCTGCTGAGGTCAGTCTGTGGATGGGTGATTCATCTTAACACATCGAGGTTCCTCCGTGCCTCAAAAAGCAAATTTGGTTCCGTCTGTCATTTGTAGATCTTTGGCAGCCGTTACAGAATTTCAGAAGCAAAAAAATCTGACACGAGTCTTGCCAAGAAGTACCGTGTTACCCAGTTAATAGGTTGTGGAGGTCGGGTAGGCAGCCACTTCACGTTAAATACTGGAATTCAGCTGAATCCAGTTTGACTGGGAGCCGACCCCAATATTGTTGAAATAAAGCTAAGCAGGTGATGATGATGATGATGATGATGTAAAATACGAACCTGTGTGAAGCCAAAGAAGCTCCTTCCTACCTCAGTATAAGCTGATAGGACCCGATGAAAATGGAAAACCCAATAACACTTTATCCGATATAACTCGATGATAATAGACGTCCAGTCACGCAACGGGGCTAAATGATATCTATGACCGATCTGGCATTAATTGCTTCCTTCTTTTTTTCCAGGTATTTAGCTGCAGACACCCAGCTATACATCTTCGGAGTCGTCATCTTCTTGTTGTGCAGAACTAATCTCGTAAGAAAAGTGGTGCTGAGCCTTCTCTTCGTGATAGGGCTCATTATCCCCGCATTGCACGTATATTACCAAAATCTGTATGGTGTTCTGATTGCTTCCCCAGAGTAAGTTTTAATTACGAACTTTTTCTATGAAATTACTTCCTTAGAGCATCCAAAATAACATTCAGTTCATTTCAGTAGGATACAATATTTTTTGTTTTTGTATTTTGGGTTGTGCTAATTGTACATCATCATTTTCCACTTTCAGCGCAGCATTGAATTTATTCATAGACGACCCCACATTTAACAAACTTTACTCAAAAGGGCATACCAATCTAGTTGCTTGCGTCATTGGCATGGCAGTGGGCTACATTGTCTACAACTGGCAGAAGTCTGGTGGAGATCCTAAGCAGTTCCAGGTAAGTTTTCTGAAAAATATTATTGCTTAAATGCTTAACAGAGAGTGGTGGCCCTATCTTAGTGGCACTGACTTTGCTACCACTGGTCCCAAAACTGTCAAAGAAAATATCATGAAGAAATCGATATGTACCTCTACCAAAATTTCTAATACATGTGACACCCACCAATTGGGATGTATCTCAGCAGTGGATTCTACAGGCTGATTATTATGACTAGGTTTTTAAAGTTTAGTCCAATTTATTGTCGCCTTGAATGGCTCTTTCTAAATCACATGACCACATTTTTTTACCTCGCTTGAAGGAGGGTATCTAAAGGAGATATATGCCTCCTCCAAGTGAGGTGGCCTATCTAATCTAGAGTTAACGTTGTTCGTTGTTCAACTCAAACATAATGATAATTTTCTATCACGTATTTTAAAAGATTATAAATTTATTTAAGTCAATGCATTCCCTGTGTCTACATATTAAAGATTTTTATCTTTCTGTCTCTCTTCTGTCTGAGTGTTCAATATTTATATTACATAAGTGAATATTCCTCTCCTTTTCTTTCTCTCTACCACTTGCTTCTGTGTAATGCATATCTTTTTTTGTGTTTTACAGAAATACCGATACCTGTACTGGTCTTTAATCTTAATGGCTGCGCTTGTGTGTTGGTCAGGGCATATCTTCTTTGCTGAGGATCTACCGCAGCCCTTGTATATTCACTTGCTGTATGCTGCTCTGCAAAAGCCTGCCTTTGGCATTATCATAGCCATTGTTTTAGCTGGAACTGTTATTCAATTTGAAGGTACGTAGGTACCTTTGTTAATTTTAAGTCATCCTTTTGGAATAGGAGTGTCTAGATCATATTCATAAACCACGTTTTTGTAGGATTTTTAACCTGGTTCGCGTTAATTTTATGCAAATTTAACGAAGACTCAAAAATATTGAAATTATAAAGAAACTTGCTTTTGCCCGCGACTTGTTACTTTATTATCTTTATTTCGACAGTCATTTTTATTTTAAGATACATTTTTTTATAAAATGCTTGAACATCTATCTATCTATCTATTGGGGTATGGTTTCCGCACTTAGTCCTGATGTTGGACCATTGTGCGTGGGCCATGGCGGCCGTCATTCCAACCAGCCGACCTCCCTCCAGAAGCAGATCAGTCCACCTAAAGAGTTCAGGGTGTCTGTGAGTGAATTTGGTGTTCCTATCGTTTGTCTACGTATATCGGCGACGCCTGTGCACTCAAGGAGCACGTGCGACACCGTTTCCTCCTCCTCCATGCATGCTCTGCACAGAGGACTGTCTGTTATACCTAGTGTGTGGAAATGCTTATTCAGTGAGCAGTGTCCGGTGATGGTCCCCGCCACCATTCGCAGGCTGCCCCTATCCAGTCGCAGAAGGCGCTTGGT
>NDFZ01005018.1:133289-256612 GCA_002192655.3 Mamestra configurata
TTAAAAAAAATACAGACAAAAGTTTATTCACCCTTTTTAAATAGTTTACACAAAATACATTTCTGAACGCATGCATAAATGTCAATCACAGTATTTGACAGAATGACAGCAGGAAAACAAATGTTTGACAGGTACGAAACAGAGGAACAAAATTAAATGGAACATGATTCATTTTCATAATTATGTATTCGTCAAGTTTTCATTGTTTTTAAAATGTATTCAGCTATTCAGGGCGGAGACAAATCCAACGAAACAAAAACCATGAAAATTGATCCAGCCGATCTCGAGTTATAAGTGTTGTAACAAACCCGTCTTTGTTTTATATATATAGATATATAGATTTTGTTGCGGAGTTATTTTCTCCTAAGATGTTGATTGAAGTCAATTGATGTCAAGAACAATTTTGTTTACATTTATATACTTGTAATTAATAACATATAAATTTGGATAAGGATTTATATTATGTTGATGAAAATTCTTTCCCAAAAAATGCATTAATTAAGAACAAATTTAATTACCATAAAAAAAGTTATAGTGAGTTAATCTTAAAAGATAGACATATTCTGTTGCGGACGTTTTTTTAAGCTTTTAAAGAGGAACAATATCATCATAAATGATATTTGCATAACTTAAACCGTTTACGCAGCGCACACAACGGAAGCTCTCAAAAGGAATATTTTATCCCGTTTCTGCAACAGTTTTCATGTATGCTCCGCTCCTATTGGTCATAGCGTGCTGTTATATAGCCTATAACATTCCTTCATAAATAGACTATCCAACACAAAAAGAATTTTTCAATTCTAACCAGTAATTCCTGAGATTAGCGCGTTCAAACAAACAAACTCTTCAGCTTTATAATATTAGTTTAGATATAGATAAAGTAAGTTTATTAATCAGTTTTTATAAATAAAACGGCCAAGTGCGAGTCGGACTCGCATGCAAGGGGTTCTAAACGATTATAAGTTTTTTTTTGTTATTTTGTTTTTTTTTCAAATCTTACACTCAGTTGTTTCGGAGACAAAAAGAAAATCATTTATTTTAAAATTAGCTGTTGCCCGCGCCTTCCTTCACGTGTATGTTAGAAATAAAAAGCTGTCACTAAAATAAGATAAACTAACCGTCAATATCCTGCATTGCTGTATCAATCACCTCTTCCGTTTAAAATGCCGAAATTGGAAATGAAAATTTTTAATGATAACGCTTCTATATAGGTACACGGTGTTAGCGGCAGAATCACATGGAGCTTACTCAAAAAGTGATAGAGCCTACATACATAAAGTTGGCCATTGGAAAAGCAACCAGAAGAGAAGTGTGCCCCCACAACGGATGATGCCTGGCGGCCATGACATATCATAGGCTCACTGGGAATTGAACACGTTTGAAACTAAACAGACCAAGAATCGCGCACATACAAACATACGGGTCAAATGCAGAATCTCCTGTTATGAAGTCGGTTAATTATTAGGAATGAGACGAATCTTGGGAATGAAATAAAACATCATAAGGGCAACCTGTTAGTATTTCGGCTAGGATGACATTTCGTTGGAGATTTATGACTTTCAGCCGCTTGCCAATGCAAAGTTTTAGGGGCTTGAATATCTGAGTAGAAATCATAAAACTTTACCGGATAATGATTATCATTTTCTTACGTGGCCATGTTCATGGAAATGTATTCCCTACTTCCCCAAAAATATTTGTCAATACTTTGGGTAGTGGTGGTTGCTGATTGGTCGTTGCGACGGGTCAAAATAGTTCAATGGATAAATGAATTTACTTTGTGAACTAACGGGACAACCAGGCTCTCTACTAAAATAGACTAACCATCTGCTTGATTGTGGCGTGTGCCGTCACAATGTTTTAACAGTAAATTCTACTATTTCTGCGCGTTTTAGTGGCCTCCTAAATATGCTCGCATATCTGACCCTTAATAAGCAGGCCCCTATTTCATTGGCTTTCGTTCCTCACAGTATTATCGAGAGTGTCTGCTCGAAATCATTACAGAACAGCACTGTAACGCCTGACGCCAGCCGGTAATTTTGCCTTATGATCCGCAAAGTCTTGTCTGCTGCTTCCATAGCTTTGTGCATCCATTCCAAATGATTAAAAAAATCATTTTGATTATTGATTGATATTAATTTCAGCTTGATTCCTCCACGCGTTCATGAGAAACAGACAGACAGAACGGTGAAAAAAAAAAACAAAAAATCTTTTTTTGTGTTGAATGTTTCTTTTTGATCGCCCTTAATCCATGTTAAATGTACAGACACAACGGTTCCTACTGATTTATGATTATGAAAAAAATATATTTGAAATCCTCATAATACGCCCTTTCATTTGATTTATCACACGGTACTGCTAGGAAAACTTAATTTTTAATTTTTTTATATGCACCCCAATAATTGACCCCATTTTCAACAAAAAAAATATAATTTCATTACTAATCCGTCTCAGAAGAATATTATGTATATCAAATTTTATCTGAATCGGTCCGATAGATTAGGAGTAAATAGGTCGTGACAGACGGACAACCGAGTTATCTTAAAGTGTTCCGTTTTGTTCATATAGAGATTCGGAACCCTAAAAACAGAACCAATAGTCGTTCTTCATCATAAGCTGTTGTAACTGTATGTCCTGCAACTGCGCCAAATGATTTAGATTATGAAATTCAACTGATTTCAAAGGCAACGGAAGTTCCATTTTTGTCAAAAAAAAACAAGTCACTCATCCTGATTTGAAGTGATCTCCTCATTCTTTAACTTATACAGCCTCTGGAATAACTATTTTTGGAGGCCAAGTGATCTTCATAGGATGCTTTTTTACCCTTCGTTTTTTAACAGGTTTGTGCCGGTCAATCCTGGAGTGGCGACCCTTCACCTTCATCGGTCGGCTGTCGTTTAGCGCCATGCTTTTGCACATCGCCTTCATCAGAACTGAAGCGGCTTCGATTACGACCGTTCAGAGAACCAGTCTAGTCGGAACCGTAAGTATATTCCTTTTTTCACTTCCGCGTCCCTCCTTACCTTTGCCGATTCCGTGTGTGTGAAAACCAGTACTGATTGTTTAATGCCCAGCAAACGCTGAGTTGTTTTTTTTGGACATAAGCATGCTCGGCGCATAAGTTTGGTTTGTTAATTTTGTAATTGTTTATTGTTTTTTGTAGTCTGTCATTTGTGTGTGCCGTCGACGTTTCTTTGTTTTCAAGTCATATGTTATCTGTCATGGCTGTTATTATTATAAAAAACTCTGTGACTCTGTGCCACATAGAGTTGTACAAAATAGATGCAACCCTACGCACCTTCCTTGAGTCATGTATGAGGCGATAGAAAACAGTCCGTCGCTATCCAGGATGTCGAACGATTCAAGGGAATGATGAGCTTGTATGGATTAAACGGGAAATATTTCAGGGCGACAGTTTGAGTCCACTTTGGTTTTGCCTAGCTCTTAATCTGCTAATCACATTGCTGGAGGATTCATATGCCTAGGCTATCGGTTGAGAAGAGGTGGTCAGGCCATATTTCACCTTCTTTACATGGATGACCTGAAACTCTTTGCCCCCAACAATTTGCAACTGATGGAGCTACTGAAGGTAACTGAAATTTTTAGTAGTGCCATCAGGATGGAATTCGGTGTGGACAAATGTGCAGGTAAAGTGAGGGGAGATTATGAAATCCATGCGAATTCAACTCACGGATTCCATACAGCATACGATCCCTCAGGTCGACCGTAACCTAGAAGTATTTGGGTATGTCTGAAGCGTTAGGCATTGACGGTGCTGATATGAAACAATCGCTGAAGGAGCTCTGCTTTGGCCGCCTGAAAAAGGTTTTAAATTGCCTTTTGTCGGGCAGAAATAAGGTACGCGCCTTCATAGGTTAGGTCAGCCGGTATTGCCTACTCAAATGGACTCAAACCGAACTTGACGCCCTAGATAGGAAGGTCCGTACACTGCTGACGACAAATTGGATGCATCACCCACGATCGTTGGTGTTGAGACTGTACATCCCGCGGAAGTGTGAAGGTCGAGGCTTCTTAAATGCTAAGACTCTCCACAACCGCGAAATGTGCAGTCTCAGAGAATATTTTCTCAAAGCCGATGTGGGTATGCAATGAGATGTGGTCGCAGTGATCAAGGGACTCACCTCGTTGTCCATGGCTAAAGAGAACTGGCGCAAACCTGTGACACTTACGGACCGACTTGATGACCGTAAGGAGGTATGGAAAGGCAAGGAGCTTCACGGGCGCTTCGTTGTTTGTCTTTTGGGTCCAATGTAAACTTTTTAGCGTCCATGGCCTGGCTATGTTTCGGTGATCTCTTCGAGGAAACTGAAGGTTTTGTCTGTGCAATTATACCGGAGGCATATTATGAAGGACGAGACGGTTGACATGTGTCGGGCATGCCACCGTCCGGGTGAGTACATCAGACATATTATCTCACAACCAAATAGCCAGGACTATCCATCAGCAACTTACTTTGAAATACGATCTTGTGGATTCTGAGGTACCTGCTGTATTACAATTATGTGCCCGGCCCGGCCTGACAATGACCTTGTCAAGTTGTACTGGGATCGGTCTATCATCACTGATAGGATTATTTTCTGATTGTTGCCAATAAGCCTGACATACTGGTGATAGACCGATTAGTGCGCCGCATAGTGATCAACGATGTCACCGCATTCCACGTGACGAGAACCTCGTGAAGGCTGAGAAAGAGAAAGTATCTCGACTTAGCACACGAAGTTGTCGACATGTGGAATGTGGTCGTTATGGCCAATGGCCTCATGGCCAAAAGCTTCGATAGGCCCTTTACCCAACTGGGTAATGGTACTGATACAGAAGGCAGTACTCCTCGATACGGCTCGCATTGTGAGGAGGTTCCTTTCTTTTGAACTCTAAGCACCGGTAGCTTGGACCCTGCTCCCGACACCGGCGGACTACTACTTTTATATTTTTTTTTTTTTACATTGACTTTTTCATGAAAAAGTCCATGTCATGTCTGAAGGTTTGACAGTCTGTTCGCCCAAGATGGCTAGGGCTACCAGATACCGCCACTTTTATATAGTTCTATTTTTCTTAGTGTACTTTTACTTAAACATATTTTTTTTATGTCTTGGGTCATCAAAAAATATTTAAAAATAAAAGTAAGGTATTCTATTATGTTTAAGTAAAGTATCAATCTTAAAAGATAAAACAGAAGGAACGCAATGAAGAGTTACTGTGACGATAATAATGATCTTTTGCGAGTGAAATCCTATACGTCATCAAACATAGTCTAACAACACATATGTATAACATAATTGATTTGTCGACGTCGATCGACAGTTCCTATCGCAACAAAAAATATAGCTACTTTGCCAATTGAGATACGCCAATCAGCGGCGATCACCTAACGATAGATTAAATGATTGGTAACACCTTTTACTAAATTCATTGATTCAAAATTTTAAAATATTTTTTTTGTGTTTCAGATTCTAACAAGCCTAACATTAGTCACGGGCACATTCATAGCAGCATTCTTCTTCTGCATGATGGTGGAAACTCCATTTGCCAACATCGTTGGAGCCATCTTCAGGAGACCTGAAGCCCAAGTTGAAGAACAAAACAAGGAAACTGTTAAAGACATGAAAAAGACAGAAGATGAGAATGGAATAGACATGAGACAAATACAAACTGAAGATGGTACCATAGTCATTCAAATGGGAACCCGAATTTAGGTATTTTAACAGGAGTTTTAAAATTTATGGAACAACGGTTTTGTGAAGTAATGTCAAGTGAGTATTTGATGCAGTTAGACTAGTGTATGTTGTTTGATATTTGAGTAACCTTTAATGTGTTATTAGTATATTTGGATAGGGATTTAAGCCAAATTAATAAAATAGACATTATGTGTTGTATATTTTTTTAAATTGGTTTGTAATGAAATAAATAATTAGCTGCCAAATGTGCTTAGCCGTATTAATTTTCCTTCTCTTCATTCTTTCCAACTTTCAAGTGGTGCCGGAAATATATTGCATCAACAACGTAAAAGAATGCCTTCGAAGAATCAAAAAAATCTCCTTGTTCATCCTCTATCAAGCAAAATCTAGCAGTTTTGTATTTAAAGTTAGCAACGAACTATCAGAAATCTCCTTGATATAACAAGTGCCTATCTTCATTACAGACGTAAACGTCTACTCTGGAACAAAGGTCTCCCCAAAGCTTCACCACATTAATAGATCCTCTGCCTCTTGCAACTAATGGATTCCCGTGGCAAGTGCCCATAGTCCTCCGTAACTTTCAGGAATCAACAGACCTGTGTACCAACAAACCATAAGAAAATTACACTCGCCTATCAACTTCACTAGACTGACTGCACTCTTAAAGTACTAACCTGATAGGCGAAAACATCGTGTCATACATAACAAAGTCACATCGACCGCTGTCTTGCGGCACTCGTAGTTGCTATAATTAGTTTTATATGGGCATCCGGTGTCAAAGCCGGGGAACTTACTAAACTTGCTCCAGACTATATAGGTACGTGATTAAGGTAGGGTTGATCGAGCCAGATGGGTGTGTAGCCTAATATTTTAACTCTACATGGTTCTAGGATTTATTTGTCAATTGGAGTTTTAGACAGACAGGCAGATGTTTTGGGGCAGATGTTTTCTTCTTTTAATATTGTCACAAAAGTTTTATAAGAAAAGATCAAGCTTTAATTGTGACATTCCTAGATCATTCACAGACGTTAGAGGCAGTCAGAATCTCAAAGGGTTAACAGGACTGGTTGTCAGATTTTCAGGTTTCTAAGGGGTTAGCGCTCTTTGAGAGAATTGCCGTCATTTCAATTGCCGTTCAGCAGTAGACGGAAATTGGCTGTTATGATGATTATGATGCAGAAGGCGTTGCGTGTTTGCCAGAGACTGGGTTGTGAAGGTCAGATAAGTAGTCACTTCATCATAAATACTAGTATTCGGCAGCGTCCGGTAAAACAAAGCCGACTCCAACATAGTTGCTAAAGCTTATGACAATTCGGCTGAAGTAGGACCCAGAAAAAAATGGTTTAAGATATTTCAAAGGTCCCAAAGGTTGACTGGTAGAGAATGCCTTGATGCATTAAGTCCGCCCATGTACCACTATTGTACATTAAGTTTAAATAAATAAATTTCAGGCTATTCAAATATTGCAAATATTTACGACCTTAAAGTGAAATCATTTAGTTACTTGTGAGTAATTGAGAAATCAAAAACTGCTGCAAAGCAGTCCATTATTATTTTTCTAAATCGATGAGATTACTATGAATTTGTAATCTTTACTCAAATGATTACAGTCTTAATGTTAACTATCACATTTTACATGGACATGAAATAAAGCCTCGCTAAGAAACAAAACATCACTCACACGTTACAGAACATAACAGCAAGTTGATTCTGTAAACATGTCGAAGTAAAGACTTGGGTGACGTGATCACGAGGTGAGCTGTCAGTACTTATAATAAAGATGGAATGACAGATATTTTCAGAATCGACCGGCAGCAACAGCACACTGGCACACAACCGTTCACTTAATATAAAAACGTAAAACACGGACAACGATCGCGCGGCAGTTCATCCACTACCCTTTATTGCATTCCACGCGCTCTCCGGGTTCTTGCACAAACAATGCTCTACGCTCCTGGTAGGGATTTGACTTAGTCCTTTAGCAAAGTCGGCAGTGCAGAGCTTGAAGCGGAGGCAGAGTTGTACAAAAAGCTTAATTGTTTTTCTCAGAAACATTTACATGAAGCGATTATATATCTGAACAGCTCAGTAACTGGATGACACGGTACTCCTAACAGATGACTGGTGTTAGATTTTCCGGTTTCTGAATATTCGTTACGACTGTCAAAGATCTAAAAATGACAGCTGGGACCAATGGCAACAAAGTTCATTTATTTCAAAGAAACCATTAACAGGTACTTTTCTTCAGTCTGTCAAAAACATGAAGCTATTTGCACGTTCCAAAGCGTAGATCTCTATGGAGAAGAATGTGCAAGAATCTTCACGGACACTCTTTTAAACCATTTTATGTTTACAAAAATTCTGCTTTCATTAACCTTGTTGCTTCTATAGGGGAGAACAATGTAAAAAATTAAAAAAAAAATTCTGTATCAAATATTAACATAAGCTAGTGGCAACTAAGGGATGACCAGTCTCCACTGACGTTGCCCGTTCACGAACATGACGCGTGCATCAGCACCATTTAGTACAACCGTTTTGAAGGGAACTGAATGATCCGATACACTTAACGTGCTTTCCGAGGCACGAATGAGGCACGAATGAGTCACGGTATCTAACAGATGGTCAACCTCGGCAAAGCGACTTTTGTCGGCCCACCACTGCTGAAACCTGATGGGACGCTGGCCCACTCTGCAAGTGAGAAAGCAAATTTATTTGCATCTCTCTTTGCTAGCAATTCACGTCTGGACGCTGGCTCCAAGCAACCACTAACTGTACCTCGTTACTGTGACTCTTCGATGTCGGAGATCGCAGTTCACATGAAAGAGGTACGAAGAGTATTGTGCAGTCTAGACGTGAACAAGGCCAGCGGGCCTGACGGCATTTCAGCGAGAGTTTTGAGGCAATGTGCGCCTGAACTGTCTCCTGTGTTGACACGCTTGTTCCGCCTCTCTCTTGAAAAAAGAACGGTGCCAAAATCCTGGAAGCTTGCGAATGTACAACCTGTGCCAAAAAAAGGCGACCGTGCAGACCCTGCTCATTATCGACCGATCGCCATTACCTCCATTCTGTGCAAGGTTATGGAAAGGGTACTGAACAGTAAGTTGCTGACCTACCTTGAAGACAATGATCTCCTCAGTGACCGTCAATATGGCTTTCGCCGGGGACGGTCAACTGGCGATCTTCTTGTGTATGTCACGCACTGTTGGGGCGAAGCCATCGAGAAACACGGCGAAGCACTTGCTGTATCGCTCGATATCTCGAAGGCCTTTGATAGGGTGTGGCACGCAAGTCTACTCAGCAAGCTTCCTGCTTATGGCATCCCAGCTGATTTTTGTAGCTGGATATCAGACTTCCTTAGTGAACGGTCGATCCGAGTAGTCGTTGACGGCTGCTTCTCTGACCTCATGGCTATTAATGCCGGAGTTCCTCAGGGGTCTGTTCTCTCTGCAACTCTTTTCCTGCTGCACATCAATGACCTGCTTCAGCCTGGTATTGTTGGGTATGCAGATGACAGTTCGGTTTCAGAGAGATACTTGTCTAGCGCAAAAACCAGCGGGGAAGAAGTTCGTTCCTTGAGAGAGGCCATGGTAGAGCGGACAAATTTGACCTTAAGTCTTGTCTCCCAGTGGGGTGATGACAATCTGGTCTCTTTTAACGCCACCAAAACACAAGCATGCCTTTTTACCGCGAAAAGGAGTCGTTTCGACCTAACTCCGACTTTTCGGGGTACTTCTGTTCCTGTAACCGATCGGCTCGAGCTCCTAGGCATGGAGTTGACAACCAGTCTCAACTTTGGTGCCACCATTGAGCACAAAGCCCAAACTGCGGCCAAAAAGCTGGGCATCCTAAATAGAGTGAAGCGATACTTCACGCCTGGACAGCTTTTAACCCTCTACAAAGCACAAGTCCGATCCTGCATGGAGTATTGCAGCCACCTTTGGGATGGCTCAGCTAAATACCAACTTGCCGCGCTTGACTCGGTGGAACACAGAGCTAAAAGGCTCATTGGCGACGTAAGACTGGTGGATGCCAAGCTTCACAGCTTGGCTCATCGCCGCAAGGTTGCCTGCTTGTCGGTCTTCTACAGATTGTACTTCGGGGAGAGTGTCCAGGAACTCCACGATCTCATCCCACCGGCCCCCTTCTACCATCGGACATCTAGACGCACTGCAAGTTACCATCCCTACCTTGTTGCTATTCCACCAATTCGCACTAAACGTTTCCAAACGTCTTTTATAATGCGCACAGCAAAGGAGTGGAACTCTCTGCCTGCGTCTGTGTTTCCGAACGCATACAACCCTAATCTCTTCAAAATTAGAGTGAACAGGCTTCTTCTGGGTAAGCTCGCTCCATCGTCGACTTTGTCTCTGTCATCTATGACCTAGACTAGAGTCAAGAGCAAACCCATATTAAATAAAAAAAAAAAAAAAAAAAAAAAAAAGCGAGCGTTGCTAAGCCTCGAAGATCAACTCGGTCGGCTGTTATTATTTAGCCACGAACTCCTCTTTTTACCTCTTTCCTCGACCTCGATTACAATTCCGCTCAAAATTTGCGGAGGCGGCTGCTGTTGCTGGTACGATTTCTTGCGGAATTTCCGGAGGTGGTGGCGAAGTACCGATACAACTCTAAACCCAACTACTTCCAACTTACTAGCCCGTTCACTGGCCGTTTACTTACCCCGTTTGGGCCCGCCATTACAAAATTTCCTTGCCCCGATATTCTTGTTGATGCAGGATATTGTCAACATAAGTCGTTTAGGCGACCATGGTAGTGAGTGACCGCGGGTTGAGGGCGCCAGAGGAGATATGGAGCAGAAAAGTTTTTGGAGGAAAATGATATGTAAACTAGGATCAGCGTGTGTCTAAAATAACTTAGCCTGTAACCGCGAAAGTAAAACAAAACTCAGTTCTGGAGCAGTACTTATAGTGGTACTTATCTTTGTAGCAATTGACTTGGTTTAATGTATTTTAAAATATACAAATATCTAAAATCGATACTTAATAGGTGACGATGGATTCAAATGCTCTCGAATTTCGAATTTCAAGTCTTGCTAAAGATATAATATTATATTCCCTGAAACAGATGCAGCATTTTTAAGCTCCATATCCTGAGCAGTAGCCTTGCGGGTCATCACAGGCATGATTTCAGATTTAGGTACTGAAGTTAGAGTAAAAGACACTGTGAGAATCTAAAGGAAAGACAAAATAAAGGAAAGTGGGTAATGAAAGGAATAATAAAGTTGGGAGAAATTAGTGCAGTTAAGTGGAGAACTGAGGCAGGCTGCTGAATTGGCTTTAAAAGCTATTGTTTATCTGATTTTCTCGCTTTTGATTGCCTTTAAATAAAATAAAAAATGCTTTTCTTAATGTGGGTAGGATGCCTAGATTAAATATATTAAATATTAGGCCATTAAACGGCACTTTTGAACGTCATCGTTTACAGTTCAGTAAAATAATAATGTTACATTAATAAAGTGAATCTACTGTCCATTCGGAAAGGTAGATTCTTATGGAGAAGAACGGACAAGAAACTCCATAGTTACTCTTTTCAAATTATTATTTTACAAAATTTGGTATACAAAAATTAATTTAATATAATGTGAGGACGATGCACCCAGAGTATGCTACCTAAAGAACAAAGTATCACCAGTAGAGGTAAACTTATTCATTTCCTAAAGAAATTTAGGTAAATGGTACTCACATATTTACAAACATTGGAACCATTAATTAAACAAGTGTGTGAGTCAACGGAAAAATAAAAACACAAAAAAAGAAACAGTATATCTATAAAGTTAATACATTAATCAACCAGTTTGACCTTCACCCTTGATTGTCCTATGGAGCAGGACCAGCATGTTTCCAAGCATTCTTATCCTGAATGTAATCTTCTAATTTGTAATATGCTTGTTCACAAAGTGTACTTTTAACATGAGATTTAAATTTTCTTTCATTTAGTTCTAATATGTCAGAAGGTATTTTGTTGTAACATTTAACACAATACCCCATGAAAGAAGTGTGGACTTTAGCTAATTTAAAAAATGGTTGATTTAATTTGTCTTTATTTCTAGTATTAAAATTATGTCTATCACTAATTTTACTAAAAAGATGTCGGTTTTTCCGCACATACATAATATTTTCATAAATGAATTGGCAAGGGACTGTCATAATATTAATCTTTTTAAAAAGTTCCCTAAGAGAATCACGGCGACGCAGATTATAAACAGCTCTGACAGCTCTCTTTTGTAAAATAAATATGGATTCAATGTCAGCAGCCCGACCCCACAGCAAAATACCATACGGCTGTGAAAGTTACTAAAGTAGACCAAACGTGCAGTTACTACGTCTGTTAACTGTCTTGCTTATCATCAATTGAGATAGTGGTCAAATGCCAGCCTACCAATAGTCTGAAAAAGGACACGGAAAATCTACCAAGTTTCATAAAAATCGTATATAATTTACTAGCTGCGCCCCGCGATGTTACTCGCAGTTTAAAAGTAGCCTATGTGTTAATCCAGGTTGTCAGCTTCCTGCATAACAAATTTTATCGAAATTGATCCAGCCGTTTGCGCGTGAAGAAGTAACAAACATACACACACACTCACAAACTTTTGCCTTTATAATATTAGTATGATTTGAAGAATATGGACTTTAAAGTGTTCATAAACCACCATGAGAAACAGACGCTCTTTACTTTTTCTTTTACGCGACCAAATAAAAATATTTTGTTTTCTATAGAAAGCGAAGAATCACTCTCTTTGTTTGGGTATTTGTTATTTTGTACACCTACTACTGTGTAATCTTTCTAACCCAACGGATGACCGGGAGAAAATGCCTGGTTGCATAAAGCATAAATATATATATATATCACATATACTATATGTCACACGAGGGTGAATTTTTCAAAAATTCGCCCTGTAAGATCCGAAACTATGAGGAATAGCGAGAAACACTGAAAGGAGTCTCGAGCCCAACTTTTATAAAATCCATGCTTCATTGGATTTTTGAAATGTCGGTATTCCTAGCCAGGAATCATCCCGGTGGGTTTTGAAAAATATAACATCCTGTATTCTGGTAATAATAAATAATAATCCATGGCAAACTAAAGGAAAGAGCAATTTTTTAGGTTCCGTCATCAACAAGGCACTCTTATTGTTTCGCCATGTTCGTCTGTCCGTCTGTCTGTCCGCGGTTTAGCTCAGAGACTAGAGTATACACATTAATAACGCCGACAAAATGGTAAAAAAATAAAATTTGGGGTGGGATATCCCAAATTTTATTTTTACTACATGTAATGTGGCTATGATTTTTTCTATCGTCTATCGCATGGTGTGCTCTTATATATAGCGAATTTAAAAGGAAAATTATTACAGCTAAGTAGGCTTTATAAGTTATCGAGTAATAGTCGACCCACCTATAAAATATACTTGGAGAAAGAAAATTTCGGACACATTCTATTGAAAATTAGTCAGATAAAGTTGTTAGTTTCGTAAAAAGGTAGTAAATTATCATAAATACAAATAATCAAACAAAAAGCACCATTCTAAGTCGGCAATTGTGACATGCAACTACGGACCCCTACATTGCGCGGGGCCCGACACGCGCTTGGCCGGTTTATTTTAATACTCGCAAATAAATAAAGACCTATAGGGAACTCCCCGTCGACCTAGAATCATGAAAGCCAAAAAGCAAGGTCTTACAAAAAATTAAGAAAAATGGCTGAAAAGCGTTAATTTGTAGATAAAGCAAATTAATAAAAATATTTTTAATTGCCTAAATTTATATTAGCAGTTTGTGAATTAACCTTGACGTGTATGAGAGAACATGTTTTTAACTACAAATTTATGTGCGTTCTTCAATCGTACTTGTCTGTTTCGTTGCATTCATGGTTCATGAATTTTGCCAGGGTTGCGGAATTTGTTCGAAAGAGTCACCGCGGCCCTGGAACGCAAAGGGCTTTAGAAGGAACACGGATGGGTTTTAGTCAGTAAGAGTCTGACACGCCCTTCCGCTCCACCCAGAGCAGAAGTAATTTGATGATTTCCGATCCTTAAAAAAAAAAAATGTTTCATTAATTTCAGAAGGAAATGTATACTCGGAAATAGTCGAGACTCGATTGCTGGTACTGGGCGAACTATCCACATATTATGAGATTATACGGAGTGGAATGGAAAGTGGAAAACCTTGAGGTCAGTCACGAGCGAAGAGGTGACTTCTTGGCAAGCGTGCTCCATCCACGTTTTCCATCAGGTGAGATTGTGGCCAAACGAGTATATCAATAAAAAAATAACTCCGTCGTCCGAATGCAAACCGAAACCCTTACGGGATCAGTCGTGTTTAACTAACCGTAAGTCTGTCTGTCTATCCGACTATCATAGCCAATCTGATCCGAATCTATGCGACCGATTTAGTTGATTTCAGGTTCACATATGAAGTTCTGCGGCCCAGATACGGACGCAGAACGTAATAAAAAAACAAGGTTGGATATGACCCTACTTTTTCTGGAAAAATTAAACATTCGTTTTTCACGCCACTGCTGCACAGCATATTAAATTAAATGTCATATGATGAGTTTATGGTCGTAAAATAAAATGTAAAAAAACTTTTTACAAAAAAAATACAACCGACTTCCAAAAGAAAAACACTACAAAGTACTTATAAAATAACTATAATTTTGGAAGTCGGTGTCATTAAACGAAAAAAACCCGACTGCCGAAATTAAAGTTGTTTTATACTTTGTAATATTTTAATTTGGAAGTCGGTTGGATTTTTTGTAAAAGCTTTTATACTTTGTAGTGTTTTTTTTTTTAATTTGGAGGTTGGTTGTATTTTAGTAAAAAAGTTGTTTATTTTTTACTTTTCAGTGGTGCCCCACATCAAAGTCAAAGTCAAAGCATTTATTTCAAATAAACCATTATCAGGTACTTTTGAATTGTCAAAGTCAGTCCGTCAAAAACACAAGCTATTTGCAACAACACCACTGGAAAGTCACAGGAAAACGAAACTCGCAATGTCGTTTGCTTACTTGGATGATATATTTTCTATTTCCTCAAGCTAATTTGATTTAAAAACCAAACTAAACCGATTTTGATGAAATTTCTATGGGACCAATCGAAACGTGTATCCTTCATTTGAGAAAAGATTTTTTCAAGTCAGTTCATAAATGACGAAGTTATGAGGTAACAAACATAAAAAGAAGAAAAAATACAACTGAATTGGGAACCTCCTACTTTTTTTGTCGGTTAAAAATTATGAGTCGTTCGGAACTCTTTGCTCGCGAGCTACTCGCACTTGTCGGACATTTTATGCTGGCACTTCACTAGGCGAATTTGCACAAATATGGCAAATATTTGTGCAAATATTTACTCCTTTATTAAAAATGAATTTTATTTGTATCATTTTAGGGTATACTTTCTATTGTCCACGTAACGCAAATATATAATGTGTAAATACGCCAAGTGAAGTGGCTTCTTTATAATATCTTCAAACACGAGCTTCGTCAGCTATTCACAATGTAAAAAAATACCAATTTTCAAACAATATTAGATAAATAAATTTCAAATTGCCCCGTGGTAATCTTTTATTTCCTGTTTAATATATATTTTTAATCTCCTAATTGAAAACTCTATAAAAAACGAATCTAGCTATAAAATCAAGGTAATTTTTCAAATACAGGTTTTAACGTGACAAAGATAAAACAAAAGGTACCACTTAACATTCGTTGTAGACATCTAGTATTCAATCCGAATTTAAATGATAATGTCGTGTGTGGCGTAGGACAGTGTATCAACAAAATGTTTGGTCTATTAGTACTGTTTGTTTTAATGCAAAGTTCTGCTGCAATCATATACAATCTCAATGGTATGTGCATTTATTATTTATTAACTTTATTGTCCAACGCTGCGACTTCCGGTACGCGGTCGCCACTCCAGAACTTTTCGGCCCCATCGACCATCTGTTCTGCGAGCAATGTGCCCTGCCCACTGCCACATCAGTTTGGCAAGCAAAGGTGGACCGATGACCTGGTGAGGGTCGCAGGTAGCCGATGGATGCGAGACGCACAGGACTGGTTGTTGTGGCCACACTAGGGGGAGGCCTATGTCCAGCAGTGGACGTCTTCTGACTGATATGATGATGATGATGATGAACTTTATTTTATTAGCCTTATTTGTGTCCCATTGCTGGGCGAAGTCCTCCCCTTTCTCCTTGTTTAAAATAACAAAAAGTATTACGTACAAGCAACATCCAGATTTCTATATTTCTATATCTATACTTAATTTTATAAAGCTGAAGAGTTTGTTTGTTTGATTGAACGCGCTAATCTCTTGAACTGCACATCGGATTTTGAAAAATACTTTTGTAAATGGTATCCACTTTAATGAGAGATGAAAAAACGGGATCCGTGCGTACGAAGTTGCGGGCAGTAAATAGATCATTTTTCATTGATTATCAATACAGTTCTAGTATCAATGCAGAAACAAACATACACTGTATAAAATCTAAGGTTCCATAAGTGCCCATGTAGGTTTAGGTGATATAGGCCTTCACCCCAACCGCCGCTACAGGAGAAGACGTCCTGGGCGTCGGGAGTCGATGGGCGATCCCCGGCCACCGTAGGCGCGGGCCTGCGGACGGCGAGCATTGGGTGGATCGCTGTCCGATCACCACCAGGACTGGGTCGATGGCGCGTTGTGTTTCACGCGCGCCTCAAAGAGATGTCAGCATAGAAGACGGGGCCCGCTAGGGCCAGAGCCTGCCAGGGTTGCGGAATTTGTTCGAAAGAGTCACCGCGGCCCTGGAACGCAGGAACACGGATGGGTTTTAGTCAGTAAGAGTCTGACACGCCCTTCCGCTCCACCCAGAGCGGAAGAAGTCATTTGATGATTTCCCATCCTTAAAAAAAAACAAAAGATATAAAATAGTTTGAATTTTCAAACAGGATATGTTTTTCCTGGAAGTGTTATGTCGAGGTGTATTTTAGTTTAGCTACTGATCAATTGTGTTGTGGATATAGGGAAGATAAGACCATTTCAAACGGCCTATAAAAAGCCTCTACCCGTAGTTTTTTTTTATTTATTGGTGTTATGCATAATGGAGGAGCTCGTGGCTAAATAAAAACAGCCGCACGGGTCGATCTGCAAGGTTAAGCAACGCTTGACGAGGCTGGTCTGTGGATGGGTGACCATCTTAACATATCGAAACTCTTCCGTGCCTCGGAAAGCACGTTAAGCCGTTGGTCCCGGCTGTCATTTGTAGATGTTTAGCAGTCGTTACGGATAGTCAGAAGCCAGATAATCTGACACTAGTCTTACCAAGGAGTACCGTGTTACCCAGTTAATGGGTGGTGGAGGTCTGGTAAGAAGCCGCTCCACGGAAAACACTGGTATTCAGCTGAATCCGGTTTGACTGGAAGCTGACCCCAATATAGTTGGGAAAAGGCTAGGCAGATGATGGTGTTATGCATAATATCTTCTGTAAACAAAATCGTGAAATCTATTGATTTAGACGCCATGGAAAATGTGTGTTAATCTTGACTGAGTACAAGGCAGTGTAATCAGGATTTTTGTAAAACATAAAATGGTTTAAAAGACTGTCCGTGGAGTTTCCTGCACGTTTTTCTATAAAAAGAGAAGAAAGAAAGAATAATATTTATTTAGCACTTACATGAAACACGCACGGTACATAGAAATAAAATTTAAAAAAAAAAAATGTAGGTATGCTAAGAACTAAATGTGTGTCTCACGGCTGCACTAAAAAGGTCCATTTCAGCGATATGTCAGACAGACTGATCTACACTTTGAAACGTACAAATAGCTTCATGTTTTAACTGGCTGACTTTGACAATTCAAAAGTACCTGTAAATAATTTATTTTCAAATATATGTTTTGACTTTGACATTGAAAATTTAAAAGACAATAGTGAGCATCTTAACAATACCAGCGAAAACAAATTTTGTTGATATTTTTAGCCATAGTAATTTATTTTTTTACTTTTTGTAATCGCAAAATTATGCAAATTAATGTTTGTCTTGGGGTAATTTAATTAATTATCTTCACATGATCTTATAAGTTAAAAAAGTAATAAATTGATTAAAAAAGTAAGAGATTGTTTTGTATAATTATACTGAAGGACAACACCAAATTAACTCTAAAAAATTGCGTTTTTTATAAACGGTTTTTCTTACTTTCTACTGTTAATATTTTGTAGACTCAGATTATGCTCGCATGCCTCCGTTGTACCACCTCGACAGCTATGAAGAATGCTTCGATGAACCGGACTCTGTGTACTGCTTTGGAGAATTTGTTCTGGTCTCAGATGAGCCAAGCGAGCTCTTGACTATGGTGCAAGTAAGTTTTGGCGCTTGTAAAATCATTACTTTCTCATCTCGAAAATATTTGTAGAATGCACCATTACTGAAAATTTACTCAAATAAAATTATTTGCATTTTCATATTTTTCCTCATTTGCGTTTATTTAAACTTGTTTTTTTCTCTTATTTACAGGAATATTCCGCAAATTTAAGGCACCATAACCGCACACTGTTGCGCCACGGTTATTGCATGAAAAAAACATGCAATAAGTTTTACAATGTTTCTGCAACAAATCTGGACCAAAAATCGTCCCTTGAAGCATGCACTAACGAAACCATTTATAACAAGTACAAGTTAAAAACGAGACTGACGGATGAGTTTGATTGTTCTAAACGCGACAGAGATCGACCAATCGATAATTTGGATATTTTTGTTGGAGTGGTCTGCATCGTTATAGTGTTGGCAAACTTTATCGGAAGCCTTTGTGATCACTATTTAGAGAAGGGAAAAGATCGAGGAGGTAGACTTTCCACTTTTTTAAATAATAACAATAGCTTATAGTGAATTGCCGAATTTCATCTTAGAATACTACATATATCCCACTATTATTGCCAATTATCGCAAGTAATCCCATCAGAGTGGCTACCTCGTATTATCTTTATTTAGTAAAGCTAGATTTAGTTAAGTCTTTGTTAAATTGTTCATAATGAGAAGTAAAGGTCAATATTTTTAAATATGTGTTTTTTTAGCTCTTAGATTTCTGTGTTGCTTTTCAATATTTCGGAATTGGAAGAAATATGTTCAGCCTACAGGAGAAGGACGAGATTCTCGTTACAAAGCATTGAGAGCAATTCATGGTATCAGGTGACGTACCGATTACATTAATTGAATAAAAAATTGTTTCGTCGTGTTATTCTACTGTTTAAATTAACTAATTACTTTTTTAATTGCTTCAGATCAATAAATATTATCCTTGTTTTAATCGCCCACTCGTTTTACACCGCCATTGTTTTGACCGTGAACCCAAAACTTTTTGAAGATGTAAGTTTCTATAATTTCCATTCGTAGAACACTAAATTTGAACCCAAGTGATATGAAACTAATCAATTTCATTATTTTAATTTCAGTTGACCCAGGTTAAATTCTTCGGAATATTTTTGAACGGTTCACTGATAATGCAGACATTCTTCTTAGTCTCGTCCTTCCTCCTAGTGTATAACTGGCTGATGGATTCAGAGAAATATTCACTTTCCTGGAGCATGTTGCCGAAGCACATCATTGTGAGGTATTTAAGGTAAGAAAATAAAATGCACCTACAGTTAAGAAACATATACAGCCAGCTTAAAACTTTTTTTATAGGAAGAAAAGAGAAGAACCAAAATGTTTAATTGTGACAGAACTGTTATGCACACAAATTATATACTTTTTATTGTTATCTTTCAACAATTTATGAGTCTCTTCACATTTTAATTTTAATTAATTTTTCAATGTATTATATAAATTTTTTGAAGTTTTACTAACAATAAATGGTGTGGAAATACGACTATTTTTGCTGGTATATAAATAACTTGTCCAAGCTGTAACATCAGCCAGCTGCTTTGCCCGCATGTTATTCGAAAACTTTCACATGGCATGTCTTTTTTCCAAATAGGTCAATGTGTTGTCATTCTAATTTAATCTTTATTCAGTGAGGTCGAAGCAAAAATTTAAGTATACAGATTTGTATAGACATTTGCAGTTTTAGTATAAGACAAGTGGGAATGAAGATTGTTAAACCACCAGCATTTTAATAGATTTTTGCCTTATTTGTTGCAGATTGACTCCATCATACGCTCTTGTGTTAGGGTTGACAACCACCTGGTTTGGGAGGCTAGTATCGGGAGCACCTTTATGGACGGTAAGTTTTTTGTTAAATATGTGAGCATATTTTCATCATCAGTTTCAAATAGCAGATAATTGTCTCTCTATCGTACTGACACTGCTGTTTCATTATATTTATTATAGTTCATGTTTTGTATGCAATCAATTAAGAAAGAATGAAGAAAGGAGACGATTTATGATTCCAAGATAAGTAACCCTACTCCGTCGCTGACGTTTAATATCTCATATTTTACAGAAAAAAGATTAGTAAAATAATTTACCATTGCCGTCGCTCTATCTGGTGGCTTACATGTTTTTTTTTTGCTCATCAACGTTTTTATTATTATTTATTTATTTATTATATACTTTATTGTACACCTCATAATAAGAACAGGACAATCATACATAAAATAAGTGCACAATGGGCGGTCTTATCGCACAAGGCAATCTCTTCCAGACAACCTTTGGGGTAGGCTTTATTTGCCTGCAGGCTGAACTACTTCATGGATTTAAACAAATGAGAAATCATTAGATTCGCCTTGACGCCTTGAATGTTAACAATATTTTTAAGCCAAAGGAGTTGTGAAGAACGCCTAACAAAGCCGTGACAGTGATAGAGTGGAAGTATATTCTACTACTCCTCCTACTCTACAATCTCAGATATAAATCATAAGCACCGGAGCGGAGTTACTTTTGAACCATATAATTTATTACTTATGGCGTTGAGTGATTTACATATTGTAATGTAATTAATAGAGTTAAAACTGTATTCATTACATTACATGTAATTCTCGAGAGAAGCTCATAAGTTTCAGAATTTCTTAAAAAGTAATTCGAAGTTATTATAATGTACCATATTAATATTTTTTACATATGCATATACATAATTGTACCAATTTAAACAATTGTTTTTCTACAGAAATTCATATATTACGAAGTGAGGGATTGTCGACGCGACTGGTGGAAGCATCTCTTGTACATCAACAATTACACGCACCGTTCCAACTGTATGACACAATCTTGGTAACTATTTTAAAACTTTAAAAACGTTTTATGATGTTCAACTATTAGAATGTTTTTCTTTCTGGCTGTATGTACACTAAAACCTTAATTCGTACTGTTGTGGCGGCGAATCTTAGCGGAGGCTAGCGGTGCTTTCCTCGGCACGGGGGTAGAACACCGCCCACTTCCAAAACCCGAACTGCTGCTTCTATATCTACTCCTAATGAAAGAAAGAAGTAAATTAAAGTAAAATCTTTATCTGGGACTTCTACAAGACAGCAAAACAAAATTAAGTGATTAAAAACGAACAAGATAAAAGAAGAGCCGCACTGGTCAATCTTCAAGGTTAAGCACCGCTTGCCGACACATGAAAAACAAAAAAAGTAATTGAACCCGCTTTGACTGACAGCCGACCCCAATATTGTTGGGAAAAGGTTACGCAGGCAATGATGATGATGACAAACGAACAAGATAAAAATACCTGTGCGAAGCCAAAAAGGCTAGGCTGAGGTAGGAGCCATACATTTCATTTCATCAGTCGATGAAAATGGAAAACCCAATAACACTTTATCCGATATAACTCGATGATAATAGACGCCAAGCCACGCCTGCAACTGCAAGACTAACGGAGCTAAATGATATCTATGACCGATGTGGCATTACTTGCTTTTTTCCAGGTACTTAGCTGCAGACACCCAGCTATACATCTTCGGAGTCGTCATCTTCTTGTTGTGCAGAACTAATCTCGTAAGAAAAGTGGTGCTGAGCCTTCTCTTCGTGATAGGGCTCATTATCCCCGCATTGCACGTATATTACCAGGAGTTGAATGGTGTTCTGATTGCTTCCCCGGAGTAAGTTTTAATTACGAACTTTTTCTATGAAATTGCTTCCTTACAGCATCCAAAATAAAATTAGTTCAGTAGGATACAATATTTTTTGTTCATGTATTTTGGGTCGCACTAATTGTACATCATTATTTCCTACTTTCAGCGCAGTATTGAATTTATTCATAGACGACCCAACATTTAACGAACTTTACATAAAAGGGCATACCAATCTAGTTGGTTGCGTCATTGGCATGGCAGTGGGCTACATCATCTACAACTGGCAGAAGTCTGGTGGAGATCCGAAGCAGTTCCTGGTAACCTTTTCTTAAAATGCTGTTGCTTAAAAGCTGAAGAAAGAGTGATGGCCCTGAGGTAGTGGGGGGACTTGAGAGTTGTAGGCGTCAGCACGCCACCGTTTTTTAGCCCCATATTTTTAAGCGCCATTGGTTAGGATAGGTAGGATACAGATGTCGACGAGCTTTCGCTTCAGTGTCATGGGATGATCACTCTTCATGAGCGACTGCATAGACCAGTAGCACCTCCAGGCATTTTCGTTTCGTCAGTCGATTTCCATGTTATGTCTATTTTTGATGGAAACAAGCTGGCCTAGATAAGTGTATCCGTCGACGTGTTGTATTTCCTGCCCATTAAACTTGACCCTTTGGTATTCGACTGATTCATCGTCAGTCTAAACTCAAGGCTTGCAGTGCTCAGTTCTTTAAGCATTTTTAAAGAATTATGTCTTTCTATCTGTCATCTGCGTCAGTCACAAAAGTGTTAATTTTTACACTTCTTGTCTCTCAAGAGGCCACTTGCCTCTGCAATGCATATCTTGTTTGTGTTTTACAGAAATACCGGTACCTGTACTGGTCTTTATTCTTCGTGGCTGCACTCGTGTGCTGGTCTGGGTATATCTTCTTTGCTGAGGGTCCACCACTGCCCCTGTACATTCACTTGCTGTATGCTGCTCTGCAGAAGTCTGCCTTTGGCATTATTATAGCCATTGTTTTAGCTGGAGTTGTTATACAATTTGAAGGTACGTAGGTTACTTTATAACAAACCACATTTTTTTTGAAATTTTGTAGGATTTATAACCTGGTTCACGTTTATTTTTAAGCTAATTTGATTCAAAAATATTAAAACGAAAGAAAGAAACAAAACGATTTTATTAATCACAAACACAGTTCCATAAAAAACAGAACCAACAGTTGTTCTTCATCTCATAAGCAGTAATGTTGTTATTGTGTATCCAATGAATGCACCAAATGATTTAAATAATGAATTACGACATTTTTTAAAGGTAACTGAACTTCTATCTTTGGTAAAAAAATAAGTGATTACCCTGATTTGAATTGCAAATCCGACCGCAATTATAGCATTATTCTCTTTATATTGTCTCTTAATACGACGACGATGCATTTTTTCCATAAAATTTACTTTTATCATTCATTTTCCAACAGGTTTGTACCGGCCAATCCTGGAGTGGCGACCCTTCACGTACATCGCTCGGTTGTCGTACAGCGCCTACCTCGTGCACGTCGCCTTCATCAGAACTAAAATGGCTTCGATTACGACCGTTCAGAGAACCACTCTAGTGGGAGCTGTAAATATATCCCTTTTTTAACTCTCGCGTCCCTGCTTACCTTTGCCAATTCCGTTTGTCACTACGGGTACCAAATGAAAACTAGCACTGAATGTTTAATGCCCAAAAAATGCTGACTTATTAATGAGCATGCTCGCTCAGTGCATAAGTTTGGTTTATAAAGGTATGCGGTACGGAGAGTAAATTCCCGCATACCTCCACTGAAAACGGGAGGATCCTCCAAACCAGACGGTTGTTGTGTCTGGTGGGCAACTGTCCGATAGTTGATATTCGGACTATTGTATAAGTTCAAATTGCACGGAGAACTCTGCTTGCGCGATGCAGGATTTGTTAGTTTGTCGTAGATGGCGCTGCGGTTCTTTTTGTTGTTGCCGTACAAATATCGTTTCTTATTTTTTCATGTGGCATTCATGCCGCTACATCACTCCCCTCCAGAGACCGGCGGTTGATAGTGGATGAGTCGTCCGTACATCTTGAGATGCTTGCCAGGCTAGTGGAAGGTTGGTTCCAGTGAGTCGGAACCGGAAGTCTCAGAGTTCACGGTGAGTCGGAACTGTCTGCGGTGCCCCAGTGAGTCGGGGTAATGTTATCCCAATGAGTCGGGATGATGCTGCAGGCTCCATTGAGTCGGAGTCCTGCTGCTGGGTCCAGTGGGTCGCAGCTGTGCGACGTAGTGACGTGAATGCTTGGGGTCAAACAGGAGAGGTTCTTCGTGGCTCTTCATGTGACTGGCCGAAGGTGCAGTGTGCTTGCCAAGGTCGCTGATAAGGTTGATGATAGTCTGAGGATGATGAAAGTCTGAGGATGCTGACCAGGAATGCGCGTCAGCTGCATGCTGGTGGTCAGGATACCCATAGTAGCCATGGGTACTGGCTAGCTGTATGACTTGCCGCTCGAGAGCTTGAGGTCCGGATGAGGAGTGATGACGAAGTCATGATGAGATGGCTGCACGAAGGCTGCGCTGACGTTCTTTGTCGAGGGTCACCAGTATAGAGGGATGCGGTACAGAGAGTAAAGTCCCGCACACCTTCACTGATAAATGGGAGGATCCTCCGGCCAGACGGTTGTTGTGTCTGGTGGGTAACTGCTCGATAGTTGATTTTCGAACTGTTGTAAATGTTCAAATCGCACGGAGAACTTTGCTTGCGCGATGCAGGATTTGTTAGTTCGTCGTAAATGGCGCTGTGGTTCTTTTTGTTGTTGCCGTACCAATTTCGTTTCTTAGTTTTTCATGTAGCGGCATTGATGCCGCTACAGGTTCGTTCATTTTTGTAATCTGTCATATGTGTGTGCCGCTGGCTCTTCTATTATATGTATTTCGTGCTATTTTGTTTATTTCTTCACTATCCCGTATCGATACCGATCAAGCCCATCTCACCGTTTGAAGGTTTGACAGTCTGGTCGCTCAAAGCTGCTTGGGCTACCAGATAACGCCACTTTCATATAGTTGTATTCTTTCAGAGATACTTTTTCTCATAAAATTTGAATGCAATAAGTTTCTTCAGAGATAAAATAAAGAGGAATTCAATGATGAATGACTGTGTCAAAATCCTGTGATTTTTTTTATCAAACATACTCTGCTACAGACATCAAAACACTGAGAAATATGAAGAAGAGTTTGTAGTTTTCAAACCTACGATGGCAGAATAGATTAGTCAAAATCAATCGAAAGTTCCTATTACAACAACTAAGATAGCTACTACACCAATCGACAAAAGCCAATTAACGGCGACAGCCAATCGATCGATCGACTCTGGACTGGTAACACCTTTTGTCCTCAATTATTCAAAATTCTAAAATAAAAATTTCTACATTGCAGATGCAAACAAGCTTAACAGTAGTAACGGGCACATTCATAGCAGCATTCTTCTTCTGCATGATGGTGGAAACTCCTTTCTCTAACATCGTTGGAGCCATCTTCAGGAAACCTGAAACACAGGTTGAGGAACAAATCATGGAAACTGCTAAAGACACGAAGAAAGTAGAAGATGAAAATGGAATGGATATGAGTCAAACAAAAACTGAAGATGGTACTATTGTCATTAAAATGGGAACCAGAAATTAAGTAAGTACTTGATTAGGAGTTTTAAAAGTAACGAAACGGTTTTGTGAAGCAATTTCAAATGGGTCTTGCCACTTGCAATATTTAAACTGCGTCATATGCTGACTTAAGTCATGTTGTTTGACTAGTGTAAGCAGTGTTTTATATTTGAGTTTTAGTAAGTATGGATAGGGATTAAAGCGTGAAATCAAAGTAATAATTATTCTATTTTTGTTGTTTAGTTTCGAAATGTTGTAGCGCCATTCTGCTTCTGGTTTGTGAAAAAATAAATTATTTGTTGCCATTGTGTCGCTTCTTATATTAATTTTCTTAATTATTTACAAGTTTCAGCACTGCTGAAAATTTACCCACAATGTTAATCAGGAAAACCATTCAGGAAAGGAATCTGACGCAACAGAGCAGAAAAAACTCCTGCATCTTCTATTATGCTTAATGATGCAGTTTTGTTTATAGAATTTACAACAGACTATACCGATAATCTTGATAACCGTATCCAGGGGATTTCCGATATCTTAGATGTAGCAAGTGCCCATTACAACCGAAAAAGTTTATATAGTTAAACCCAACAACCCCAACCCCAAGCTTTACCATATTGATAGATTCTCAGCTCCTCTCATCCAGTGGTTTCCCCCGGACAAGTGTCCGTAGTCCTCCATAACTACTTACCACTTAGTGAAACCAACACCCATTTAAAAATGACACTCGCATATCAACTCAACCAATCTAACCCCACCCTTAAAGCACTAACCTGAGGGTCAATTATACTTATTTTCAAACAACGTATCGCAATTTCGCATTCGCATCTCAGTAACTGTCAAAAATGAAAGAAAAATTAGTTTTTTTTCCAGATTGCGATTGAAATACAAATGCGAACGTTGTTTAAAAATTGTGGATTGGTCCTCTGCAAAAACATCATGTCATACATAACAAAGTTACATCGACCCGCTGTCTTGTGGCACGCGTAGTTGCCATAATTAGTTTAGTATGGGCAGCCGGTGTCAAAGCCGAGGAACTTACTCAACTTGCTCCAGACTTTGATGCGGGGTGAGAAGACTTGACAGATGGGTGCGTGAGCTAATATTTTATAGTTGTAAATGGTGCCCAGCATTTAATTGGTTTCGATAGGAGTTTTATGTTTGAATAGCTCGGAAGCCTCAAACTTGAACTAGTTCAGAAGAGGTTTGATGTCAAATAGGCAGTCACTCCATTCAAAATACTGATATTTAACTGCGTTAAATTGGACTGGAATCCGACTTCAACTTGATTGATTGAAGGCTGACGACGAGTTGAAGCTGTGGCAAATTGTTTTAAGTAATGCAACAACTGGAAGCCATTTTGCCGAGAACTTAAAAATATCACAAACGCCAATGCAGAGAACCCGAAATAACTTGATTTAATTTTAGACCATTCATATTCATATTCATATTCATTTATTGCATTTCATGTTGTTTACAGGTTGTTACATTTATGTACTTACACTGATTTCATACAGCGAAAGAATAACGTGGATATGCCTCAAATCCCGAGATTAATTTTAAAGAGCAGTAAAATCTCGTGATTTATTAAATAAAAAAGTTATTTACTTTTACACAATTTAAACCACTGCACACGTGACGTTGCCAGATTTACATCAACGACATCGGATGTCCGAAGTTGCAAAATTCCAATGCGCACACGCGCGCGCGATGTTTCCACATTAGTAGTTCGCATAACATAGCTTGCTAGAATAAAAGAAAAAATATTTTTATTTATTTGTAATATTGTTGGCCACACGGGATTGTCTATTAGAAATCCCGGGAAGATCCATATTAATATCAACATTTCGATGCAAGTACATAAATAACTCTACCTAATTCCGACCTCTGATTATGATAGTTCCAAACAATGAACCCTGCTAGGGCACAGCAATGTATAGGCGACAGGTTTCGGTTACCTGAATCCAAATCATTCAGTCACTTTGCTTATTACTTTGTTACTTACTTATTATTTTGTTTTACTACTTTTTTGTTGTTTTACTTTCTTTGTTTAGTTACTTGTTTATTAGCTACAGCCAAATTTTCGATTTTTAATTACGGAAATGTATTTATAATTTACCTCAACAAACCAGAAGTATACAGAAGAGACTGCTTGAATAAACACCAAAAAAATAACAAATAGTACAGCTTACGTGTGACATGAAATATAGCTTCACTTAGAAATAAAACATCACTCACACGTCACAGAACATACCAGAAACAGCACACTGACACACAACCGCTCGCTTAATATAAAAACGTTAAACACAGACAATGACCGCGCGGCAGTTCATCCACTACCCTTTATTGCATTCCACGCGTTCTCCGGTTCTCTCACAAACAAGATGAAGTGTAATTTTTTAAGAAAAACTGAACTCGTCAGTATTTAAATGGTAAATTGTTTATCAGCAAATCAGTTTTGCGTCTTTGTCACTATGGCGCAAGTTCATAGTGATTCATATTCTAATAAAATAGCTCCACTAAATAGTTGCACATTTGGCAATGGACCACGTGGTAGTAGCAAAATGGGAGCCAAAATTTGAAATTTCGTACGAATTTTATTATTATTGGCAAATCGTTCGCGTTTGACCGCATACTCACGTGATGAAAAAAAAAATTCTCTTGACATAAAGACACCTAGGTTGTAGTTATCTGGAGACATAGACTTCAGTCGGGAATTTAATTTATTTTTCTACGCTGGAGCAAATTATAGGGTCTTCGCTAAGTAGACTTCCGCTACAACTCCGCTCAAAACTTGTACGATTTCTTTCAGAATTTCCGCACTTGCGAAAGTAATAGTTTAGTGCCATTACAATCCTAAACCCAAGTGGAAGTACTTGGAATTAGGATTGTACTTGGTACTCAGTAGCCTGTTCACTGGCCGTTTACTGGTCCCGTTTGGGCCAGCCATTACAAAATTTCCGTGCCCCGATATTCTTGTTGATGCAGGATGTTGTCAACGGAAGTCGTTTAGGTGGCCATGTTCGTGAATGACCGAGGGTTGAGGGCGTCCGAGGAGATATGGAGAAGGGAAGTTTTGGAGGAAAATGAGACACTAAACTAGGATTAGTGTGGGTGTCTTTAAAAAATGTTCTTAGAAAAATGGTTTCATAGCTTGTGACCTCGGGATATAATAGAAGGAAATCTGACTGCTGGAACAGTAAGGGGCAAGTCCTTAGTCTATAGCTATACGATAACTTTTGATCAACTAACTCGATAGTATTTATTGACAAAGTTTAAATTCCAATGGGACCAATATTTTTTACAATAGAATATAATTCCTCTTTATTCAAGTATCTATGATCGAAAACTGTTAGTAAAATACGATTTTGTTAAGTAGCACTGATTAAAACAAACAACATAACAAAAAAAGGTGGCGATAACCCAAGAGTAATTGCACAACAGCGACCCACATGTGTATGTGGGTGGGACTGTATAGTCCAGGCGACTTACAATCATGCTTAAGATACTGTTGGTGCTACCCCACACCTTGCGCACCAAGAAAATGTACCTGTTACGCATTGTTGTGTAAAAACAATCGCGCATCTGCGGACATCCCCGACGCACTACAGAAGCTGGGCTGAGACCAGAATCCTAAACGCGTTATTATACTGAACGCGGAGAGCACTGTACGATCTCTGCGTACATCTAGCCCCCAGACTGCTTTTAGAACCTATTAAATGCAAATGGTCACTTAAAAATCAACTTAAAATGCAGAAATGAATCCAAATTACCTAGAATTATAAATTCAAGTCAGTCAATGAGTCTGTCTTTTCTCAACAATTAGACGGTTCAGCTATAGCCTAACAGACTTCAGCTACGTATCAGTATTTTACGTGGAGCGACTGCCTTTCTGACCTCCACAATCTCGTAACGCAATATAACCCTGAGCAAGACTGGTGACAGATATCTTGGCTACATGACAGCTCTCAAAGCATAGAGGAATCACGGTATCCTGCGACGATCACCCATCGACGAAGCGACCTCGGCAAGCAGTCACACCAGTCGATCTTCAAGGTTAAACCTTGAAGATTGTCATTATTTAGTCACGACAAGTATGGTAAAATTTGTTCTCTTCTGATGCGGCATTTACGTCCGAAAACATGCGACAGCCACCGCATGCATCTCTTCAAAACCTGAAATAAAATAAGCCAGAAGCCATTATTTGTTTTATACATCTAAAGGTTTACTTAGACAGCCGGTACCTAATTGGACATGATCCACGCTCGCTGATATTTTAAAACAAATAAAATGAGAGGCGGCGCCACGGGCTTTAAGTTAATTTCGTCGTGATACACACTGTTTGCTTGTTTGTCGAGCGCGTTATGTTTGGACGCGGACGAGTGTTGAGTCAATATTTTTTTATGTTTTTGCGTTGTATTTTTGAGCGTGTGTTTTTTGATGAACGGAATACATATTCGTGGAGGATTTTTTTTTCTTTTTCTACTAGGTGGCACTGAAATGAATAGAAAGCGAATATGTGGTCGACGAAAGAATTAACTAACAATAAATTTGTTTTTTTTATATAATAGTAACAAAGTGTATCGGTTGCCTAAAAATCAGGCCTTTAGTTCCTGTAATAAAATGTAAATACTTAATTGTTTCACATTCTTATATTTGATAGTGTTATTTTAATGTTAATTTTAATTCTGACTAAAAAAACATAGTGAACTTTGCACTTTGCAAAACATAGAGATTCTCAGTAATTAATGCCTGTTCTATTGTGTTTTTATGACAAGACTAGTCTAATAACGATAGTATTTTAAAATAAAACATTGCGTGTTAAAATATGAAGCCACGTTTTTTGATACGATATTTTTTCAAATGCTTGTTATAAAATACAACGGTATGTATCAGTGCTCAGCTGACAGATATAAATGCTGCATTTTGTCTTCGTGTGTGATCCAAACGTGCATTCCTGGAACACCTATTCTTTGCAAAACATGATTGAAAGACAAAAATAGGCAACGAAAGTTGCATATGTTCTTACTTTTTATTTTCAATTTGACCATACCTACTTTCTTGTATGTCTACACAATATACAGGATGAATTTTTCAAGTGTACGTGAACGGCCAAATCCGAATCTATGAGGAATAACGAAAAACACTGAAAGGAGTCTCGAGCCCGATTTTGATCAAAAATAAAACTTTTATCATTCATTCAATGCATCATTCGATTTTTGATAAATCAATAGGTCTAGCCAGGAATCGAAACGGTTGATTGTAAAAAAAAACACAGCCTGTATTACTACACCATCAGAAAATGTCGTTTATTCGTATCAAATACTGGGAAGCAATAAAACATGACCATCTGAATAAGTTTTAAGAATAAAATACTTTTTCGGGCTCGAGACTCTTTTCAGTGATTTTCGTTATTCTACGGAGTTTCGGATTTGACAATCCGTTCATTTGAAAAAATAATCTTGTATTTTAATTTTTTGTATCTGATTTTAAAATGTTATCCTTATTTTATGTATCCGAACGTACTAACTTGAATTTGTGCCCAAAATATATCAGCTGCTCACTAAAAAAAAATTTTTCCGTAACTTAACAAAATATAGGGAGCAACAGATTTTTTTCACACTCGATTTTTGCATAAATCGTGTCTTTGATTGCTACGTAATGCCGAGAAATTTTTGGGAAGGCAATAAAAAATCAGACTGCATGTAAGCCAACCAACAAATAACTTGTTTAAAGTTGAAGAACCTGCTTTTAAAATAAGTTAACAGACATTGCACTCAGGTTTATGCAAGTCGCGTGTAGGGAATACTTTCATCGTACTAACAGCTAGTTAGCTGAATTTCCGTGTTTCCGGATAGCAATAACTGGGGGCTTTTTAAATCGGGAAGAATCGTGGGAAGTTTGAGAAATCTTGCATCGCGCAAGCAAAGTTCTCCGTGCGATTTGAACATATACAACAGTCCGAATATCAACTATCGGGCAGTTGCCCACCAGACACAACAACCGTCTGATTCGGAGGATCCTCCCGTTTTCAGTGGAGGTACCGCATCTCTGTACCGCATACCTACAGTGCCTCCAACACTCCCCAAGGAACCTATATACCAAATACCAGCTTTCAACGACCAGTAGTTTCGGCTGTGCGTTGTCTGTCAGTCACTCATTTCCTCAATCACTCAGTTACTCAGTTTCGGAATAATTTTATACACATTGATTGATTCAGTATTTACACCCATGTTCGCAAAATGATAAATTTAACTCCGTTCTGTCTGATTTCACTTTGATTGCAATCGTCTCCAAGATGTAAGTCACCCAAAACATCCGTATGTAGTATGTAGTCGTCAATTTATTCTTAGTCCCGGACAGACAGACAAAGCCATAGTATCGTCGTGTGCGATCCGTAGTACATTCCAACTGCACTACTGTACTATTTTTAGAACACAATACTGTCAACTTTTTGTTTTGTCGTCTAGTCTCGAAGCTCTTCGTTTTGTAGTATTGCTTTTAGCAAATGTATTTGTGTTGTTTTGCGAGGACGTTGATGTCTGTTGTAGTTATACCTATGCCGATGTAGTTCTACGAAAGAACATTATTTTGTGGGTGTGTATACAAACACCACTATCTGAGAGTAACTTCTAATTGACTCACGGCCGAGAGTAGCTGAAACGTCATGTTTGACAGACAAAAATGACGTTTCGGGTACTGTTGGTAGCTAATTTGACAGTTGGTCAAATGTAGATACGTTATTGAGACCTCTAGAACATTGCATATTGCTGGAACAGCTTGACTAGCTTTTGCCATTTGTAAAGATCCCAATAACAACAAGGGAACAATATTCTGGTGAGAACAATAACCTCCTGTAAAATCCCGGAATCATAAACATGACGATTGTATCCCAGAATTTAAGAAATTGCAAATTAATAATTGCGCTTTGAATACATTTGAACAAAATTATTATATTGAAGAATCTTATTATGTTTTTAGAGTTCCGTACCTACTAAACCTGTTCACAACTCTTTCTTCTTTTGATTCTTCAAATCAATAATTTGTAACTATACTGAAAGTCCACTTCATGTTTTTATAATCCCGGGTTTTAATCGTCATGATTCCATTTATGATTCCGGGATTTTACAGGAGGTATTATCAACTCTATTTTACTTATTTCCACGAGTATTAGGTTAATATAGTCTACCTATTCCGATCTCTGCTTATGAGAATAACACATCGCATTGATGCTCATAATTTGTTTTCCAAGGACTTGAGAGCTTGATTCTTATAAACAGACGAACGAGGTGCGGAGCCCTAAAAAGACTCTACATTTTGCGTTAGGTATGAATCTTGTGAATTGTGTAAATATGTGCTTATTGAAAATCACAAATTTACTGACAATATCCTTCACATAGCATCGTTACAATATCATCAGCTGGGGAGTTTGATGCGCCACTTCTTCTTCCCAGCTAAAACACTAGGAAGTGGTGACGGGCGGGCGTTTTGGGGGACTGTCTTTATGTAGAACTTTGACGTTCAAAAAGTGCTGGCACTCAGCCTAAATTGAGTAAATGACTTTTGAATTTTGAATCATAAAACATGGAAGCTTATTATATTTGTACTACCCGAATCCGCAGCGATATTCTAACACATAATTATGAAATTCAGAACAAGGTTAATTTAGCTTATAATTGACGGGGCTTATTGTGGTAATACACAGTTTGAAATTCGCAGTTTTCACTTCGTTAGTAGATGCATACATTAATGATCACAATTTTGTGCTTGTTCCCGAATTTCAATGTTATTGGAATAATTGTAAATTTCGTGTGAATCTATTTATTTATTTTATTATGTATGTAGATATGGTTTGATTATGAAGGAGCTCGTGGCTAAATAATAACAGCCGCACGGAAAGATCTTCAAGGTTAAGCAACGCTTGCCGAGGTTGGTCTGTGGATGGGTGACCATTTTAACATACCGAGATTCCTCCGTGCCTCGGAAAGCACGTTAAGCCCTTGGTTCCGGCTTTTATTTGTAGATCTTTGGCAGTCGTTACGGATCGTCAGAAGCCATACAATCTGACACCAATCTTACCAAGGAGTACGGTGTTACCCATTAATGGGTTGTGAAGGTCTGGTAGGCAACTGCTCCACGTAAAACACTGGTATTCAGCTGAATCTGGTTTGACTGGAAGCCGACCACAATGTAATTGGGGTAAGGCTAGGCAGATGATGTACATACATCACACAGATATGGTTGTACTCGCGTCGTGTGTGTGAGCTTCTATGTGAAAGCTCCCATAGCGAATAAAAGAGAGCACAACGAAGCGACCAACCTTACATATAAGGATAAGTAAGGTTCGTTGTCCGAACGTTTGTCTGCTTATAAGAATCAAGCTTTTAAGTCCTTGGAAAACAAATTATGAGCATCAATGCGATGTATTATACTCATAAGCAGAGACTATAAATATACCTAATGTTCGTGGAAGTAAGTAACATAGAGTTGATAATACCTCCTCTAAAATCCCGGAATCATAAATGGGATCAGGATAATTAAAACCCGGGATTATAAAAACATGTATGAATTGATTTAATTTTTATTAATTACTAATATTAATTTTATTTTATTATAATAAAATGTATAAAACGATGTGCTGTAATATTTTTTTGTAATTTATGGAATGTCTTGTTTAATTTTAATTTTAACTTAAATTAATAATTTCTTTAAATTGTGTGTTGTTTTAAAATTTTTACTGACTAACTTATTTTTATTCATTATTTTTGTCTCAAATTGTTTCTATACATCAAGTAATAAGCTAATCTTTTATAAATTTTTATTGTTAACAATGTGAAAAACCACAAATTATGCATGAGGTGTTAACCTTTAATTAATTGTTGCACTTGTTAAAGAATATACAATGACGTAACTTGTGATGTTATGTGTACACAATTGTTGGTTAACCAAATAAATAAATAAATAAATAAATAAATGTACTGGTGGACTTTGAGTATAGTTACAAATTATTGATTTGAAGAATCAAATGAAGAAAGAGTTGTGAACAGTTTTAGTAGGTACGGAACTCTAAAAACAAAATAAGGTTCTTCAATATAATAATTTTGTTCAAATGTATTCGAAGCGCAATTAGTAATTTGCAATTTTTTAAATCCCGGGATAAACTGGTTTTTTGACCAATTTATATAATTTAACTAGCTGTTTCCCAAGTATCGGGGTTGAATTTTAGTGTATCCGGATGTAACTGAGTACCAGTATTTAACGTGGAGCGTCTAGATAACACGCCACCGCTTGGCTAGATTGAGTCTGATTTTTTGACTTCTGACTATCCTTGTTCGACTGGGACCGCTGTACCGCACGAACCGGTCGATTCTGTAAGTGAAAGCTTGAGTGAAGTGATCCATGATCCATATAATCACGATGTCACGTGAGCTGTCTTTCTTTTGATTGTATGGATTGACAGCTCACCTCGTGATCACTTCACCCAAAACATCGAAATGTTTACAGAATCGATCGACTGTACCGCGCCAGAAGGTGCGGTGAGACAGGGGGATGACAGACAAGAGCATGGGTTCACATGAGTTCGACATTGTCGGACAGATCTTAGGATATCAAAATAGTATAATGATAAGTAAAAAAGTGACATGTGTAACTAGGCACGTTTTTATCAAAATATCCACATTTTTACAGATATTTTTTTTTAATCATTGCAGAAAATGAATAAAAACTATTTTCATAAAATTAATAATAGTTACTCTGACATGGGATTCACATTTAAGTGGTTCGACGCTATGACGGTCTTGATATCACGATAAGGCACAAAAAATCTCCGGATATTTGTCTCATGTACGTCTGACATAGACAGTCCCGTAAAAAAAACATTGCACACTATTAGGTATTAGCTTTCGCTTAGTTTTCACTTCTATCGGCAGTCCCCAAAGACTGCCCCGCATGTTTTTTATTTTATTACGTCATCTGTCATAGATACCCCAATTACATTTGAGTCTTCTTGTCTAGACTTCTTCGTAATCTACTTAGCAACTGAACCCACTATCAAGTGATGGATTACTGCTTTAAGTCGATCAAGGTGAACGCGTTCTATCTCTGCATTTTTTCTAGATTTATAGACTTTTCTTTATTAACTTGACACGTTGGAAAGGGTCAGATTGTAGTGCAAAGAAGTCTTTGAAGTCATTTGAAGTCTTTATAAAAAAACAATGATGACAAGACTATCCTTCAATGCTATTTACTTTTTTTTTTCATATGGGTTTGCTCTTGACTCTAGTCTAGGTCATAGATGACAGAGACAAAGTCGACGATGGAGCGAGCTTACCCAGAAGAAGCCTGTTCACTCTAATTTTGAAGAGATTAGGGTTGTATGCGTTCCGAAACACAGACGCAGGCAGAGAGATTGATCGATAAATAAAATTATACCACCAAAAAAAAACCCACCCGTCACCCAGACACAACTACGACTTCCACCTCGCCACCTAACATCCAGAACAGGCCATCGATCCATACATTATGACCAGATCATTAGCATCGGTAATCCCGCACATTAGTCCGGGCGCACACTGGGCGCGTTAGGCTGCTCGCACACTGACCAGCGACAATTAATCAATATCTCGGAGCTGATTAATTGGCGCGACCGCGGGAATAACTGGGATGCTGCCGATGGTAGGGGCCGATATATATTGACTTGGATGAGGTATTAAATACAACTAGATAATTTAAGCTGTTTCTATTTAAATGATATTACCTACAAGGTTGAACGTTTTAAAACAGAACAAATAACAATAAAAGATGACATTTTTGCGGTAAAAATGTGCGAAAAGAAAAATATAGAGGACCCTAGATTAACAGGTACTGTCCAAATCCGAAAAACAATTTTGATATTATATTTGTATGTACAATTCTTCATTCGGAAGCCTCTTAAAAATACATTTAATATTCTACCTTAAATTGTAAGTGATTTGTACTTTAAATTGCTGTCAGTTATATTCCGTCACTCTCATGTAAAAGACAACCACAATTACAATTTCGCAGAACAACTTAAACCTACTCGAGTCGAGTATTTATTTTATTTCGAAACACAAATACAATCATTTCATAAAGTGATAGTAGGTACAGAGCTTCATCACTAATCTGTCAAGTCTTTCTTCGGATAAGTTTAGTAAATTTAAAAAGTAAAGTCTAGTCCCTAACTTGTTTGACAATCTTGAAATAATATACTGGAATGTGAGATAGTCACAGTATTTAAGCTACTTTATCTACGGGGTTGATCATAGACAAAGTAATTATAAGTAACTAGATTATTTTGCCCTCGGCTTCGCCTCTAACCTCCAGGGTACAAACTATCACTGTACCGAAATTCATCAAAATCGGTTCAGTGATTTAGGTGTGATAGCATAACAAACATACAAACTCACGTTCGCGTTTTCAATATAAGTCATTAAATATTATGATCGACTCACATATCGGAGTGCCATTTTGTGGACTTAATACAGGCAACCTAATGGTCCTTGAATTATCGAAAAAGTTAACAATAGACTGGAAAAAGTAATTAAAAAAAGTTGAACCAACTTCAAAACTGTAATTTATTTAATTAATAACTAAAAAGGGAGAAATATGAGTTAAGTCTTTTCAAAATTCCAAAATAAAAATGACAACTATTTTTTTGAGGTTGGTGCCAACCTTAATATTTGGAAACGTTGTCACTTGGTTGGTAGTCGTATATCGTATGTCGTTTGGTCGTATCGGTAATCGGTATACTCCGCCTACCGTAGTGAGGCTGCAGCAGGCATCTCTCGATCATAAGATACATGAAGTGACGAAACATTTTTATGTTGCCATCCAAAGATTACACGATTACTTTTTAAATAAAAATTTTCGAGTCTTAGTGGAGAAGATACCAACACCTCAAGGACTCAAGATTGAAGTATTACGAAAAATACCCTTTGTCTTGGCACTCCATATTAAGCTACTCTTTAGTCTCACGTCGCCTAAGTCATCTGCCAGTCTTGTTCCCCCTAAATTCATCGCTTTAGTCATCTGCCAGTCTTTTTCCAACTAAATTCGTCGGCTAAGTCTTCTGCCAGTCTTTTTCCAACTAAATTCGTCGGCTAAGTCATCTGCCAGTCTTTTTCCAACTAAATTCGTCGCCTAAGTCACCTGCCAGTCGTTTTCCAACTAAATTCATCGCCTATGTCATCTGCCAGTCTTTTTCGAACTAAATTCGTCGGCGAAGTCATCTGCCAGTCTTTTTCGAACTAAATTCGTCGCCTAAGTCATCTGCCAGTCTTGTTCCACCTAAATTCATCGCCTTAGTCATCTGCCAGTCTTTTTCGAACTCAATTCGTCGCCGAAGTCATCTGCCAGTCTTTTTCCAACAAAATTTTGGGGTCGGCGTCCATTAGAACTGAATTTGGCTCAATACCAGCATTTTACGTAGAGTGACTGCCTAATTAACGACTGCCAAAGAATTACAAATTACAGCACCACGCAACAGAAGTACGGAGGAGTCTCGGTGTTATGATGGTCCAAATTCACTGACCGACCTCAGCAAGCGTTGCTTAACCTTGAAGATCTTATTATTTAGCCATGAACCGTCTCGTGAGTGTTCTGTTATTTGAATACCGCCTCCACCTCTTCACACATCCCCCAAGTATTCTCGATAATAGCGGAAATTCCACGCCAGATGCGTGTGGAATCCAAAAACTTTGCGCCCATAACTATGCTGGAGTCGGTCCTGCCCGTCGCAGTCTGTCTGTGAATACTTGCTTGATTTACTAGGTAGCTGTATAAAAGAGCGGTTGTGTTCGTAGTCACTGAGTTATTTCTTAACTGAGGAGATGGAAAGTGAGGTGACAGGAAACAAAGATGAGGAGAGAGAGAGAGATGAAAAGTGATGAGAAGGAGACTGCTGTCGAAATGGTGTTTTGTTGTACCTATATTAAAAATGTTATAGATATTTAACGATATGTGAATGTCAAAACATTTTATTTTCTTTATCTTACAGGAACCGTGCATTTTTAAGTTGACAATGCAAAGTTAATATAATGGCCTATAGGTAGCACTCAGCAATACCGTAGTTTTCTATCATTAAAAAAACTATGTGCAATATTAACTGTGACATCTATTCTTACTTTTTACCCGACTCTTTAAATTAATTATTCTATTTATATAATATTAATTACTCTTTATATTAATAATTAAATTAATTAAATCTTACTTTGTCATCCTTGATAACCTGATTGTGTTCCAGGATTTATTTTTAAGTGACGCATCTGAATATTTGTAACTTTAATATGTAATTTATGCAATCAATACCTAATTTTAATGTATTCCTTAATTTTTTGTATGTACCAAACATTTGCACGCCACACCGGTAGAATGTGATGATTCCACTGACTAATCCTAAGACCTTAATTATGTACCATATTCGGACAAATAAATGATTATTATTATTATATTATTCTCTTTATTCATTTCACTTACATACTAATTTATATTTTTAAATATTTCTTAAAAAAACACACACACACACACACATTAAAAAAAAACATTTAAAAATATAAAAAGCAGTAGTCCGCCGGTGTCGGGAGCAAGGTCCAAGCTACCGGTGGTTAGGGCTCCAGAGAAAGGAACCTCCTCACAATACGAGCCGTATCGAGGAGTACTGCCTTCTGTATCAGGCCCTTTATCCAACCGCGTAACGCCAGCTTCGACAGATGGTCGTCGAAGCTTTTGGCCATCAGGCCATTGGCCGTAATGACAATCGGCACAATGACAGCCGAGTTCACATTCCACATGTCGACAACCTCGTGTGCTAAGTCGAGATACTTGATTTGCTTCTCTTTCTCAGCCTTCACGAGGTTCTCGTCATGCGGGATGGTAACATCGATTATCATTGTGCGGCGCGCTAATCGGTCTATCACCACTATGTCAGGCTTATTGGCAACAATAGTCCTATCAGTGATGATAGACCGATCCCAGTACAACGTGACATGGTCATTTTCGAGAACTGGGTCGGGCACATACTTGTAATACGGTACCTCAGAATCCACAAGTTTGTATTTCAAAGCAAGTTGCTGATGGATAATCCTGGCCACTTGGTTATGCCTGTGCAAGTACTCGCCGTTAGCCAGACGAGAACAACCAGAGATAATATGTCTGATGGACTCACCCGGACGGTGGCATGCCCGACACATGTCAACCGTCCCGTCCTTCATAATATGCCTCCGGTAGTTATTCGTCAAGATAACTTCGTCCATAATCGCACAGACAAAACCTTCGGTTTCCCCGAAGAGATCTCCGAAACGTAGCCAGGCCACGGACGCTGAGAAATCTACATCGGACCCATGAAGAGCCCGATAGAAGCGCCCGTGAAGCTCCTTACCTTTCCATACCTCCTTGCGGTCATCTGTAGTAAGTATCACAGGTGTGCGCCAGTTCTCTTTAGCCATGGACAACGGGGTGAGTCCCTTGTCCACTGCGACCACATCTCGGTGCATACCCACATCGGCTTTGAGAAAATATTCTCTGAGACTGCACATCTCGCGGTTGTGGAGAGTCTTAGCATTTAAAAAGCCTCGACCTCCACACTTCCGCGGGATGTACAGTCTCATCACCGACGATCGTGGGTGATGCATCCGGTTTGCGGTCAGCAGTGTACGGACCCTTCTATCCAGGGCGTCGAGTTCGGTTTGAGTCCATTTGAGTATGCCGAAAGTGTACATTAATACCGGCATGACCCAACCGTTGAAGGCGCGCACCTTATTTCCGCCCGACAAAAGGCTGTTTAAAACCTTTTTCAGGCGGCCAAAGAAGCGCTCCCTCAGCGATTGCTTCATGTCAGTACCGTTAATGCCCAACGCTTCCGACATACCCAAATACTTGTAGGTTTCGGTTGAGCTGAGGGATCTAACCTGTATGGAATCCGAGAGTTGAATTCCCTCAGATTCCATAATCTCCCCTTTCTTTACATGCATGACTGCACATTTGTCCACACCAAATTCCATCCTGATGGCACTACTGAAGGTTTCAGTTACCTTTAGTAGCTCCATCAGTCGCAAATTGTTGGGGGCAAAGAGTTTCAGATCATCCATGTAAAGAAGGTGAGATATGGCCTGACCACCTCTTCTCAACCGATAGCCTAGGCCTGAATCCTCCAGCAGTGTGCTTAGAGGATTCAGAGCTAAGCAAAACCAAAGTGGACTCAAACTGTCGCCCTGAAATATTCCCCGTTTAATCCAAACAGGCTCATCACTCCCTTGGATCGGTTGACATCCTGGATAGCGAAGGACTGTTTTCCATTGCCTCATACATGACTCAAGGAAGGTGCGTAGAGTTGCATCTATTTTGTACAACTCCAACACCTTCATGAGCCATGTATGTGGCACAGAATCATAGGCCTTCTTGTAATCTATCCAACATGTCGACAGATCCTTGCGGGATCGACGAACCTGTTGGCTTATGGCCATGTCTATGAGGAGTAGCTCCTTAGTACCGCGGGACCCCTTCCTACATCCATTCTGAGAGGCGGAAATAATTGAGTTACTCTCAATGTGCTCATTAATTTTCGCTCTCAGGATAGATGTAAGAAGTTTATAGACCGTCGACAAACAAGTAATCGGTCTATAATTCTTGGGTTCCGCGGGACTACCTGTCTTATGGAGCAGGTGGGTAATGCCAGTTGTTAGAAACTGTGGTAGCGACCCAGACTCTAAGGATGACTGGAATTGAGATGCCAGGAGCGCGTGTGAGCTGCTATACCACTTCAGCCAGAAGTTGTGCAGTCCGTCCGGTCCAGGAGATTTCCAATTCGGTAACGGACGGACTGCTTTGGCTATATCCAGTGTGGTTATAGTAATTTTTTCCATTTGTGGTATAGCTTCGCACACGCGCTCGACATCGCGCATCCAGCCACCCTCAGCGTGACAGATGGGCACCGACCAGATGCTGCGCCAGAATGTACTCGTGGCGACATCATCCGGGCGGTAAACGTCTGTCACACTTTGTTCAGGTCGCTCCCAAGCTCTGTATACCCACCTCTCATCGCTCTGGAACATGCGGTTTTGCGAGTATCGGTCAACCCGCCGCTTATACCGCCGAATACGGTTTGCCCATGCACAAACTTTCTGCTTCAGGAAGTCGATGCGCTCTGTGACACGGAACGTGTATTCTCGGGGGCTGATTCCAGTCCCCGAAAACGCCCGCCTCACAAAGCGCATCACACGTGGTCGTGTGTTGCCCTCCCTGAAGCAGTATAGTTTGCCGATGAGTGCCCTAGCCTCATCGATACGCCGCTCGATCCTGCACTGCCAGGCTGGTGCAGCAGGCTTCGGTCGTATAGCTTCGTCACAACTAGGAAACTTTACGTTTGCTATACGACATGCCGCAACAGCCCCGCAAAACAGGATTGAGTGCGTATCAACGAGGCTCTCGCTGCTTTCAAAGATGTTCTGCAGCAGCGAGTCCAAAGCACACACCAACGCCCTATTCTTTTTGTGCATAGGTAAACGTGGTAGTCGGGGCCTAAGTTCGGTCGGTGTCAATCTATACTCGCGAAGCGCATCCTCCAGTGCGCTCCTCAGTCTATCGTTGCACTGGCTACTTACCGTGACAACCCTATCATCTACCTCATCACTACCGTTGTTGGGCCGCGGTGTGATTGCGCCACTGGCTGGCGCCTGTACCACGGTCTGTGTTGGGGTCGAGATGATAAGGTTGCTCAGTACCTCTGAGCGCAGCCTTTCAAGTGCGGCATCGTCCAACCTGCAATTATGTTGGATGACCCGCACCTGATCCGACAATCGTTGGGCCGAGACGTTCACAGTTGGTTCCAGGTCCTGAAACAGAGACAGCATCCTGACACGATACGCAGTGAGGTTAGTTCCCCCCTCTGTAGACCCGTAATATGCGCGCATGACGTTCTCGTTCATGGACTGAGTCCATCGCATGCGCTGCACACAACCACCGGCAGCGGGGACCCGGCTCGGGGCCGGTTGGCCCCTAGATCCCAAGCTTCTCGGTGGCCGGCCTCTCCCCTGCCGACGCACAGGTGTTGGCGACGTCGGCGGGGAGAAATACTCGTCGCTCGAGCTCGACGCAACTGCAACCACCGGTGACACTTGTGATCCGATGTCCGGCGTTGGCGAGGCGGAGCTGAGCGACGAGCCCGGGAATGGAGGATGTGCGCGTCGGGCAGCTGCTCTTGTTATCATACTCCAAGTTTCATTCCATCGTTCCTCGTAGTACGTCCGTTAAACGTAGGTATCTAGGTAGTCATAGTCATTCAATTTTCATAATGACATATGTCATCAGTCTGTACTGCATATTTTCTTCTATTGTGGCCATTTTATTGGCTTTATGATTTAATAAAGTTTGTATTGTAAATAATCTGTTTGTTTTTGGAGGTTTTGGGCGAAAGAAATGTGCATAAATACAATCAAAAACTGTTATTTTAAATTTAAATTTGCTTGTACGGAAATAAAACTTGTGTTGACATCGGGAGCTGCCAGCTATTATATTATTATTATTATGTATGTTAAACAAATAAAAACAATTTATTCTGCCTCTATGTTAACATATCAAAATGTGTGTACAAGTAAGTTTGCTAATAATGTTAAATGATAAATGATATTTATTTTGGTAGTAGTTAAACATAACACTTTTCACATCAATTTTTTTGGTCATTTTTAGCTAAATTATAACGGCCGCACGGGTCGATCTCCAAAGTTAAGCAACGCTTGCCGAGGTTGGTCTGTGGATAGGTGACCATCTTAACATACCGAGAATCCTCCGTGCCTCGGAAAGCACTTTAAGCCGTTGGTCCCGGCTGTCATTTGTAGATCTTTGGCAGTCGTTACGGATAGTCAGAAGCCAGATAATCTGACACCAGTCTTGCCAAGGAGTACCGTGTTACCCAGTTAATGGGTTGTGGAGGTCTGGTAGGCAACCGCTCCACGTAAAATACTGATATTTAGCTGAATCCAGTTTGACTGGAAGCCGACCCCAATATATGTAGTTGAGAAAAGGCTAGGCAGATGATAATTAGCTAGATGAGGCCGGTGTTTCCTAGCTTACTACCCTGAGAAGAAACACCGAAACAAACCAGATGCTATCGCTCACGATTAAATCATGTTTTAAATCATCACCAACAAATCCAAATGAAACAAACCTTACCAAAAACAGCAGGAAACATCATAAATAGTCTATACCATTAATTTCTCTAAGCTACCCCAAAAAGCGTGTTGACACAAGAACAAAATACGCATTAACGGCAAACCTTTAGAAAATTAGCAGAAAACAAAAGAGAACACCCCTTTTTTTTATAGAAGCAGGCCATCCATTTAATATCTTTTGGAAGATACTCGCACAAAACAATTCTTTATCCGCAATTGTGTCAACTCCCTCCCTTTTGTTTATTTTAGGGTGGCGAAAAACGTTGCTATGAGCATTTTTTATTTTTAGATAGAGGTTTTTGTCACTGTGATTCCGCGTCAAAGAATACCTGTGCAGAACCCGTTTGTTTGTTAAACTATTTTGTAGTAGTTTAGATTTGAATATCCAGTTTTCTGTAAAATCTTAATCAATGTTATTTTTCATCTACGAACATATTTACATTGATGGGTGACAAATACGTTAAGGAAAAACATTTTAAAGCAATAAACCATTTTTAAAAGACTGCTACTCACATGTAAAATACCGATTGATTCGATACGAGCATAGCATATAGTCTTCCTCATGAATGTGACTATCATATACAAAAGTAATTGTAGTAGTTCCAGATATAAGTGCGTTCACATCACACTAATATTATAAAAGCGAAAGTTTGTGAGTGTGTGTGTATGTTTGTTACTTCTTGACGCGCAAACGGCTGGACTGATTTAAATAAAATTTGGTATAGAGATTGTTTGAGTCCCGGGAAAGGACATAGGATAGTTTTTCCCGGGAGTATGTTCGCTTGGGATAATTTTCGACAATCACGCGGGCGGAGCCGCGGACGGCAACTAGTATACAATAAAGCTGAAGATTTTGTTTGTTTGTCTATACTATAGTTTATATAGTATAGATGTACTATGTGTTATACACAACGATATAAACATTTAAGCCACGCTTTTCATACTACGATGACACCCATTTCCCAGCGTGGGTTAAAATGGTGATTTAAGCATAGACTCAACAAATTACTACACAACAGCCAGTTAATTAGGTCATTTAAAATTTATCATCAGCGCTGATTGTTGAACAACCAATTTATTCCGAGCCAAACATAGTGGGGAAATTATAACGTTTATTAGTCACTTTCTGTTGGCATAGCTGTCCACACTTAGATTTGTTTTGATTGATGAATTGAAAGCGGGGGAATAAGATAGACGGAAAGTTAGGGCAACTGCCGAATTCTCATGCTTTTGAGTTACAAATGTATGTACGTATAATAATAAGAATAGGACGTTCCAGTTAGTTCGATCCAGCCTGTTCCTAGCTGTCCTGCCCCAGCATCGCGGCGACGCCCTAAGCCGAGGCACGTACCCCACAGGGGGTGCCCTTAGCATGTAGTCGCTTAGTTTATAAGTTTTTTATGAGCCCTGGCTGGAGGTTTTAATATTATATTAAGGCCACCACAGGCAAGCCCGGTTAAGCAGTCGACAACCTTATAGGCTGAAATGCGAGACGCCACACAACAAAAAAAAAACAGGACGTTCCACTGACGCTACAAATAGGCCCGTCATGGGCAAACTAAACTGAAGCCATTCACCATGCGATCGGCTATCTTCGGGAGCGATCGTCTGTACGAGACATTGGAAATATCCTGATTCTTGTACGGCGAACGCGTGTAAGCAAACGTTCACAAATGTGAATCTAAGGATTTTATAATATTTTCTATCAAGAAATGAGTGAAGGAAGCTTAGTATTAACTTTCTCCATACGAAACAAGACATTAGGCTTTAGACAGCGTGACATAGCGATAGTGACTGTCACTGACAGGTGACACTTGATTGACAGTATGAGTACGTTATGTCTCAGCAAAATCATTTAGTAAAAAAATGTTCACACTTTATGTAGCGCTTGCTTTTAAGTCAAAATATCCTCGATATATTTTTTTATTATTCCTATCTCTTTTCTTCCTGCACTGAATAATATACTGTTTGCCGCTATAGATGAATGCGGTACAGAGAGTAAAGTCCCGCGCACCTCCATTGAAAATGGGAGGATCCTCCGGTCATTGTGTCTGGTAGGCTACTGCCCGATAGTTGATATTCGGACTGTTGTATGTGTTCAAATCACACGGAGAGTTTTGCTTGCGCGATGCAGGATTTCGTAGTTAGTTCGTTGTAGATGGCGTTGCGGTTCTTTTTGTTGCCGTACAAATTTCGTTTCTTAGTTGTTTTTTTCATGTGGCGGCATTGATGCCGCTACACCACTGAGACAGTCCTATGACGAACCGTTGTGTTATACGTATCCATATGATACGCTCAGTTTCACTGCTCGTGGAAATCAACCGCATGATCTGACGGTTTTTTTGCGGGTAGGTGCATAAAAAGTAAACACATATGCTCTGTATAATTTTATATTTTAATTAGTAAATTATTTTATTTTATTTTTAATTTCATCGGATATAACATAATTGGCTTACCACTAAGCACATATTGTGTGGGCAGTTGTATCCTTATGCCCTAAACAGTGCTAATTGCATTTGCTTGCCGGCTTGAGCTGTCACTTCTAACTTTGGCACTAAGAGAGTCTTTGAAACACTAAGTCACTATTATGACCACTATAGCTGACATTGCGGAGACCCAGCGCATGGCTATAATGTCACTTAACCAGAGGATGGCTGATTTTGAAGCACACCTTAAAGCTTCACCACCGGGAGCTGACTTGAGCAGCCTCCACAAAGACTTCACCATCTTCAAGGAGCATGTTTGGAGTGTCCTCAGCGCTTTGCAGCTACAGATTGCTGAACTGAGCAGGAATGTGGACGTGATAGAGATGCGTCACAGGAAAAAGTTTCTGTTACTTGGTGGCGTCCCAGAGAAACCAGGTGAGAAAGTTCCTGATACCGTAGCAACCATCCTACAGACTAAGCTTGGTTTGATGGATCTGGCACCCTCTTCACTGACTGTATGTCACAGACTGGGCACTGCCTCGGAAGGTCGCGCCAGACCTATCCTGCTTCGGTGCGCTGACTCAACCCTCCGCGGCGAGATTTGGAGAACCAAGACCAAGTTGAAGGGATCGCCTTATGTGGTGTCTGAATTCCTCACTCGACAGCGGCAGTCTACTTTTACTGCAGCTCGCAAACTGTTCGGCGTGACTAACGTTTGGACCATGGACGGCAATATCAACGTCAAACTTCCGGATGGAAAGCGACGCCGAGTCTTCAGTCTTGAGGAGGTCGTCGCGCTTGGAGTGGAGCATGGCAAATCCTTGGATCAAGAGGTTCCTCCGGTTTCCAACTCTAAAAGTGCATCTCCACAGGCTTCGACTCGGTCGAGGCGGATTACAAAGAAGAAGTAGTGTCATTTATTGGTATTTATGTATTGTTTGCTAACTTTGTATCCGTTTGTGCGTGTTTCCTATCTGTTTTTATTCTCTGAAACTGTGTCTTGATACCTACTGGTTAAAAATAAGCACGTCACAGAATTTTTGTTCGTAATACCGACACTTAGTTTTTGTTTTGTTTTGATCTGTCAGTGTCAGTTGTCACTTGTGTTTTTGTATATTTTTATCTATGCCACTTATTTTGACTTCTTGTGAATTAAGTTTGCGTTTGGAAACACGCACTAGTAATTTCATTAGTTTTGTTTGTGAACAGTCTGCCGGCAGGTAATGCAATTACAAATAGTGAATTTAAGTTTCACTTTTAATTTAGTTTAAATCTTATCTTATCTATAATATTCTTTTATATATATTTATTTTCAGTTTATAATAATTATGTCTGACGACGACTCGTTTTTTTCCTGCCGTAGTTCTACTACGTCATATTCATCTTTAGACGAATCTTTCTCTGTAAACAGCTTTTTAAGTGGTGAGTTTCAGCGATTTCAGAAGTGTTTTAATGTCTGTCACGTGAACGCTCAGAGTATCCCTCAACATCACTCTGAGATGCTGGATTTGTTTAGTGATGTTACTTTGCACGCTGTCCTAGTTTCGGAAAGTTGGCTTAAGCCTGAACTTCCTTCTTCTTTTTACAGTCTACCCGGTTTTGTCCTTATTCGCAATGACCGCACGGGAAAAAGAGCCGGGGGTGTTGCCATTTACCTACGCAGCGACATCCCCTACAAAATCGTATCCTCTTCGCCGGGGACAGTTAACGGCAATCCCGAATACTTAGTCCTTGAAGTTGATGTCAAGGGGATTAAGGCCATTCTTGGAGTATTTTACTGCCCACCTGCTATAGATTATTTCTCCACTCTTGATTCTCTTTTTGATTCTCTTTCCTCAGAGTACAAACATCTCATATTCATGGGTGATTTCAACACCGATCTCTTGAAGGATAACTCTAGATCATGCAAACTGAGAGCAATCCTGGAATCGTCGAGTCTATCTCTTCTCACACTTAATCCGACTCATCATAATCTCGACACAAGTGACTCTTGGCTTGATCTCATGCTCACTTCCTCAGTAAATTTAGTTGCTAATCATGGCCAGATTGCGGTTCCTGGGTTATCTAGGCACGACTTAATCTATCTGACATATAAAATTAAGCCTCCTAAACAGCGGCCTGCCATTGTGTTCCTTCGGAATTTCGCGAGAATGGACAAGGACCAGCTCAATAGAGATGCAAGAGCTGTTGATTGGATCGATGTTGAACAGGCATCGACAGTGGAGGAAAAAATAGAAATATTTAACAGGTCTGTACTTCACCTCATTGATGCACATGCACCTCTGAGGGCCGTCCGTGTTAAGCGCCCCCCGGCTCCATGGATCAACTCTGGAGTTCGTATGGTGATGAGACGGCGTGACAAGGCCTTTCGAAGATATAGAAGAGATCGCAGTGAGGAGAACTGGAACCTGTACAAATTGGCTAGAAACCGCTGTAACCAGATGGTAAGAGCTTCTAAACGCCGATACATTTGTGAAAATGTCCTCAACTCTTCACCGGCTGATATATGGAAGTTTCTCAAATCACTCGGCATAACAAAATCCTCTTCTAATGTTATTTCTTCTAACGTGTCCTTGAATGATTTGAATAAGCATTTTTCATCATCGGCTATGCTTGCGGTTGCTATTAGAAACAATACTATTCTTGATATTGCTTCCACGCCAATCTTACTTCCAGATTCTTTCTCTTTTTCCCCTGTGACCGACCCTGAGATCCTCAAAACATTCAACGCAATTAAATCCAAGGCTGTTGGCTGTGATGGGGTCAGCAGAACTATGTTATCCTTCATAATTAAAAGTATTATCCCTATTATGACCCACATAATCAACGCCTCCTTACAGACTGGGGTATTTCCCACAATCTGGCGTAAGGCCTTCATAATCCCCCTTCCTAAAATATCCAACCCTAGTTTATTAAATCACTACAGACCAATCTCCATTCTCCCTTTCCTATCTAAGATCCTGGAAGCAGTTGCTCTTAAACAAATATCTTCCTTTGTGTTTGGGAATAATCTGTTATCCCCATTCCAATCAGGTTTTCGGCCGGGCCACAGCACAGCCACAGCTTTGCTGAAGGTTACAGAAGACGTTAGGAATGGCCTGGAGAGGTCGAGATTAACGGTGTTAGTTTTAATAGATTTCTCCAATGCTTTCAATACCGTTGATCACGACATCCTCCTGGCTATTCTGTCTCAAATTGGGGTTTCTTCGTTGGCACGGGATTGGTTTTCATCATATCTTCGTGGTCGCCAGCAAGCGGTTCGTGCTGATCAGAAATTTTCTGACTGGTGCGCCCTGGAAACTGGCGTTCCACAAGGCGGTATACTCTCTCCACTCTTATTTTCTCTATTTATAAACTCTATTACCACCATTCTAAAATGCTCTTACCATCTGTACGCTGATGACTTACAGCTCTACGCGCAAACTGACATTGACAACATGGACAACTGCATCGCATTGCTGAATGCTGACCTTCTAGCTATCAGCGATTGGTCAAGCAGATTTGGGGTTACTGTCAATGTCGGTAAATGTCAGGCTATCCTCATTGGTAGTTCATATTTTCTGCGTAACTTGGACACCAGCCAACTGCTGCCGCTTACTTTCAACAATACCGTAATCACTCTCTCGCCACACGTTAAAGACTTAGGTCTATACATTGATGACCGGTTAAGTTGGAATAAGCAGATTGCTCAGGTTAGCCAGAGAGTAACATTCACACTGCGATCTCTCTATAGATTCAAGCATTTTCTTCCTTCAAGCACTAAAATCACTTTGGTCCAGTCACTTGTGCTTCCTATAATTGATTATGCTGATGTTTGCTACTCTGATCTATCCCAAGAACTTCTCAACAAACTGGATCGACTTCTTAACAACTGTATTCGTTTCATTTTTGGCCTTCGTAAATATGATCACATTTCTTCCTTCCGTTCTCAGCTTAAATGGTTGCCTATCCGTCAGAGAAGATCCCTCAGATCCCTCTGCATGCTCTTCACTATCATGAACGATCCTTGTGCTCCTGATTATTTAAAACAATATTTTAAAGTGTTGGGCAGTTCTCACAGTCTCAACCTTCGAGCATCTAAAAACTTACTTCTTCATATCCCTTCTCACCGCACCGGGTTTTTGTCTAATTCCTACGCTATTTCTACAATTAAACTCTGGAATATGCTTCCCCTTGACATCAAGAAGGCGGAGTCAAAATTTTCCTTTAAGCGTAAAATCCGTAAACACTACTTAAAAGCTTGTCATTCTTAGTCGTTCTTCGTCATGATTACTATGAATTCTCTTAATCGGTATGATTATTATATATCATATTTATTAGTTTATTATTTTAGCATATATATGTATTTTATTAGTATTATATATATTATCTGTATATTCTTTCCGAAATGTTAAAATTCAATTTTGTATCTTAATTTTATTTATTGTACACCTACCACAGTATAGTCTTTATAACCCAAAGGTTGACTGGTAGAGAATGCCTTGATGCATTAAGTCCGCCCATGTACCACTATTGTACATAAAGTTTAAATAAATAAATAAATAAATGATCTTCCACATTTCAGGATTTCACACCCGCTGCATGATTTCACTGCTTATTGCATCGTCTGCGATCGACTATCGTCGTCGCCGGACTTGTGGTGGTCTCCTCTGAACGCTGTACCGAATCGCATCCGCCACGTGGATAACCGTTATAAGACTTCAGACTTAACTGTGCCTAGCGTAATAGTGCGTCAAGACTGTGGGCTGAGGAGATGCACTGCCAAACAATAGAGGACGAACTCGAGAAATCCAGCTCTGAGGTAAGTCGTAGTACTTATAAGTTCAGTGCAGCCTCTTTAGCCTTCCCAACCATCCTTTTTTTTTTTTTTTGATATCTGGGGGAAGTCCTCATGGAAATCCTCCACCCTGGGGCGGGTGGAATGGTCTATCAGACTCTTACTGACTAAAACCACCCAGGTGTTCCATCGAAGTCGTAGTACTTATAAGTTCAGTGCAGCCTCTTTAGCCTTCCCAACCATCCTATCCTAGGTTCAGAGCAGTCTTTGTATAGTGCAATTCACTGTTGATCCTTCAACCAATTTATAACCAGCCATCCACCCGCTACTGAATACAAAACAGGTGTCCGCGTGTTCTGCTCATATTGTTTGACTGCCACGCCGGCACAAAAATTAAAATACTTAATTTATCGTTAAACAGAATCTTTTCAAAAAAATCTTTGTAATATTTTAAACAGATATTTAAAAACGTTTATTGATAATTAATAATTTGTAACTATACTCAAAGTCCAGTTCATGTTTTTATAATCCTGGGTTTTAATTGTCATGATTATTCTGAATCAAAAGACTTCTTTACAAACTTACGTTTCTAAACGATAAAAAGTAGGTTTCAGAACGAAAAATTAAGATCTGTTGTCTTTCATTCATTTGCTGTTTGATTTGGTGATCCAAGTAAACGTGTACTTACTTTAGGATTATAATTAATGATTATGATTGGCCTGTTGGTCGAGTGGTTAGTGACCCTGACTGCTATATCAGAGGTCGTGGGTTCGATTCCCACCCAGGACAAATCTTTGTGTGATGAGCATGATCATTTGTTCTGTGTCTGGGTGTAATTTGTCTATAATATGTATGTATTTAGAAATATATAAGTATGTTTATCAGTTGTCTGGTTGCCATAGTACAGGCTCTGCCTAGTTTGGGATCGGATGACCGTGTGTGAGTTGTAAAAAAAGAAAGAAAGAAAGAAAGAAGAAAGAATATGATTTCTCAAATATTTCCTAGATTTTATAAGCTTTTTTACCACACCTGGCATACTGATTATCTATAATTAATTACTTTCTATATTGCTAAGTTACTTAATTATCCTATTAGATGTTAACACCACATACGATTTCTTTATTACTGTCTATAAAATACACAACTCTGCTAAAAAAATGCGACTTTGATTGGTTCAAAATGGCGGACCAAGATTGCATTTTGTGAATGCTAATTTCTTGTCGTATTTTATTTAAAAAAACTACGAAGCAACATTAGTTAAATTGATAAATTATACCATTAGACTTTAACACAAGTTCCACTTCTTAGAAATGATTATTATTGTCTAAAACATTTACTATTCAACCTATATTTAAGTAACCTAACCTTAATTTTTTTTTCATTTTTGTTTCAGTAGCATGACAGTATTTTAGGTTTGAGTGGCTCAAAACATTGCCACTTCCGTGACATTGTGGGTGACAACGCGTAGAATAGAAGTGAAAACATTTATTCAACACAGACACGACAGCAACAAACACATAGTTAAAAGATGAGAAGATAGAGCATAGTAGACAGTGTGGTGTGTGTGTGTTGCAGTGTGATAGTAGTGTATAGTGTAGACATTCCCCAGGATCGGCGTGCCTCACGCAGCTTAAAATAAATGTTTACTAACACTAGTTTATACGTTTATATTGTTACTAACAAATATGGAATCTCTTCCGAAATAAATGTTTATTATTATTATTTTATCGTTTAAGTATTTAATTTTCTTTACATATAAATTTATATTTTTAAATATTTTTTTTTTTTAAAACAGTTGTAACAAAAAAAGCATTTAATAATATAAAAATAGTAGTCCGCCGGTGTCGGGAGCAGGGTCCAAGCTACCGGTGGTTAGGGCTCCAGAGAAAGGAACCTCCTCACAATACGAGCCGTATCGAGGAGTACTGCCTTCTGTATCAGGCCTTTTACCCAACCGCGCAACGACAGCTTCGACAGATGATCGTCGAAGCTTTTGGCCAACAGGCTATTGGCCGTAACGACAATCGGCACAGTGACAGCCGAGTCCACATTTCACATGTCGACAACCTCGTGTGCCAAGTCGAGATACTTGATTTGCTTCTCTTTCTCAGCCTTCGTGAGGTTTTCGTCATGCGGGATAGTACCATCGATTATAATTGTGCGGCGCACTAATCGGTCTATCACCACTACCACTTATTATTAATATAGTTTGTGACTCGGCTCCATACCCACTCCCTGACGATCTTTCAAAGTAGCCTCATTTTGCGAGGTTTCGACTAAACAATAAAAATGGGCACAATGTTGCAGACCGGTTAGAAACCACTGAAGATAAAGTTCCCCCAATTCATTAGCGCACGAAATAAACTTTTTAATACAAATTTATAATACAAACGTAACATTACCTTCTCTTTATAATAAAAAAGAGAACATTAAAAGCGAATGCGAAACCCTCGTTTCTACCAGTATGTCGTGCCGCGGCGCTGGTTAAAAGTTTTAACGAGAATGGAGGATACCAACCAAATTGGCTTCGAGTACGATCGTTTACTCGCGTATGTTGAACCCACAGTGTAGCCTGCGGTTTTGCTACCTAGGCTCAAAACTAGATATCTTTTAGACGCAGTAAAAGTTTGCTTCGTAAACGAGGCTACTATTTAGCGTTGAGTATTGAGGTAAAGTTTGCATTTGCATTGCTGATGGAAAAACGTATTGATGTTTTTGATATGAGGTGCTGGAAAAGTAAAGTTGTAATTCTTGAAAAGAGCCTTAGTCCACAAGTACTACAAAAAATTAAGTTCCAAATATTGCCATAGGGTGAGAAATAACTTGTTTAATACTTTGAAAAGACACTTCTAATGGAGTATGTAGAAGGAGACAGACTTGGCGAAACAAAACTAAATGTGTGTAACTGACAAGTGCGTATAGCAACAAATTTAACCTACCTTTTTGCTATTCTACGAATTTGCACTAAACGTTTCCAAACGTCTTTTATAATGCGCACAGCAAAGGAGTGGAATTCTTTGCCTGCGTCTGTGTTTCCGAACGCATACAACCCTAATCTCTTCAAAATGAGAGTGGACAGGCTTCTTCTGGGTAAGCTCGCTCCATCGTCGACTTTGTCTCTGTCAGCTATGACCTAGACTACAGTCAAGAGCAAACTCATCTCAAATTAAAAACTCGGGAGAGAGAACTATTAAAAAGCAGGTCACCTGCCTTATAAAATTTCATGCTGAAGTGAAGTACCATATCTGCTGCTACTGACACCTAAGAATGCTCCAAGACGCAATAGAGTATCGTCTTCCATCAAAGCGCTTTTAATACAACGTACAAAAAAAACTGAGATAACAGACAAACCCGTCCTTGTCTAGTTAGACAAAGCGCCGTCTATCTGTCTGTACAAACTTTACAAAAAACTACCGCGATCCATCTTGTTCCAAGTTTCACTTTACATAGTAAATTAGGTTACGTGGAGATTAAATGCCGTTGGAACTAGTTAAAGCCGGTTAAAACTGGTTATAACTGGGTGAGAGCGGTTTAATTGTGAAGCGAGTTGTGGTCGATTTGTGTGTGATTGAGGGTTCGAATACTGGGAAAGCTTTTGCAATAATAAGACCTGTCTGGGGCTCTGCTGGCTGGCTAAAAATACCTTTGGCCGTTTGCTGAAACTGAAGAATTGACCTGTCGCGTCGCGTTTAATCACCTTCAACTCAATCTTATCTTCATCATTTGAAAACTATTTGTAAACCGTAGTTGACCGCTTGGCACTCTTGGATTAAAGCTGAAATCCACATCTGATGATAGCAAGCGACATAGTGATAGCATCAATCTATAGAGGATATGAGGAACAGGGTGTAAAGTCCCGCAAATTTCTATTGAAAAGGGAGGATTTCAGCTTTTTAATAAAACACACATTGTTGTTTTCTGATGGGCAATTGCCCGGTAGTTGATATTTGGACTATTGTAGATATTCAAATCGCACGGAAAACTATGATACCGCGATGCAGGATGTCGTTCAATAGTTCGTTGCTGTATAAATGGCGCTACGTTGCTTTTTATTGCGGTACAAATTTCGCTTCGTTATTTTTTTTTTTTTGTGGCGGCATTGTACAGGCTACAAGTTTATCAAAATCCTATTTCTTTTACGTTTTGAGTTTCTGGTGCAATGCAAATTGAATTTGAGCGTTTTGTAATTAGTAGATTCGGCCTTCTGAAATAATGCTGAGCTGTGGTCGTTTTGACATTTAGTAAAAAGTTTTTTTTTACCGTAAATGTCTTTTTGTTGGACTTGCGCCAATAAGAGAAGTTTCTTTTGTGCGACATTTGAGGGGTTAAACAATAGTAGCACATCCTTAGTATCCGCACCGTTGGAAGGCCTTAAACAAGGTGGACCGATGACCTGGTGAGGGTCGCGGGTAGCCGATGGATGCGAGACGCACAGGACCGGTTGTTGTGGCGACACATGGGGTAGGCCTATGTCCAGCAGTGGACGTCTGCAGGCTGATATGATGATGATGACATCCTTAGTATAAATCATCCGATCCTATTTTTTTTAAACAGACATGAAGCCGCTGGTGCTTATCATAGCAAAAATTTTTACGATGCCAACGAATGAGAAAGGGGTATCTTCACCAATTGCAATTTCATTTACTATCCCTTCACATTTAAAACCATTCTTGCAGTACCCATAAAGTTCCCTATAAACTTCTATCACTGCCTCACATGTACCCTCCATTATTCTACCCCCATTTATGTACATACAAGCGATGGTCGTTAAGGCGTTGATCCACAGAAACCTAAACTAAGCTACGCATGGGAACTTCGCTTTGTATGAAAATGAAGACGGCGCAGTACGCCACAGCAGTCAGTGCTTTTTTTTGGGACAAGCCCGCCACACATTCCCAACCACTGCAACTCCTGAAAGCCAGAATCAACAGTGGTGACCACCAGAAAATTCGCCGAGACAATGAAGCTCGATGTGTCCCGGAGAGACGATTTACCTGTCTTGGATCCCGCAACGAAATTAATCAGAAAAGTAAAGCGAAGGAGTAGGAAAAAACATAATTTACACTTCACTGCAGTTAGTGCTGTTCATTTAAAACCGTTTACACTTAGAAAACTTGCTTGTACCTGGCGCTTCGCATTGTGAAATTAAAAATCTTCCCAAGGAAATAGACTGCCGGGTCAAAAAGTATCCTATGTCCCAAGGATGCTGTGAGTCAAATCCGTTTAGCCGATTAGACGCAAAAAATTACAGACGAACTGACAGAGATATTTTCGCATTTAAAATAGCTAAGCGACCACACGCTAAGAAGGACAGCTATGGACGGGCTGGATCGAACTAGGATTATTATTTAGGGATGAATTTAAAACTACAGGCTCAGCGGCGTGGGCTGGCTCGAGAAAGGGTCGGGGCGGATATTGACGGGAACGTCGCGGCGGGCCTCGGTGGCGAGGGTTATACTATTATGCAAAAGTTCTGACTTTTATAGCCATACGTATATGTTGTGTTTAACTATATGTGCCAAATAAACAAGTTTTCTTTCTTTCTTTCTCAACTTGTGCTGTTGTCAATGGCAACTCTAGTCGCCGTTATTCCATACTCTAAATTAGATGCGACCCACAGACACGCTTCGCACGGATGAGTAGCTGGAAAACAAATGAACCGTTCAGCTGACGCGGCAAACCTCTCCGTGCACAGCCTACATAGCAGTGGACACTTGACTTAAATCTCACCCACAAACTGCGTCCGGGGCGGAAACCGTCGCAGTGTCGCAAGTGTGCGCGAACACTTAGCAGCGTTATAGCCACTTAAGATTGCTGGAGGCTTATTAATCTGTTTCTCAGTTTATAATGGCGGATGCTGTGTTTGCGTTATTGAGGAACGTTAAATAATTCAAGATGGCGCCCGAGAAAAGAGTCGTGAATTTCGTTCTTTTACAGCAAAAAATGCTGTTGCTCTACTGACTGTTCCTGTTCAGTGTATGTATGTAACTGCATAGATTTTTTGCCTATACTAATAAAATTTAAGAAGTACTTACTCATTCTTGTACTAAGGGATGATTTTTTAGCCAATTAGATAACTTTATTTGAGGAATAAAAATGCCGGTTGAATTTTTTTTGAAAATTGTATGTCAAACAGCCATATCTATTCTTTAGTTAAAAAATATCCGACTTAAGTAAAATCAGCCCTAAATTAACCATTTATGCTATTACCCTAAAAAAAAAGAAAAAAATATATCCAAAAAAAAAGTATCCCATGTGTTTATTCGAGGCTTTAATCTACCACTTTGCCAAATTTCATTAAGATACGTTCAGCTGTTCTGACGTGAAAGAATAACAAACAAACATCCATCCATCCATCCTCACAAACTTTCGCATTTATAATATTTATAATTATTATAATATAATATTAGAAGGCTCTGTGATAAATAGTTTTGTCTTTTCTTCATTATTCCTTTCAATCCGTCTTTGAAGAGTCTCGAAATATTTTGACAAAAAGCTCTCAAAGAGTGGTTTCTGTCCATTCAAAGTCAAAGTCAATTCATTTATTTCAACTAGACCATTAAAAGGCACTTTTGAACGTCAAATTTAGAGTTTAAAATTAAAATATAAGTGACTCTAGTTGTCCATACGCAAAAAGTAGATTCTTATGGAGAAGAACGGACAAGAAACTCCATAGTTACTCTTTTAAAATATAAGTTTTACAATATTTTGTACACATAGGTACATTGATTAACCAAGTAATTAATGCCTGTAACATTCCTGGATTTGTGTCAATTGAACAGCAATTTATTGATGGGTAAATCGCCCGGGTCGGTCAATATTGCCCGCAAATAAATTTAGATTAGCCTTGGAACTAATCTGTGAGATTTTGGTGGCAGTCAAAACGCAGTCTATTGGACAAAAAACGACTGTTCTAAATTGAGTTTTTTATTGTAAAGAAACCGGCACTTAAAAGTACTTATGACCTCAAGATGGTAATTACAAAATTGCGGAATTTGTTCGAAAGAGTCACCGCGGCCCTAGAACGCAAAGGGCTTTAGAAGGAACGCGGATGGGTTTTAGTCAGTAAGAGTCTGACACACCCTTCCGCTCCGCCCAGAGCGGAAGAAGTCATTTGATGATTTCCCATCATAAAAAAAAAAAAATACAAAAAGTGCATTTTTTATCTTTTGTATTTTCACTGTGCTTTGTCCTAAAAATAAAATAAACCCCGACCATTTCCTAAATATTTATGATAAATGCGAACGTAAGTTGATGTTACACTTCAACGTCAAAATCGCTGAACTGATTTAAATAAATTTTGTGATAGAGAAAGATGGGATATATGGGGTTATACAATGTGGAGACATCGATACGACAATACATGAAAACACTGGAAATACTTGTTCATAGGAATATTTTGAAACTATGTAAGTCCTGTCACCGAAATTAAAAATACATTTGTCATTGCATGAACGTCAAAAAAACTCAAACTAGTCAAGGATAGTAACTTATTCTGACGAAACATTCCAAGCAGTCTGTTGCAGTTAGTGACATCAAATCTGTGATAGAAGACAACATATTCGTATGAACTAGTATTGCCAGTGTTTTGATTTATTGTCGTATCGTCGTCTACACCTTATTAAATAAAAATACTTTTTAGGCTAAAGAATATCAGCCGCACGGGTCGATCAAGGTTAAGCAACGCTTGCCAAGGTTGGTCTGTGGATGGGTGACCATCTTAACATATCGGGTTTCCTCCGAGCCTCGGAAAGCACGTTAAGCCGTTGGTCCCGGCTGTCATTTGTAGATCTTTGGCAGTCGTTACGGATAGTCCGAAGCCAGATAATCTGACACCAGTCTTGCCAAGGAGTACCGTGTTACCCAGTTAATGGGTTGTGGAGGTCTGGTAGGCAGCCGCTCCACGTAAAATACTGGTATTCAGCTGAATCCGGTTTGACTGGAAGCCGACCCCAATATAATTGGGAAAAGGCTAGGCAGATGATGATGACTTTTTAGGGTTCCGTAGCCAACAAGGAACCCTTATAGTTTCACTATATCCGTCCGTCAAGTGTGTCCTCCCTCTCTGCCAGCTAATTGGTTGTTTTTGGAGACGTAAAAAAAATGGTTGGAAAGTTTTCCTTTTAAATTCGTTATAAATATATATGCTAATATATATAATGAATTTAAAAGGAAAACTATCACAGCTAAGTAGGTTTAATAAGTTAAGGAGTAATAGTCGACCAACTTAAAAAATGGAAAGGGTAAGTAAAAACGTTCTGATAATTCCATAGAAAATGACTTAAAACCAAGTGCAACTTTGAAACTTTGTAATCTAATAATAATTAAGTACATTTTACTATTTATCTAGCACCGTTTGGGATACGTGTAAGTACGGAACCCTACACTGTGCGTGGTCCGACATGGACTTGAAATAAAAAAAAGAAAATTCTGTTTATTGGCATTAAAAAAAACAAAAACACCTTAAAATTAAGCAAAATATTATTGAAAACCAAACAATGCCAAAAGGGCCTCAGCTCAGCATAATGCCAGATGGCAACACAAGGTATACAACCTGACGCCGATTTTCAGCTGCAGCCCACGAGTACCATACCTACGCTCGAAAACTTGGCCGGTTTTTCTTTTTTATCCAACCACTAGCCATTCCTTCACGTATAGGGGGCATTGTCGCTGGGAACTTTTTAAGCTCATTATACGCCAGAAAATGGTAGCTACCACCATATCCTATTAATTTAAATAGAATCATACCAGGAAACACGAGTTTCTCTTCAGTAGCAATCAACTAAAACCACTCGATATTATTAAAACGCAGGTTTTTGCTCATCAGGGTGAGAGCCATTAATACAGCCGTGCGGTTCAACTCGATACGGACGCATTACGGGGAGAGGTAACCGTATGCTTATAAATAATATAACTACATATTTTTGAAGTGAAAACTTCTTTAGCGGCGTTGTGCACTTTTTGGGATGGGTCAAAAATTTTAAACTCTCGTCAGGACACGTGACCTGATCGAACATTCGGAAGACGGAGGGAGAGTATACCGCCGCAAAATGAATATATTTTATATCCGCAAAATATCAAAAATGCACAACGTTAATGTTCAAGTTTTCACTTCTGCCGGCACTCGCGGAGTGCAACCCGTTGTTTTTTTTTTTCTATGTAATAGTAGATGAGGTTGGTTAAAAAACCACAATAGTTGTTTTTTTTAACTGACTTAAAAAATAGAGGAGGTTCTCAATTCGGGTTTTTGTATGTTTGTTACTTCAATCGTCATTTATGAACCGATTTGAAGATTTTTTTTTTATGTGAAAGGATATACTTTACGATTGGTCCAATAGAAATTTCATCAATATCGATTAAGTAATTTGGTTTTTAAATCAAAATAGCTGGAAAAAAATGTCATCCAATTAAACGAAATTGCGTATTTTGCTTTCCTGTGATTTTCTAGTGGTGTTGTTAGATGCCCCGCACCCCGTTCGACGAAACCAAAAAAGTTTTTTTTATTTTTCACTTTTTAGAAAAACAAAAAAACTTTTTTACAATAAAATACAATCGACGACAGAAATACGAAAAAACAACGACTTCCGAAATTAAAGTTATTATAAACTTTGTTGTGTTTTTTTTTATTTGGAAGTCGGTTGTATTTTTTTGATTTTCTCATAATCTACTTAACCGGTTTAGTTGTTTGGTACACAAATTAAATTTTGTGGCCCGAACACGTACGCTGAAAATAAATAAATGTTGAAATATAGGGGGATATATCAAAAAATAAAAAAAAGTTTTTGCAAACTGTGCCGTGCGACATAATTATCATGTGATAAACCTTACTGTGACGGTCTCCAACACAATTCTCCATAATTTTAGATAAATAATTTATTATTTTATATATTTAGATTTTATTTTTTTATTTTAGTTTTAACGTTATTTAAGAAAACAGATGAAAAATTAACGATTCCCCCTACTTTTTATCTTTTCTTTTTTGTAAGGCCTAAATTAAAAAAAAACTGTTAAGTAATAGTTATTTACTTAATGGCCTAATTGAAATAAACGTTTTGACTTTGACTTTGACTTTTGACTTTGACTGTTAAAATAATATGATTCGTTTGACTGGCTGTTAAAATAATATGATTCGTTTGGAACACTTTTCGCGCAATTCGCACTAAACGTTTCCAGACGTCTTTTACAATGCCCACAGCAAAGAAGTGGAACTCTCTGCCTGCGTCTGTATTTCCGAACGCATACAACCCTAATCTCTTCAAAATTAGAGTGAACAGGCTTCTTCTGGGCAAGCTCGCTCCATCGTCGACTTTGTCTCTGTCATCTATGACCTAGAGTCAAGAGCAAACCCATATTAAAAAAATAAAAATAAAAAGTCCGACTCACACTTGGCCAGTTCAAAAAAAATTCAAGCTTCTAGATCCAGTGGTATTGGCTGTTGTATGTCAGTGAGGGAATTTAAGAATTTAATTAATTAGGTGGGTTGCCTCACCACAACCAAAATATTTCTGTTTAATTTAGCCGGCAGGTAGTTTCATGAGAATTCTGTTAATTATTGACAATTTAGTTAGTAGATAGTGAATGCCCAATGCCCTCTTTGAAACAGACAGTCGTAATATATGGGTAGGTAATAGATGATATAACAACAAAATCTCTAATATTTACAACATGTAACAACGGAAGCTATAATTTTATTTAATATAACGATTAGTTAATATAAAAAACGATTGATATCATTTTAAAATAACTATTTTATAAGCATAACATATATTAAATATAAAATCGTTTGACATACCACTCAAAAGATATAAAAACATAACTAGTAACTGATTACCACCTGCGCTAAGATAGTTCGACGGAGCCCCGCTTCGCTTCGCGGGGCTTCTATTTCTGGGTGGTTTTAAAAAAAAAATAACCACGAAGCTCCGCTCCGCTCCGCTCCGCTCCGCTCCGCTTCGCTCCCGCCTTAGCCTTCTGTCCTAACCTATTCGAGTCGGGGTACTCTGAGTCGGGGTACTCTGAGTCGGGGTACTCTGAGTCGGGGTACTCTGAGTCGGGGTACTCTGAGTCGGGGTACTCTGAGTCGGGGTACTCTGAGTCGGGGTACTCTGAGTCGGGGTACTCTGAGTCGGGGTACTCTGAGTCGGGGTACTCTGAGTCGGGGTACTCTGAGTCGGGGTACTCTGAGTCGGGGTACTCTGAGTCGGGGTACTCTGAGTCGGGGTACTCTGAGTCGGGGTACTCTGAGTCGGGGTACTCTGAGTCGGGGTACTCTGAGTCGGGGTACTCTGAGTCGGGGTACTCTGAGTCGGGGTACTCTGAGTCGGGGTACTCTGAGTCGGGGTACTCTGAGTCGGGGTACTCTGAGTCGGGGTACTCTGAGTCGGGGTACTCTGAGTCGGGGTACTCTGAGTCGGGGTACTCTGAGTCGGGGTACTCTGAGTCGGGGTGTTAGCCATAATGACGTTTTTATATACATATATTAAACGTTAGACCAAATGAGTTTATACGTTATGAAACGCAACCGTAAAATATTTCCAAATATTGGGGATATTTACAACTATATCACAACTGTATAGTTTGTTCCAAATTTGTTACCTAACAATGTAACTTGTCATTTGAATCAATGAATGACAACTTCAAAACTAGAGACACAGTCGCTTGAACCATGTCCCTATTAATACTCCAATTCAAACTTAGTCTAGATATACATTAAATTATAGTATATCTAGAAAGTTTTGCGCATAACAAATATATTATTAGTGAAATACACAGAGTACGGAACGCCACACCGGCATTAAATGGAGACTGGTATTGAGCTCTTTAGAATTCTAAATTTGAGCTACGCGATAACTGACAAATGCTTGCACTGTCTGGACAGGTCTACACAAATCTGTGGGTTACTTTGCTCAAGAGGCCATCTCAGAAATTAAAAAAACCAACATGGTTCTCATATGATAAAGAAAAAACCGGCCAAGTGCGAGTCGGACTCTCACACGAAGGGTTCCGTACCATAAACCGAAAAAACACGTTTCTTGTATGCGAGCCCCCTTTCATTTTTAATTAAATTAAATTTGTGTTATTTGTTTTTATTGCGGCAATAGAAATACATAGATACAGTCCGCTGACAGACGGATGGACGGACGGACAGCGGAGGCTTAAAAATAGGGTTCCGTTGGTTACCCTTTGGATATGGATCCCTAAATATAAAGTAAGAAAACTATTTATTCCGCCAGATCTGATCCAGACCAGATGATTCAGAACTTAATCAAAACATTAATTGTATGTACTTAAAAGAGACTTTGACCTAGTTTATTTTGGTGATTCCTCCCAGTCCCAAATTTCCTCCAGATCCGTTCAGCCGTTCTGGCGTAATTGAGTATAAAACATTCATCCATCCAAACTTTTAAATTCGTAACAAAACAGTTAGATTTGTGGCAACGAAATGGCGCTGAGCACAAGTTTGACTGTCACAGCCACAGTCAGAATCGTCACGGGTCGTCAATTTCTATGAGTAAACGGTGACACACACTGACACTATGGAATGTTTCGACAATTCCGTCTCTAGCAGACTTAGAGGTGTTTCAGTGTTCTGTGGTAAAATATGTCAGTCAGTATGTCTTGAAGGCCCAACTTCAACCCAGAAACTTTGCAGACTTCACATGTGTTCCGTCTGTTGGGATGCTTGTGTTGAAGAAAGTTTTGTCTTGAAGTTATAGTAGGTTTGTTGAAGTTCTTGTTGTCTGTTGTAATTCAATAAAAGGGTTTCGATCTTCAGGTTTCTGTGACGTTGAGTTTGGATTAAAAGACCACTATCCAAATCGTTCCATGGTTACTAAACTGTGAAATTGAAAAATATAAAAGGGAGCAGATAGGCTCGCCTTGATGACATGAGATTTCAAAATTTTTTATTATTTTTATTTTGGTTCATAATTTTCATCCGCTGAAACTCCTGAAAGCCAGAATCCGTAGTGAATTCCTAAATCTTTAGAGAAGTCAATCGTAATGATCAGAGACCTGAATAGGTAGACTATATTTATTATTTAAAATCCCGGAATCATAAATGGAATCATGAAAATTAAAACCCGGGATTCTAAAAACATGAACTGGACTTTGAGTATAGTTACAAATTATTGATTTGACGAATCAAAAGAAGAAAGAGAGAGCGAAAACAAAGCTATTTAATTGAACAGTTTTAGTAGGTACAGAACTCTAAAAATATAATAAGATTCGTCAATATAATAATTTTGTTCAAATGTATTCAACGCGCAATAAGTTATTTGCAATTTCTCAAATCCCGGGATACAATCTTCATTATCAACTCTATGTTACTTACTTCCACGAACATTGGGTAAATATAGTCTACCTATTCCGATCTCTGGTCATACATCTAAAGTAATCTATATTTTATGAAGTGGTTAATATTTTCGATCATATGTTTGTTTGTGGGAAAAAATCTCGAGCTGCTGATCTGTTTTCCAAAACTATTTGACTAATAGAAGGATACACTGTCGCTGAGAGAAAAAGATCTCTAGACAAGATACTTTTTACTAAACTAAACTACTTACAACAAACTAAAATATAGCATCAAAAACTTCGTCCTCAACGCTGTCCGCTGGTAATGTGCCCAAGAGACTGGCGGCATTGCCACGTTGAATGGCAATACTTAGTCTATGGCCAAAGTAAAAGCCAGCTCTTGGGTCACGGCAAGTGTCAACCAGCCGTTTCGAAATTTCTTTGAAAAGGCTGTGAGTACAAGGACCCCACGGCCCGAGGGTTTCAACCTCAAACGGCTCGAAAATATAGTTACCAATAAGGATACTATATTAATTTACTCCAAAAAATACACGAGTCCATGAGCGAGCGAAATCGCGAATAAAAGCTAGTTCAATAGAAAAGGCAATGGGCCCTTTTATTTGAAACATGAAACTTTTACAAACATGCAAAATGTAGCTTTAGCTACTTAACACCTCTGTGAATACAGAATTGATTTATTTACATGACATTATCCGACAAAAATGTGCTAACACACATCCTGTCTCCAAGTAAAACGAATTTCACATCGAAAGTCAATCTTATTACAAAATTTAGTCAGTCAAGCAAACATCGGCGAGCTGTAGAATTGACCGAGGAAATTGGGTCAGTCGGGCACTGAGCGATGAATATCATTACTGCTAGCCGTGACTGCGATTTAGAACATATTTTATGCTATTACCTAACCACGTTTGGTGATGTAGGGAAATAAGGTTTAGCTCTGGAGTCTGATCGAATGGTTTTTGTGGGAAGGCACAACGCGACAATGCGAAAGCGATGCGAGGGCTATTTCGTACATTAATTGAATTAGAATGTAAAAGGAAGTAGTTTTTTTTTTAAGTTTGCCCCTAGGAATTTGTCCTGTATCGTGGGTGCGTTTACAAACATATAAACTCACATACACAAACAGCCAGATCCGGAACAACTATCTGTAGGCCATACAAATATTTGTTCCGTGCGGGGATCGAACCCGCGTCAATCGCGCAACCACTGCACCAACCGTGTCATCAAATCGATATAAATGTGTGATGTTTAAAGATTGTTCGTTCTACGTGTGGATAGAGGCATTTGTCTTGTAGTGATATTATCTCTGACTTTCACGTGGACGATTTAATTAAAGGAAAAAAATAAAGGAAAAGAGTTTATTTACACCACGCATCACGCATACCAAAAAAAATGTAATCGTAAATCAATTTATTTAACTACCTATTGATTCACCTACGGAGATGCGTAGACACTGGGGGCAGGTGCAATACGTGGCTAACAGCTACTTAAATTATTAAAATAAGTTAAATTTGAACTGGTAAAAAGCTTACAAAACTTGAATGTGAGCTTTTCGGAAGTGTCTTTTAATTAATTCAGAAGTTTGAGTTACCGTAAATCTTTAACAGCTCTCAAGCTCTTCCGTCTTTTACAGGTTTGATTTAAAAGTAAAATACGTGAACAATTTAAGTTAATTGAGTTTCCCGCCCGCTAGGATGATGATGTCATATCTTTTGTCCTATTCCAGGACATGTTCTACTCGTATGCCAAGTTTTATCCAAATCCGTTCAGCCACTAAGACGCGAAAAGGTATCAATCCGACAAACAAATAGTCAGATGGAGTTGCTTTCGCATGTATACAACGTGTAACAGAATAAACGCAATACCTCTTAAGGGATCATTGTACTCATCATTATGAACAACTTTTACTATGGGACCAACACTGAAATCGCGAAAAAAAAATGTCATGTCATTTATGTACGCACAACTCGACAAAATGTAATGCACAGCTGATTTTTTATTTGAAAAAACGAGGTTATCGACATAGTCCGAAGGATCGCCAAACTGAAGTGACAGTGGGCAGGGCACATTGCTCGTAGAACAGATGGTCGATGGGGCCGAAAAGCGGGAAGACGCAGCGTTGGAAGGCCTCCCACAAGGTGGACCGATGACCTGGTGAGGATCGCGGATAGCCGATGGATGCGAGACGCACAGGACAGCTTGTTGTGGAGGCTTATGTCCAGTAGTGGACGTCTTTCGGCTGACATGATGATGATGAACCACTAAAAATTATTTGAGTGAAGCAATTATATGAAACTACCTTAATGACTTTGTCAATCTACTTTACTAACCTAAGCTTAACCCAAAACCTTACAATTTACTTATAGTGCGTATTTTATCTTTGTAAACTCCAAAATCTACTCAAAACCACGTAACCCCAAGCTATTTAAACAGAAAAACGCATTGTAAAATTCAGGTTGGCAGTCGGTCCTCGAGGCCGCGCTAAAAGCTGGCTGGGGCTGAGAGCGAGCACTCTTGGGCGCGGAGGGCCCTCCGTGCGACCTCACACAGTCACACGCTATTTACATCAATCTACTGTAGTTTTGGGGTTAGTAAAGGTTAGGAATATGCATGGTGGTTTTTTATAGTCGTGGTTTTTTTTGGAATGGTTTGGTGTTTTGTTTTTGTTTGACTGATCCCAAATTTTCACACTTGACTTATTGTTGATCATTTTGAGCTGGTTATTTTGTGAGCAGTTAACAAATTCTATTTTTAACTAACAGCAAGTTTAACATCCAAAAATACATATAATCGTAATAATACACTGACAGCCCTAAATCTATCTCCCTTCGTTCAATCCATCCAAAGATTGTCTGAAAGAGATTGCCTTGTGCGATAAGACCGCCCATTGTACACTTATTTTATGTTTGATTGTCCTGTTCTTATTATGATGTGTACAATAAAGTATTTAATAAATAAATAATATTTTTTCGCGCATAAAAAGAATTATAGCTTTAAGCACTAGTCAAAATAGTGTAAGTAAGTTGAAAGAACTTGGTTGCGGAATTTGTTCGAAAGAGTCACCTTCAGGCTTTAGAAGGAACACACGGGTGGGTTTTAGTCAGTAAGAGTCTGACACGCTTTTCCGCTCCACCCAGAGCGGAAGAAGTCATTTGAAGATTTCCCATCCTCAAAACAAAAAAAAAACTGACTTAACTTCTCAGGCAATTTCTACCTGTCAACCTCAGGGTGGCAGAGAGGCAGGACATGGTTAATGTCAAAAAATGTTGTTGTAATATTTTGAAATAAAACTACTATTACCCCAGAAAACCGAACTCCAAATCCATACAGTTAAAGAAAAGCACTTTCAATTTTTTATCTGACCCTCAGAAACTAGCGAAGAGCCATAAAAACAATGAGAGCACCACGATTGTGCCAAAAACAATATTCGGCGGACGAATAGCCCGAAAACGCCCCATAATGCCCCGAAATGCCCCAAAATGCCCCGAAACGGGCCATAGCCGGCCGTAACGCGTTCGTGGACAGGCTGCCATCAGCGCAACATGTCACGACCTGTGTAATAAAATGTCCCTGTTCCTCTCTGGACGTACGGAGTGTTCAACTGAAGAACATGTTCCGGTTTTAAGATTTTTTTTCTGACTGTGACGTTGAAAAAGAAAGAAAAAAATTACAAAAATACCCCGTTGATGTTTATCTGTGTAACGTTATTGTAACAATGCGTTTACAAGAAAAACAGTTGCTGTGACAAAGTTTTGTTGCAATGTCGCGGTGCACATATTTTAAGGGACCTTAAAGCGAACATACATAAATAATAAAAAATTCAAAACAAAATAATTAATTACAATAATGTTATTAATTATTTTGAATATTCTGATTCTGAAATTGAATAACTTTTACCTTTTGAACGCCATTGTCACGCATACGTGACAAGCAAGCGCGTGCCCTGTACGCCAAAGGTCACAAAAATGTGATAAAAAGTGCGGCCAATTTGTGGCTTGGCATCGGGTCCACGCCGATGCGTTCAAAATGTTAAAGTAGATCATAATAACAAGTTAAACAACCCCAGAAGTGACGTAAAAAAATTAAGCGTGTAGATACAAGTTGATGAAAAAAAAACATTAAAGAATATTTTCTAAACACCCTTCAGCTAGTCAAACGTCCAACCAGTATATCACAGCATTGTCCTGTATATTTTTACGACGTCCACCGTCCATTATTAAGACGGTATCGAGCTCAGTTCATAATAAACAAATAATAATTCATATTGATTACGTATGTGTCATACAATGCGTTGTTTATATATTAAGTCACATTTTGCTAACATATTAAAAAAAAAAAAAATCTTAACACCCATCAGCTAGCCAAACGTCCAGCCAGTATATCACAGCATTGTCCTGTATATTTTTAAGACGTCCACCGTCCATTATTAAGATGGTATCGAGCTCGGTTCATAATAAACAAATAATAATTCATAGTGACTACGTGTGTGACATATAATGCGTTGTTATATATTAAGTCACATTTTGCTCAAATATGAAGGAAAAGATGTCAACAGCAGATGTTATCGTAATATGTTAAGATCAGTTAACCTAGCTTTTTCCCAACTATATTGGGGTCTGCATCCAGTCTAATTGGATGTAGTTGAATACTAGTATTTTACATGGAACAACTGTATATGACCCAGTAACTGGGTAACACATCAGAACATCTATGTACCAATACCCATGTTTGCAAATAAATAAATGATTGATTGATTAAACACTTCACCCTTTGGTAAGACTTGTGTCGGATTTCCTAGTTTCTGAATACCAGTAACGACAGTCAAAGATCTAAAAATGGCAGCGCTCCGGCTGTCATTTAAAAAAAAAAGCGTTGCCCCACGTTAGGAATTTGGGTAGGTGCGTTTACACATACAAACTCACATACACCAACAGCCAGACCTGGAAAAACTATCTGTAGGCCATACAAATATTTGTTCGGTGGGGAATTCGAACCCGCGACACGCAACGCAGTAGCCAATCGCTCAACCATGCGCCAATCGTGTCGTCAATTTGTAATCAACGGCTTAACGTGCTTTCCGAGGCACGGAAGAATGTTAAGATGGGTCAATTCAGATGAATCCACAATCCGACCTCGGCGAGAGTTGCTTGACCTTGAAGTTCGACCCCGTGTGCCTTTTATGATTTAGGCTCGAGTTCCTCATAATAGATATTTGGCTTTATCACATTGTTAAGATTACTATTATGAAGGCGTCAATTAATTATAATGAGCCATTGTCATTTTAAAATTCTTCTTCCGTACTTAATTAGAAAACTGAGTAAAACAAAAATGTATACAAATACAACCAAGACCAAGGTGGTGATGTAGCTGACTGTCCAGAGTGCATATTGACCGCACACATAATTTGAATCGGGGCTTGTTTATTAGGGTTCCGTACCTAAAGAGAATCCTGTCACTAAGCCTCCGCTGTACGTCCGTCCGTCCATTAGCGGGTTGTAACTCATGAACCATAAAAGTTGAAATTTGCGTGTATTTCTATTGCCAATATACAACAAATAATTTAAATTAATTCCAAAATGTATGGGGTAGGACAGGAAATATCGCTGAAAGAATGTCACATGTCTATTCAGAGCCTCAATCATCTTTTCTTCCAGAATTTTAGCAGCCATTCATCAACAGACATTTCCTTAAGGTGAAAGCGCCAGGGTAGCCCGCGAAATTCAAATTTTAATACGTTTTTTGCATTTTGCAGGTCGGTGTCAGGTTGTATATTAATAAAAATACGATTGGCGACCGTAACAAATATGGCTTTACTGAATTATAATAATTAAAATCATCAATACAGGTTGTATCATTCGTGTAACTCGATTGAATGACTTTTTTATGAAAAAACCATTCACTAGAGTTAAATGAACTTAGAGAGTTGTACTGATGATTTTAATTTTAATTCTGTAAATAAATACGTGTTACGGTCGCGTTTGTTGCGCCACTTCTTCTTCCCAGCTAAAACACTAGGAAGTGGTGACGGGCGGGCGTTTTGGGGGACTGTCTTTATGTAGAACTTTGACGTTCAAAAAGTGCTGGCACTCAGCCTAATTTGAATAAATGACTTTTTGAATTTTGAATTTTTTTTTTAATCATATTTTGTTCAACATACAGCCTGCAAATTGCAAAAAACATAAGAAAATTAGAATTTCGCGGTCTACCCTGGCGCTTCTACCTTAACCATCAAGGAAAATCACACGGACATTCCCTTAACTGCAAGACATTAAAAGCTACGATTGAAGATATAAGTATAACTATTTGGAAGGATCATTTCCGACCGTTACATGGCCGATTGGGCACCCGCTCTCTGACCTCTTTAGCCAGTGACTGCTTACTCAGCATCCCAGGAACTAGGGTCCGCAGCCGGGTATCGGGATGTATGGAAGTGTTTTCCGGGGAGCGGTCGAATGATTTCAAGAGATGGATTGTTTCAGTTGATTAAAAAAAAACTTTACGAAAAAATTACCACTGACTTTCAAATAAAAGCGAAGTGTGTGTTTTTAGTTTGGTTTCTTCGTTTTTGATACCGACTTCCGAAATTAAAGTTCTTTGTAGTGTTTTTATTTGGAAGTCGGTTGTATTTTTTGTATTTTTTTTTCACAGCTTAGTTTAGATACCCAACAATTACCCGAAGTCTTTTTGCTTACTTGGACGACGTAATTACATCATCCAAGTAGGGACCCTGGGGCTGGTTTTAACAGGAGTAAATACTAACAGCGTAATTACATAGAACCTATTCGACTTTGTTCCAACGCACTTTGTGCCTACGAATACGGGCGAACGTGTCTCGACCTGTCAGTTGCCGGCCGAGCGTCACGGGAGCAGGTTGTGTTAGACGCCTCCAATTTCACAGGTAAATGAACTTTTTTACGTGTTTAATTTTTTGCATTACTCTTTAAATATGTATCGTAGAAAATTGGCTTTGGTATTGCATAAATCCGTATTTATTGTATTTTTTATTAATGTTAAAGTTTTAATCGATAATATAACCGGTAAAAGAAAAACAATAACTTTGTGCAAAATGGGGTCGTGGGGTTGGTTTTAACAAAATGCACGGGGTAGGTTCTAACGCGTTAATATTTGCCCCGCACACGGGGCAGGTTTTAACAGTTCAAAAAATTTAAACGTAGGTAATATTGTTCTTACTGTTTCTATACGAGGTTGCAATTTTGATTCCAACTGCGATCCCATTTTTAAAAATGTTAAAGTTATGGCGACAGTGTTTGACGACCTCCGTGGTTGAGTGGTTAGCGTGCCGGTTTTTAAGGCGCCGCCGAGGTTCCGGGTTCAATCCCCGGTCGGGGCAATGAAGAAAAAAAAGTTTTCTACATTGTCTCGGGTCTGGGTGTTGTGGTACCTTCGTTGTTTCTAATTTCCATAACACAAGTGCATAAGCTACTTACTAAGCGATCGGAGCAATGTATGTGATGTTGTCCACTATTTATTTATTTATTCATTTAATATTGCGTGCGATATGGATCGACCTATTAAACTTCTATTGTTTTTTTTAGGATGAGGAATTATAAAAGGAAAACCTCGCGTGGAAGTACATCGGAAGAGGTCTATGAACTAGCAGCTAAGGAAGTGTTGGAAAATAAAAAGAGCCTGAGGGAAGCAGCTAGAAGTTTCGAAATTTGCCATGTAACACTTCATACATTTATAAAAAAGAAGAAAGAAGGCTTACCGGTTGAACTGGGATATAAAAAAATAGACAAGTGTTTAATACACAACAAGAAATTAAGTTAGCAGAATATCTTCTACAATGTGCTGTTATATATTTTGGCTTGCTACCTAGTGAAGTCAAAAAACTGGCGTATGAAATGGCCGTTTATCACAAGATAATAAAAGTCAATAAGGAAAAGCAAAGAGTTAAGAAACGTAAAGTGGAGAAAAAAGAAAAGAAGTCCAGTAAACAGCCTAAGGATAGAGTGAAAAAGAAACTATTACAAGAGAGTTCAGAAGAAGACGATGATGAGGATGAGACCATTTGCTTAGGCTGTGGCTCATCATATTCTGAAGATAAATCTGGTGTGGACTGGGTCGAATGTATATCCTGTAAACAATGGTCGCATATAACCTGCATAAAAGGCGATGCAGTTGCTTATGTTTGCACAAACTGCAACTCAGATTCTGATTACGATGACTAATTTTTATCACTGGTTTGAAGACTGACTAATGAGTAGGTTGAGTAAGACTGACTAGAAAGTTTCACTTTTATAACCAAAGTTGTATGTTGATTTATTAGAGGAGTAATATTTTGTTATTTTATTTGATAAAGATAGATTTGGTAAGTTTTAAGTTTATTACACATGTTTAAACGGCAAGGAGCCGAATTTCATTTTATTTGGATTGTTAATGATCATTTGATCATCAAAAATTATTTTTTGTTCTTTGATTTCAGTAATGCTGATTGAGTGAGTCAGTTTAACTAATATAATTTAAGTTTTCTGTTTATTTTATGAACGGTAAGGAACCGCATTTAATTTTATTAGTGTTTCTAATAAACATTGAATATTATTTTGTTGTTTATCTTAACCAAAATCCCATTCCCAACTACATGTTATTTCTTACCCCCGCTGTTAAAACTTTCCCCAGCGGTGTTAAAACCAACCCCAAACCGAGGGTAAGATCTAACAAGTGACTTGTTTGCCAAAACTCGTTTTTTCTCAGATATGGTAATTATTATACACATTTTGTTGTACTTTACGTAAAGCTCATTAAATTTTGCTTTACGTAAAGCTCATTAAAGCTCATCAAAAATCAAAAAAAACCATGTTTCTTGCTAAAGTAGTTTAGAAAATATTACGCTTAATTCAAAATTTGTTACCAGCCCCAGTCTCCCTAAGCAACAAATAAAATGCTCTTAAAATAAAAACTGCTGAGCCAAACTGAATATAATTATATTAATTTTAAACTCATCAATATGAATGAAACCATAGAGTTCCATATTGATGAGTTTAAAGACCACATTCGGTAAAAAATTGCATTTACATAAATATTTCTATTTTATTACAACTTGTATGTCAAACGAGTATGTCACCTCGAAAGCCAAGAAAGCAATGTGTAATTTTATTTTATTTGTTTGGGACAACAAACAGTTTAACACAGGTGTTTAAAAAATAGAAATATGAACATGTAACCCACACTATTGTCCGCGAATTTGCAAAAGAGTCAGAGATTGACCAACGTGTACATATTGCTCATCGGATTAATTGAACAATTAATGAATATTTTACCCTTAAGGGGATCCGGATAGAAAGGCGAGAACCTGTTTTTTTTCAAATTTGGTTTGCGTTAAAGCGAAACTATCAAAATTGGTAAAGTGGGAGTTATATATAGCTACGAGGCGGCGGAGAGGTGCTCGCTCGCCCGCGTGTTTTCTTTAACTGTCAGAATTAAATATCTTCTATTATTCTAGAAAACGGTCCTTTGCGTCCATTTTCATATTGTTTTATGAATATTAATATAGGCTAAGGGATCAAGACACTAGGCAAATGAAGCCGTGCTCAGGTGGTCCTCCCACAACGACAAGTGACCAATGCGTTCCCGCCACAAACGATTAAACGTCAAATTGATGCCCGTCATCTTGCTACGTCATCGCTCACGCAGGCAACGGCGATTACTCATAGTGCCAAGCGCCAATTAATAATAAGGTACTTATTTATTTATATAAATAAACTAGCTTTTACCGGCGAGTTCACGAGTCCCGTACGGTAGATCGAATTACCCTTGAACGATATAACTGTCTACAGTCACACGCGCACATCACGTTTTAGTGGTATCAAACCATTTTCGCAATATTGCCTTTCTTATGAAACGGTTTGGGGCTCATCGGTTATATGGTTTCAAAGTGTATAATGGACATAGGTAGGTAGACACCATTTTTGTGTTCATAGCTAAGCTAGATTTTTTCGCGGCTTTGGTTATGGTAACCTATTTTGCAAGTGCATCTTTAGCGACAGTGTGGTTTTCTACCAGTGCAAACAATATTGGTATAAGATCCGTTAATTAATTTTTCGTAATTCTACCTATTTCTTTGTGTTATAAATGCAAAATTTATATTTATAGATAAATGAACACTATTACATAGCATATAGCGTATCTTCATATTATTAATACCTACATAATTATGATACCTGGTCTATGGGACAAACATTGAAAACACGAAAAAAAGTCAACTCCACCATACATTTCTGCGCGCTTAAACTCGACAAAATGTAGGTACTGAACAGCTGATATTTTTTTCGCGATTTCGGTGTTGGTCCCATAGTAAAAGTTGTCCATAGTAATCAGTTCAATGACCCCTTAAGAGGTATTGTGTTTATTCTGTTACAAAATCAAATCAAAATCAAAAGTCATTTATTCAAATTAGGCTGAGTGCCAGCACTTTTTGAACGTCAAAGTTCTACATAAAGACAGTCCCCCAAAACACCCGCCCGTCACGTTGTATATTATATTTAAATGCGGGTGTATCGAACAATTCGTACACAACGCTGTCAAATGGCTAAAACACTGGCTGCACTGCCACGTTGAATGGCACATGCCATTCGTCGACTATGCTATGGTAGACACCAGATAAATGTGCAATAACGGTCATTGACCCACATATATTTAATGACTTTCTTAACATCAAAAACAGAAATAAATACATAAAGCTGTCCTGAATCGACTTTAGTCGTGATCAATGTACTTTATTACAAGTTTATTTGGCGCCTACCATAATGACAAACTCGATAAGCACTCGGCCTCAGTATTTAAATCAGATGAACTTGCGTAGTTTAGGGTAGCTAACTTACGCAAGTTTTTGGAATGCTTGCGAAAAAACTTTGGCCACACAATATTAGTTATTACATGAAGTAGTGTAGGATGTTTTTTTTCTACCCAACTGCCAAGGAGGGCTCAGTTTTTCTCATGTTATCTTGTATTACTTGTCAAATATTGGCGGAGATACTCAGACAGGTTATTGAGTCGCGTCTGGCTAGACAGCAGGCGGACTATATCAACACAAGATAGTTAAAGCTATGATGATGGGTCGAAGAAAATTCTAGTACTTTAGTTAGCCTTAAGCATTAGAGCAATACTGTTTGTTAAGGTTCCGAATCTCTATACGGAAAAATGGAACCCTTATAGGATCACTCGGTCGTGTATCTGTCTATTCGTCTGTCACAACCGGTATTCTCCGTATCTTCTGGACCGATTAAGTTAAAATTTGGTACACACTTAGTCTTCTGTGACCTAAACACGGACGTTTAATGTTAATGAATAAATTTTGAAAATGGCGTCACTTTTTTGGGGCACGTTGGAAAATTATTGTAACTGTACTGTGTGACAAATGAAAGGGCGCGTTATGATTTAAATATATTTTTTCATAATTGTATGGGGAACAGGGTTTAAAGTCCTCCATTGAAAAGTGAGGATCCTCCGACCAGACGGTTGTTGTGTCTGGTGGGCAACTGCCTGATAGTTGATAATCGGACTGTTGTATATGTTCAAATCGCACGGAGAACTTTGCTTGCGCGATGCAGGATTTCGTTGATAGTTCGTCGCTGACAGGATTGTTGGCGTTGCGGTTCTTTTTGTTACCGTACAAATTTGGCTTCTTGGCTTTTCATGGCGGCATTGATGACGCTACAATGGGTTTGATCCTTATGTCGGTCAAAAAGTTTTGTTGAATTTTTTCAGTAGGGATTTCGCATTAGCAGCCCGGAATTTGTAAGTTGGTGGTGTATAGTCCTGATCCGACGTAAAGCCGTTAGACCTACGCCTGATTACTCCCTGATTGTATCGAATTGCCATCCCGTCGGACAAAACTTAAGTAACTGAGAGTGCACCAGTGTTTGCGCACACTCTCGGGCCCTATAATATGTATCTCCTGCGTCCTTGTCTATGTTGAGATTGGCCACGGTGACCGAAATTTAGTTAGAAAGATTGTTAAATTGACAATATATCTTTAGCTAGTGTCAAGACCGACTATGACCTCCACCCATTGCACTCGGTTAAACATTTGACCGTCGGGGATGGCCCAACTAATGGAAAGCGGTTACCGCCACTTATGAACACATGCAACAGGGAATGGTGGATGCGTCCCCGACCTTACAAATAATATTAATAGCATCAATTCGCCGCAATATCCCTGACACCCATTACATTACATAAACGCTGTACATATCTGTATATAATACGTTGGCATTTGACAGCATAATTTTAGCCGAAAGACGTATACTGCTGCACATCGGCCTCCCCAAGCGGCGCCACATCGACTGGTCCTATAAGTCGCGCATCCTGCGGATTCCCGCGGGCTTCATCAGATCATAGATGTACTTTGTGGAAGGCCATCCAACGCTGCGTCTTCCGGTACGCGATCGCTGCACCAGAACTTTTCGGACTCATCAACCATTTGTTCAGCCAGCAATGTGTTAAATTTTTCGGGCTATTTCGGTAACCCTGGTTCTCTTAGTTCACTCACACTCAGGCTATAATGTTGCCACTGCTAGGACACAGGCCCATCGGGTACAGCCTTTTGAAGCATATTAGCCACAATTACCGTCTTGGTCTGCTAGTCATAAGCGCTACTTCTGATCATGAAGTCCTGGAATACATTCTCGCTATGGGCAAAGTTTGGCTGGGTTTTCCATTCTAAAATCTTGGTAGCAGCTGTGAGCCTGAATCTGAGCCCGGCTGATGGCTCATCATCATTATTTCAGCCAACTGCCGTCCACTGCTGTACGTAAGCCTTCCCCAAAGAGTGTCAACCATCTCGGTCTTGAGCAGGCCGCATCCATCCGCTGCCAGCCACCTTCTTCAAATCTTCAGTCTTCACTCTAACACATGTCTGCTCCATCGGCCGTCGGTCCATCTACAGACATAGCCGGCCCACTTCCACTTAAGCATACTGATTCTACGCACAATGTTGGTGACTTTAGTTCTCTGATGAATGACTTCCTTGTGAATTCTATCCACGAGAGATGGCTATAGTTCCATTATTGCTCAAACAAAACAGGCGAAATCTACACCCAAATACACCCGTGATATTTATTATTATCGCAACATAAACTCAGCTCTACATCCTCAGAAGGTAACACATTTATTCGTCACACAACGTGTTGTCAAAACAACGTATCTTCAAATTTCCTTCACTACAGGCTCCGGAACAGTAATTTAATTCTCAGCGAACAATTGCATTAGTATTCCCGAGACGGAGGTGTGACTACACTTCATAATAACATGGCGTCTAGATTTGTGACGTCACGAGTTTGTGACATAATATGAACCAGTTAAGAACGCTATTGTTTGACGTTAAGATGAAGTAAGCTTCCTGATTCTTGAGGTGGTTTGTTACAATTGCGTAGCTTCTTAGCATACTAAGACGTTATCTTCTTTTCATACAAGATGCGGCATCCCGTACTACGGTTGGTCTTTTCATAAAATGTGCGGTTGAGAAAAATAACCAAGAATCCAGTTCCCGATATCCCCTTTACGAACACACAACCCCGTGTAGACTTAAGAGCCGGAAGAGTTTTCTCCGTTGCACACAGACCATGCAAGACCAATCACCTAAAGGTGGAAGTAAGTACTGGGAAGAACAGCACCCCACCTCGACGTGAACTGTAGTAGCCCATTTGGAAAGTACACAATCGGTTGTGCACCCAAGTAGCCCGCTGAAAAATGCAACTTTGCAAAATGGATTTTTACTGTCCCGTTTGACAAATTTAGTGTGTGCCCCTGTCCAATTTTTTTTTTTATCATCTTTTAATACCATGTTTTTAAGCAAATCAATCTTATTCCTATACTTAAGGTGGTCGGGAATCGTCCTGCGACTCCGTCGGGAGTCGAATAATATTTTAGCCGACGCCCGGGGCACAGTATAAAATATTTTTACCGAGCCTCTTCCTCACACGTCCTGCCTCCTCCTTCGTTTGCATTACTGCTTCGCAGAAGGAGGTGACTGCTTCCCATGCCCGCTTTCTCGGACCATGGATTGAACCAGGGCCGGACGCGAGCGGTCGCCGCCCCTGATCGTCTCGACGATGACACGTTGGTGCTCCGCCCAAGCAGGGCAGACCTCCACCGTATACTCCACCATGTCCTCCGGGCGATCCTTACAGTGGTGACACCCGAGCGTGTTTTCCCGCCGAATCTTAATACCCCCAAATACCTCTCGGTGTTGCTTCACACCTGAACCATTGAGGACCTAATGAATGCCACTGATGCCGCTATTTAAGTGTGGCCACTTACTGGTCACAAACTGTTTAAGGGTCACCATCTACTCCAGTAGTAGGTCAGTTTAACACCTACCTGGCACCTGTTAGGTATCTATGTCCGGATAATACAGCGTGAAGTTATTTCTGATACGTCATAAGTAAGATTTTTATAAAACTTTCTGCACACTATTTCTCTCCATACATTTCCTCGCAAATCCTTTCGGAATATATGAAAATAGAATAAGTAGCCCAGATACATAATGTACTACAAAGTTACATGGTTCGTTCACATGCGAGTATCTCGCGTGGTGAGATTTATTCGCCTTGTAAGCGAGCAGAGCATGACGGTTTATATATAGCAGTATGTGTTTAGTTACTAGATATTTTCATGTGTGGTGGAATACTCCGACTTGTGGAGAAGAGGAATGTGGGTAGAATTCTTGGACTTAATGGTCTATTAAGTTAACTAACATCTTCCGTTAGAGGATTATTTTTAACCTAATGGGATAAATGCACAATGTGCACATGTGGAAAGAAAGTACTTTTTTGGCACAAACTTAAAAGCACACAACACGTTTGCAGGACAATCTAAAAAAATGGAAAAAAACAAAACAAATAATCATTCTGTTGTTTTTTTTGTACGTCATAACTCCGTCATTTATGAACCGATTCGGAAAAAAAAACATCAAAATCGGTTCGGTAGTTTGGTTTTTAAATCAAAATAGCTGGAAAAAATATGTCATCCAAGGAAACGAAATTGCGTATTTTGCTTTCCTGTGACTTTTCAGTGGTGTTATTAGGTGGGGGTACCACTTAAAAGTGATAATCAAGATGTCACGTGATAACAGGGTGAGCTGTCATTCCATCTTGATTATATGGATTGACAGCTCACCTCGTGATCACTTCACCCAAGCCTTCACTTCGACATGTTTACAGAATCGACCGGCGGTGGCCTTCCAACGCTGAGAATCTCAGTATTCTTACTTTATTTCGGCATTTACATAGAATTAACATACATTCATAGATTGGAAATACAGAATAATAACACACATAGATAACATATTGAAACCGTGACATTCAAACATTCTCCATTCGATAAAGCAAGTACATCACAATGTTAGCTACATATGTTCGTGTAAGTTATGTACAACAAAAGGTTTAAAAGTCGATTTCCTATGTAGAATAGGGGCGAAGATTCAAGTTGTCATCCTCGACATAATGGTGGGGCCTTAGTGGCAACGATGATGCGATACCTACTCAAGCATTTGAAATGTTTTAAAACTACTATTAAAGAAGCTAATATTTTAAAGAATATTATGTATGAGAAAGATTAAGTTTAGCTGGTTTCTGCCTTTCTTTTTCGTTATATTTTTTATATATATATAATTTTATATACACCAAATTAAAAAATACATGCAGAAAATCTCAAAACTTAAAAAAAAAACAAACAATAAAAAAATTTATTAAGGACATGTTTCTCAACCTTCGAATAGCCACTTATCACTGAATAAATTCAAAAATGGAATATCATTTCAAACGGAATTATCTGCCAAGTAAATTAACGGGAACTTAATCGTGGGTGGTAATAAATATTTTATTATCATATCATATTTTCAATTGACTATCTATAGTTACCTTTAATCATAAGAAACGACTGGATGTTGTCACTAAAACAATCATTAAAAAACCATTGGCCATTGGCCATTTACTTGATATCTAAGGGGATGGGGTATAAAAAGTAACTTGGTCCAGTTACTTTTACAAACCTCCTGGGAACATTCAGAATCATAAATTGCAAGCTTTTCTGAGTTCAAGACTATGTACAGAATGCGGTCCTCGTACTGTGCTTACTCAACTCCATCTAGCGCCCGGTCTTGACTTTTCTTTTGATTTTTTGGTACGAGACATGGTAAAACAAAAAAAATACGGATCATGCTATACCTACGTTCAATTTGCGCACTGTCACCGATGTAACCCTGTATATTAATAGGTAAGCCTATCATTTATTTTTCACCGACTTCGAAAAACCAGACTTCAAAGATAAACCAGTGACCTCCTCACCTTAAAATCAGTAAAAACTAGTACCAAAGCAAAGTAATTAATTATGAGCTGGTCTGGACTTGGACTGCGAAGGCACACTTAACGGCAAATAGTACAACCACTCATTATAGGAATAATGTCACTTAGTTGTGAGGTATCGCCACTAAAAAGTGGAAAACAAAAAACTTTTTTAAAAATACAACCGACTTCCAAATAAAAACACTACAAAGTAAAAAATTACTTTAATTTCGGCAGTCGGTGTTTGTGGTTGTTTTTTTTTTTTAGTTTTCTGACACCGACTTCCTCAGGAGAATGGGATCAGCTCAGAAGAAAGAATCATCAAAATCAATTCATAAATGACGGAATGATTGCACAACAAACATGTTACACAAAAATTTTTTTTTACCAAGACCGTCAGTATTGCTAAAAAGCTTACCGAGATACGAGCGTAATAATATGAATAACCCCATTTAAATCAACAATAAGACGAAAACACAATGCTTTTAAATACCTCTCACTGATGGTTATATCTAACCCCAGAAAAGTTCCTCAAAACTCCTCGCATGTGTAACAGAATAAGGTCTCCGCTACCCGCTACCTCTCTGCACTCTACCACAAGCCCATAATATGTTTAGAGACCTCTCTTGGTAAATGCGTGTGGGAATTTCCTTTTACCGGCCAGATGTCCCTAGCTACTGGTACCTACATAATGTACCATACGTCATAATTCTCCTTTAGGCTTTGTCTAGTTTTTGTCACGGGCCGGGACGGATCGCCTAAGTTGGGGTCTTAAGATGTTGATATTGGATGTCTTATGGCCCGAAATTGGGGCAAAAAATATTGGAGGTTGAGTGATGTGTAAGCTGACCTTGTTTGTGTTGAAGGAAATATTGGGTATGGAGATTGTAGTCGTAATAAAAGTAGGTTTTTCTAGAATCTAGATATTACTATAGTCCATTTCGTATGAATGAGAGTAGGGGTTAACGGATGGTCAACACGACAACGACAAATCCAAGTCAATATTTTGTTGAAGATTCGTTTTCATTTTTATTATATTTTTGTGGAGGAGCTCGTGGCTTAATAATAACAGCCGCACGGGTCGATCTTCAAGGTTAAGCAACGCTTGCCGAGGTTGGTCTGTGGATGGGTGACCATCTTAACATACCGAGCCTCCTCCGCGCCTCGGAAAGCATGTTAAGCCGTGGGTCCCGGCTGTCATTTGTAGATCTTGGGCAGTCGTTACGGATAGTCAGAAGCCAGATAATCTGACACCAGTCTTGCTAAGGAGTACCGTGTTACCATGTATGGTAGGCAGCCGCTCCACGTAAAATACTGGTATTCAGCTGAATCCGGTTTGACTGGAAGCCGTCCCCAATATAGTTTGGAAAGGCTAGGCAGATGATGATATAAATTATATATGTACATATGTAGTAAGGTTTAGTAGAAATAAATAGTTACATATATTTAAGTTACGTATGTAGTGTTCTTCGTAATATTTGTGTTCTTGTTATATATGTGTGCGTCAACGTGATGTATATGTGCGTGGACTGCGCTCCCGCACGGCCCTTACCTACGAATAAATCAGTGTGCTTTTACCAGTCAGTAGTTTCACTTGTGTCCATACGTTACCTACATACCTACATAACAGTTATGTGTATTTTCCGTTTACCACACGTTGGTAAAAAACGAAATCTTGACCTTCAGCTGTGGTCACTGAAATAATTCTTTAGAAAGAAATAAGATGGTCAAAAGTTTTGAGGGTACAGTTGACGCATTGGCTGATGCACTGCGTGTACTCAGTTCGTTTCCGCACGGAACACATTAAAATTACAAATAGTTGTTCCGGATCTGTTTGTTTGTGTTACTTGGAAACTCAACCACAATACAGGAGAGTTTCCCAGAATATCGCAACTGATCCACAAACAATTCGTTATTTTTGTGAACAATTTCTCAAATATTTGTATGGCAGTAAATGGCAAAACATGTTAGATCATGATTATAAAAATAAGACCTTAAATGTACCATGTTTTAAATGCAAATAAAATATTCTTATTCTTATTCTTCTACTTATTCTTATCCGAAAGTGTCGCCAGTACATCTAACCAATATAAAAATCCAGTCAGCCAGCACAAATTACGTTGCGTTTTATTTGACTGGCCTGTTGGTCGAGTGGTTAGTGACCCTGACTGCTAAACCGGAGGTCGTGGGTTCGATTCCCACCCAGGACAAATCTTTGTGTGATGAGCATGATCATTTGTTCTGTGTCTGGGTGTAATTGGTCTATAATATGTATGTATTTAGAAATATATAAATATATTTATCAGTTGTCTGGTTGCCATAGCACAGGCTCTGCCTAGTTTGGGATCGGAAGACCGTGTGTGAGTTGTCCCAACATATTATTATTATTATTATTTATTCTATCCCCACACATATCACACAACATCATACATACATATACATGTAACGTGGAAGGCACTCATGCCGGCGCGACAGGTTTAAAATTAGCTCTCCACATAAATATAGAGAGGAAAGCCCTTCGCTTTGAACTGAACATAACCTACTTCACGGAAGATGCCGATAAAACGAGTGGGGAAGCGGCTAGATAGTTACTTACTAGTAACATCACACTAATATTTTAAAGGCGAAAGTTTGTGAGAGTGTGTGTATGTTTGTTACTTCTTCACGCGCAAACAACTGGACCAACTTTGATAAAATGAATGTATAATAATGTGTAAAAAGTATGCAGGAAGCTGACACCCTGGATTATCACATAGGCTTTTTTTTTTCTTTTTTCTAAAATAAACGTTGCCCCACACTAGGAATTTCTCCTGTACCATGGGTGCGTTTACAAACATATAAACTCACATACACAAACAGCCAGACCCGGAACAAATATCTGTAGGCCATACAAATATTTAATCCGTGCGGGGATCGAACCCGCGACAAGCAGCGCAGCAGTCAATCGCTCGACCACTGTACCAACCGTGTCATCAAAGGCTACTTTACATTACATATGTAAACCGCAGGTAACACCGCGGGGCGCAGCTAGTAAGAAATAAAGATAGGAAATACGAGAGCAATGTTATTATTTTCAAAGCAGTAAGGGAATTCTCCCTATTCTCACATACGGTGCTGAAATCTGGTCTTTGACAGTTCAGCAGTGGTTCAAGCTTTGCCAGCGAACAATGGAGTGCAGCATTTTGGGAGTCCGATTAACAGACCGCGTTAGGAACACAGCGCTGCGTTCCAAAACACAAATCGCCGACGTCACACAAAAAGCAGCCAAACTAAAGTGGGATTGGGCCGGCCACGTCTGCCGTATGTCGAACGGTTCATAAAAAAGAAAGAGAGAAAATTGTGTTTATTTGCATTATAAAAAACAGAAACACCATAAAATTAAACAAAATAAATAATGAAAACCAAAAATGCCAAAGGGTCTCAGCTCAGCATAATGCCAGATGGCCACACAAGGTATACCACCTGACGCTGATTCTCAGCTGCAGCCCACGAGTGCCATACATACGCTCGAAAACATAGACACACATAAATCATACAAAACTAAAATATTTTGTACAAAAAGTAACTAAAATAAAATGTTGCGACTCTTAATTTTAAAACAAAAAGATAAAGGCTTAAATAAATGTTAAATTATAAAATCGAAAATTGTATATTTTTTACGAATATGGTTTAAAATTGATAAAACAAATATAAAAAAAAATTAAACATAACAATTATAAAAAGTAAAAATGACAAGATATATAAAATTACTATATAAAATTACTTAATAACAAATGCATAAGGTTGTAACAATGATACACTTACTTCAAGCAAACACAATGTGGGTCCCAGAAAATGCCCGACGACATCGCGGAGGACCCAGGCGAAGATGGCGGGACGAGCTTGACGCCCATCGGCGGGATTGGTCCACACCTTGCCCAAAGCCGGGAGGAATGGAGAGAAGAAAGGGAGGCCTTTGCCCTGCAGTGGGACACAATTTACTGAAATATATATATATATATATATATATATATATATATAATATTTATATATATATAAACGTATTGAAATGTGTTGCTTGATAGTTACAAACTGGGGTCTTAAGTCAAGATGGCATTGGTTACTTTAAGACAAGCGTACTCCATGGTCGACCACATCATCGCTTTCCATCAGGTGAGATATACCCAAAGGGTAACCAACGGAACCCTATTACTAAACCTCTGCTGTCCGTCCATCAGTGGGCTGTATCACAAGAACTGTAATAAGTAGACAGTTTAGTTGAGATAAATATAATAAATTAAAAATTACAGGTTACTATGACGTGCTAATGCCATCCAATTCCGATGATGTAAAAGGGATAGTGCTATTCGCTATGTATAGCTCCGACTCTCTCTTAGAGCGGAATCCAGATCGTTTTAAGACTTCATAGTGTCCCAGGGGCTTCCATACAAGAAACGTATTTTTCGGTTTATGGTACGGAACCCTTCGTGTGAGAGTCCGAATCGCACTTGACCGGTTATTTTTGGTATTGTAATAGTTTAGTATATATATGTTCAAATAGGAACGAATTTTAGGTCGATAACTAAAAGTTACCGACCTATTACTGACTCCCCCATGCCTTGAAAAGCACGTAAAGCCGTTGGTTTTGCATCTGATCTCTCCCCGATCGTGTCAGCGTACGGACTCTGAGAGTAAAGTGCATTAGTATTTGCACACACACACATAAGAGCAAAGTAGGTGATAAATGTACTCGGTTTAATGACAACTAAATCAATACAGAACAAGTATCTTTTGAAAAAAAAAAACATGCGGGGCAGTCTATGGGGATTGCCGATAGAAGTGAAAACTAAGCGAAAGCTAAAGCGTTCAGTGACGATGACGTGAGTTCCATGATTTTTGTTCACCCAAAAAGTACACATATACACAGTATACATATAGCTCATGGAAAGCGTTCGGTGACGATGTCGCAAGTTCCATGATTTTTGTTCACCCACAAAGTGCTCAACGCGCCTAAAGAAGTTTTCACAAATAAATTTGTGTTAACAACCACTATAATATCTTCAGTATACCTGACCAAATCTCCGTTTTAATAAGCCACTGAGACCGAAATTTTGTCGAGAAGATTATACGACGCGTGGATAAAGAACTTTTGGGATGATTTTATAGTAAGTTTCGCACCTCCAACAGATAATTTTCCCATATAAAATCAAAAGAAAAAACGAAAGATTTTCTCACCTCGTTGCCTCAATCGATTTGCCTCAAGAATTAAGTAAGCTAATTCCGAACAAAAAAGTCCGACTTTCCAATCTCCTAACGGACTACAAGACCCATTATGCTGTCCCCGACAATCCTTAAGAACTGTCCGCATTGTTGAAATTTCCATCGAAAGCTGTCCTACTTTCTGAGTCAAGTAGTGTCACTAGCTTTCTGCGAGGGGCTGGGATAAAACCGTGAGTTGGTTTTACAGGATATGCGATTACTTGGCAGGATTAATTCTATCGTGTAAATTGATTTGCAAAATAAACTTATCGAAAAGTGCAAGTTAGGCCGTTCCATTCTTCATATCAGCCAATTGCCGTCCACTGCTGAACGTAAGCCTCCCCCAAAGATCGCCAACCATCCTGGTCCTGAGCGGTCATCATTTCAGGAAGACGATTATTCCTCTGCTGAACATCGCCACATCGACAGATTCGCTTTGCAGAAGATTTGCTCCTCGTACCTACCCAGACGACCGCGGACCTCAACGTAGATTAATTAATGAACCAGAGTGCCAATTATACTTATTTTTTGAGCAACGTTTGCATTCGCATATCAGTCGCAATCAGTCAAGCCTTAATTTCCATATTTTTTTCACTGCTAGTCTTTGTTTGTTGCTTAACCCACATAAACTGTGCACATTTCCAAGGTACAGTAGTGAAAGTCAAAACGTTTATTTCAATTAGGCCATTAAACGGCACTTTTGAACGACATCATTTACAGTTCAGTAAAATATTAAAATTACATTAATAAAGTGACTCTACTGTCCATTCGGAAAGGTAGATTCTTATGGAGAAGAACGGACAAGAATGATTTTACTAAATTTGGTATACAAAAATTTATTTAATATTATGTGAGGACGATGCACCCAGAGTATGCTACTTATAAGAACAAAGTATTACCAGCAGAGGTAAACTTATTTATTTTCTAAAGAAAATTAGGTAAATGGTACTCACATATTTACAAATATTGGAACCATTAATTAATTGTAGTGATTATGTATCCTACCACCAGTGGCAGTTATTTGATCAGCAGATCCAAAGATAACTTCCGACACACAAACGATTTTAGCTCTTCATAAAATTCAAGTCGCATGGCAACTATAATTTTGGCCAGCTAGAGCTCTATGAAAATATTTATGATTGTGGTTAAAAATCTCGCCCAGTTAGTTAAAATTACTCAGTCAAGTTAGTTATGGGGTCAGCCCCATTTACTGACGTCTTATACCTATGCGAAAGTTATGTCGCGTCACTAACTTAGATAAAGTGCCGCCGTAGTTTTGAATTATATCGTATTTTTTAAATGACGTGCGGTCTAGGTCTCTATTTGGTTAGTTTACAAGTGCGGGCCACTGACTAGACAGTTTTTCAGATCGCCAACTCGTATGCCAGTAGCTCGGCTCGCCTTAGCTGTCTACACGGTGATAGCTGCCCAGTCTCTTGCGAGTCCCAGCACGCCTAGCTGACACTGGTGAGCTACTGCCGAACGCATCCGAACGATGCAAGTCATGTCCGAGCTGCTACCATGTACGAGTTACTAATCGCAGACAGGCGAGTGAAACAAAAAAAAATTAAGTAACTCAGATGCGAGCTACTATCCAACTCGCACGTGGCAGTAACTCGTAAGATACGTCCAAACGATGCGAGTTACTGCACTGCAGCTACTGGGCAGGTTGACTCGCACGCTAGCTCGCACTGTGTAAACCAGCCATTACTCCCGAATTTCCACGAATTTCACTTAACAACTAACAAGGCCATTTTACTTTAACTTATCCGTCTACAGCTTGTGTAATGGGTTTTTTAGTTTCTAAATTAGCATAAAGCTAGTTCAGCCATTTCCTAGAATTTCATTCTTCAAGGAAATCTACTGGGCTATCTTGTAAAAGCAACTTTGCCTCAATATTATCAAAGGTTCCTTTGATATTATTTACACCAGAAAAAGCTGGTGTTTGTGATGTTAATGTACCCATTTGATCCATTACCAAAACGACCTTCATCTTTCATCTTTACGACAACAACACATTTCAAAAACACCCCAAGACGACATCAGAAGTGGGATCATCCAAATAAGAACAACATACTTACACCGGTATCCATAGAAACTCCAACGCATGGTGACAGGAGAGAAAAGATCGCATTGTATGAAAAATAAATCCATTCTGAATCAAAACCGATATCGGACTCACAACAAATAAAGCGTGGACAATGGAAGCCAAATAAAAAAGAGTTGAAATAAAAACATGGAGAACTTTAACTTCGGACTTTCCAATCGAACGGCATTGTTGCGGCTGATATTACCATTTGTTGCTTGTGTGAGCTTTATCAAAAATATATTTGATAGATAGTAGGAGAATTGAGACAACATATAATCTCCTTAAGGAAACCACCATCATCTGTCTTGCCTTTGGGTCGTCTTCTAATATAAATGTCACCAAAAAATGCAGACTCCGTAAGATTTTAATAAATCTTTATTAGATTATGATTTCTCGATATATTATGAAAAAAACGTTTTGTATACAATAAATCCCATCTAAATTCAATAGTTTCCAATATATACGTGTCTTATTAAGAAATAATAGTTTACAATTTTAAAACTTCCGAAATCAATTATTCAAATTAAGCTAAGTGCCAGCACTTTTTGAACGTCAAAGTTCTATATAAAGACAGTCCCCCAAAACGCCAGCCCGTCACCACTTCCTAGTGTTTTAGCTGGGAAGAAGAAGTTGCGCAACAAACTTCCCAGCAAAGTTCCAGTGACATAACCAAGAATGCTGAATACCAGTATTTTACATAAGTTTTATTTTTATTTTAAAGTTTCGCGTTTTTTTTTCTTTTTTAATATGGGTTTGCTCTTGACTTTAGTCTAGGTCATAGATGACAGAGACAAAGTCGACGATGGAGCGATCTTACCCAGAAGAAGCCTGATTGTTCGGGCTATGTCGGTAACTATAGTTCTCCAGTGGGTATCTTTATTTTTGATTCGATCATAGAAAGAAACTCCAAGCATCGTATTCAAATTTACAGTTTGAAAATAAAATATTATAGTGATTCTAGTAGTAATTGGCAATGCACATTTCTCGCCAAACAGTTAATCGAGAGGGTTCATGGTTCTGGAGTGGCGATGCATACCGTCAATCAAATCATCAAATCGAGACAAGTGGTGATTTTTCGTCTAATTTCGTGAATAACTTCAAAACATTTAATAAAAAAAAAGAAAAAAATATAATTGAAACCCTCGCAATAAGCCCTTTCATTTGATATGTTGTAACATCAAATGAAAGGGCTTCAATTGAAGGATTACTCAAAATGTATTTATGTACGTAACGCCTCCGTGTTTAGGTCACGTCAGTTCATATGTGTACCAAATTTCAATAGAAATGGTCCAGTAGATGCGGAGAAAATTTACTGTGATAGACAGACTGACACCTGAGTGATCCTGTAAGGGTTCGAATGTTTTGAACCCTAAACAAGATACCTACTAAGTTACACCGATGTTTTGAACCCTAAAAAAGATACCTACTAAGTTACACCGTCGTTTAGTAACACAGGCTTTTTTCCTGAAAAAATTGGACGTTCCTCGACTTGATGACACGCGGGGTCGCGATAGTCGTTGGAAGGATCCGGCAATTGGGTCTCGAGGTGGCCCTGCACATGTCCGAGGCCATGTGCTTTCATGGTTCTCGGAACAGGCCACCAGCGGGATCCCATGTAACGGTAGGAGGGGTTCACATCGGCGTCGGGTCGACGATTAAGTACTTGGGGCTCGTTCTCGACAGCCGATGGAACTTCGAGGAGCACTTCCGACGTTTGGCTCCTAGACTGGAGCGGGCCGGGGCTGCATTCAAGCGGCTCCTGCCCAATCGAGGTGGTCCAAATGCCTCCTGCCAGAAGCTTTATGCGGGGATCGTGCGGTCCATGGCCCTTTATGGGGCCCCAGTGTGGGCGCTCACACTGAGGGGGCGACCAGCCCGCCAACTCAATTCGTCCCAAAGGGTCATGGCCATCCGGCTGGCCCGGGGATACCGCACGGTCTCCGGCGAGGCAGCGAGCCTCCTAGCCGGATTACCGCCATGGGATCTGGAGGCGAGAGCCCTCGCGCACGTCTACGCGTGGCGCGTGGAGGCGCTTCGCCGGGGCGAAACTCCGCTGCCGCAGCAAATTGCGGCGCGGCGGACGGAGCTCCGGCAGGATACCATGGCGGTATGGAGACAGCGACTATCGCGACCCAGCGCTGGGCACGCCACTATTGCGGCGGTAAGGCCCCTCTTTGAGGAGTGGCTGGAGAGGCGCCACGGCGTCCTCACCTTCCGCCTGACGCAGGTGCTTACCGGACACGGCTGTTTCGGGAGGTACCTGTTTCGGATTAAGCGGGAGGACACGCCCGGGTGTCAGCACTGTGAGGATCGCCCGGAGGACACGGTGGAGCATACGGTGGAGGTCTGCCCTGCTTGGGCGGAGCACCGCCGTGTCCTCATCGAGGCGATCGGCGGCGGCGACCTCTCGCGTCCGGCCTTGGTTGAATCCATGGTCCGGAGCGAAGAGGCTTGGGAAGCGGTCACCTCCTTCTGCGAAGCAGTAATGCTAGCGAAGGAGGAGGCGGGCCGCGCGAGGGAAAGGCAAGGCCTTCGCCCCAACCGCCGCAACAGGAGAAGACGCCCCGGGCGTCGGGAGTCGCAGGGCGATCCCCGGCCACCGTAGGCGCGGGCCTGCGGACGGCGAGCATTGGGTGGCTCGCTGTCCGATCACCACCAGGCCCGGGTCGATGGCGCGTTGTGTTTCACGCGCGCCTCAAAGAGATGTCAGCATAGAAGACGGGGCCCGCTAGGGCCAGAGCCTGCCAGGGTTGCGGAATTATTCGAAGGAGTCACCGCGGCCCTGGAACGCAAAGGGCTTTAGAAGGAACACGGATGGGTTTTAGTCAGTAAAAGTCTGACACGCCCTTCCGCTCAACCCAGAGCGGAAGAAGTCATTTGATGATTTCCCATTCTTAAAAAAAAAAAAATCTCTCAGAAGCAAAAACTTATAAAAAAACTCGCATAAGACAACGTAAGACAACATATTACAGAAAATAATCTTTTCAATAACGATCCCCTCTCTTCAATATCAAGTGGTATTATGGGGATCGAGACCGTTGTAAAGATCAATGGGGCTTAGTATCAACCGCTCGTCAGCCCTAAGGTCATGTTGGACAACTACGGCTCGGGGATTATTTTAATACGAGTATTCCATTCAGATGAGTTGGGTACCTAATCACAATTTCCTGATTTATAATTCAAATATTCTAGTCAAACTTGAATTTAAATGCTTTGATGTTTGATAATGGTTAGACGGAATAAAGCGAGGAATATTCTTAAACTTCAGCAAATATTCTTAAATTCAAGTTTTTAAAACTTAACAGACACATGTGTTGCTGGGGTGTTTGTTGCGTCACTTCTTCTTCTCAGCTATAACACTAGGAAGTGGTGACGGGCGGGCGTTTTGGGGGACTATATGAATGCTTATTTAAAAAATGCTATCGAACGATTCAAAATAAACAAAATCGGTATAAAAATATAGAAGTAATTCTTCTATTCTTGTCAATCAAAACGTCTGTTTTACTAAATGGCGTTAATTTGAAACACGAGTTTTTTTGACTACGCGACACTTTAGTACATTTCTTAATTGAGTGACTATCAACGAATGGGGGATTAACATGCGCTACCGAAATGTCACGTAATCAAACTCATTTTAGCATTTCGACAATAGGGCTGTTGCCTGGGTTTAAAAAATATATGATTATATTTAGTCTGTCAGTTAGATTATCGAAAAATATTGGATACGTATTTTTTCGTTTGTCAAATCAATAAAACACATCCAAGATAAGGAGTGGGGGCTTGTGACGTCACTTTCCAGTAAAAAGTGTACTGATAAGTGACGTCACACGAGTTTTCAACGCACTGCTTTTCTTAATTTTTTGTTTACGTGACAAAAAACAAATATGAGTTCAATATTTTCTGGAAATCTATCTGACGGACTAATTAGATTTTTTTTTTTTGTCAAATACCCTATTTTTTGTGTTTTCCTATAGGATGTATGTATATATGTATGTCTAGAGCCGCTGACAGCTTCCATTTGCCAGGGTTGCGGAATTATTCGAAAGAGTCACCGCGGCCCTGGAACGCAAAGGGCTTTAGAAGGAACACGGGTGGGTTTTAGTCAGTAAGAGTCTGACACGCCCTTCCACTCCACCCAGAGCGGAAGAAGTCATTTGATGTTTTCCCATCCATAAAAAAGTCAGCTTCTATAGAAAAAGTACAAACCATTTCCTTGTCGAGGCGAGTTTCCTTAGTACTTTCTGTCCCAACGGGGATTGAACCGACTGCCATCGCCGATTTGTCTTCATTTGTCCTCCCACAATCGTGGCAAACTATGGACGAGAAATAATTAACTTGCTTTTGTCATTTGCTTTTTATTTCAATTCGCAATTTGCATGGTGATTGTGCTAATTTGATAAATTGGAGTCAAATGAGCGTCTATTGAAATCAGGGGATGTTTTTGGTCGCTGTTTTGCCTGTTATTAATTATGGGGCGGAATGTGGGAAAAACAGGGGCTCCGGCTTTAAAAGTTTCCTTTTGTGGCGATGTTGAATGTGAAACAATGAAAAGTTGTTTTTTAAAATCGGGACGTAAACATCTGCTGTTGAGAATCATCAAGCTTGTTGATCGTCAAGGTTTTTTTTAATCTATTTTGAGAACGTAAATGGCGGAAAAACACTCTGAAATGTGTCCTCTGAAAACCTTCTGCCACATATACTTTAGACCATACTGAACACAAATGAGGAACAAACAACATTTGGTTAGCATCTGATGGTTCATCGTTTCAACCGAAAGACGTCCACTGCTGGACTTAGGCCTTCCCCAAAAGGGTTTCTCATAATTGCTTGGCAGGAGGGTTGGCGATCGCAGTGTAGCTGTTGCAATGTACAGAGAATACTGCTGCCCATTCTCTGGTGAGTCCCTTAGTCGCCTGTTACGACACCCACGGGAAGTGATGGTGTTAGTGGTTACACATACTTTGTCTCATTAACAAAACTCGCACATTGATTGTCTGCAGTTACCAGGTCAGATGTGCCTTACAAACTTGCTCGTAAGTCTAGATATCGGTTACTTTGTGCTAAAGGCTTTAAAACCAATCTGGGTCATTTTTCCACCATTAACAGAATGCAGGTTCAATTTAGTCGCCTACTACGCTCACCTAGTATATATATAGATATTGAATATTGTGGTTTCTTCTCTTTTCTTTTGCCTTTTTTACTTACATATAGATTTAAAAAAAATGTTTCTACTTTTTCATAAATCGAATAAAACCATTTTTATGTCGGATTTTTGCAACAGTAAATAAACTGTATAATTATGTGGCAATCTATCTAACTAAATACGCAAAATCTGTTTTATAACTGCATTTCATACTCACATGTTTAATGCATGCCGTGGCAGCCTTTAATTAAGGCTACACCATAAAATGTAAAAAGAAATATTATGAGTACTGTAACATGTATTTTGGTGTATGCTTTGTTGGTTGTCCTGAATAAATAAATACTTATCCCACGAATTAATTAGTTAGACGTCCTTTTAGCACTATTGGATGATAAAAAAATATCTACATGAAAGTTTATTATGGTCTTTCTGTCCTAGAAACTTTACTTCGACGAAAAGGTGTTTTATAATAGGTGTCGGTGAAAAAAGAAAAAAAAAAGGACGTAAGAAAAGAAAAGAAAGAAAAGAAAGAAAAGAAAGAAAAGAAAGAAAAGAAAGAAAAGAAAGAAAATAAAGAAAGGAAAGAAAAGAACGAAAACTAATTTATTTGGCACACACTGGTACATACAATGTTGGTACAAATAAAAGGAAACTTTAGTACAATAACATCGGGTGCCCCGCGACTGCACCAAATAGGCTCTCTACTTAATAATATGGTAATGTATAGTAAACGATACATAATAATTTGCTGTCTAGTGATAGTTAAGTTTGCGTAAAATAACAGAAAAACAGATTGAATCACCCTTCTTCCAGTGCTGTCAAGTCTAGGATAAAACTACCGATTCGCGACCCACTTGTATAGGAAAAAACACATATAGAAGATATTGTTAATAAAAGCAAGGCAAAGAAACTTTTGGGCATAAATTACCGAGAATTGTACTACTTTCAGAACTGATTGGAAAATATTGAGGGTAATGTGGTACTTACCAGTCGAGGCAGGTCAATCTGATCGTTGACCTGAGATCCGAACGTGTTTTGATAAACATGGAAATACTGGGTGACATGTTGTATCTTCATGAGGCACAAATGAAGAAGGAGGAACTTCGAAACACGGAAAGAATTATTCATGTGTGTTTTTGGCGGCTTGGTGAAAGACATTTGGGTTGATCAGTAAAGGAGAGTCTTTTCAAAAAGGGATATTTCCAAATTTATATCTTTTTCAACTGAGTATTGGTCTTTTTACTTATGTTAAAATACATCATTTTATATCTTGAACGAATTCAAAAAGGAATATTCCACCTGGCAAATAAAATTGATCTTGAAAAACGTGTTCAAAACAAAACAGGCATTATACACTTCTGGACACATCTATTGGCCCACCTTGTATTTTCAGTTTCGTTTGGTCCTAGCTAAAATTTTATATTAGGTCGAGCAAAAAGTTTTTATGCAGTTTTGAACCTGGCACATTCACAATTTCATTCAATAGTCTTTTTTTGAATTTATAACACAGAATTTAAAGGAACAAAAGACAATTTGGAGCCTGTTTGTTAATATCAAACAATCGAATACTAAGAAAACTTGGTTTTATTGGTTTACTTGGATTTAATTCTTGAAAAAGTGATTGATATCTTTGGTTTTGCAACAAACATTACTTATTCTTAACATTAAGGTGAGGTTCTATCAATAATCTATGGATACTTCACCTGAAGTCGCCGCCCAAGCTGTGGCACTTATTCAGGCCGGACACAGCCAAAGAAACGTGAGTGCTCAACTTAATTTAAGTCGATCTGCGGTCCGAAATGTTTATCGGAGGTACCTAGAGACTGGCGGCTTTGTTCGTCGCCAAGGAAGGCCACGATCTCGGGTCACAACTGAAAGGCAGGATCGATTCATCGTGACGACCAGCTTGAGAAATCGTCACCTTACCTCCATTGAGATACAAAACCAACTTCGCGACTTCCACGGAGTATCTGTGAGCGCTCGAACTGTTCGGAGAAGGTTAAAAGAACGCGATATGGTACCACACAAGCCAGCTAATGGGCCCAAACTAACGCGAGCCCACCGAACAGCGCGCCTTCATTTCGCACGCAGTCATTTAAATTGGACACAGCAAGATTGGAGCCGTGTACTCTTTTCTGATGAGTCTAAAATTGTGTTACATGGCAATGATGGAAGGAAGAAGGTCTACCGACGTAAGGGAGAGCGTTTCGCACAATGCTGCTTTGAAGAGAGGGTTGCTTATGGCGGTGGCTCATGGACTGTCTGGGGCGGTATATCCGCGAGCGGCAAAACTCAACTTGAGGTTGTTACAGGACCACGGCTGCCAACATTAAATGCTGAAAGGTACATTCGTGAGTGCTTAGAACCTCACGTGATACCATACGCGGACTATGTGGGCCCAAATTTCCTTTTTATGCATGATAATGCAAGAGCCCATGCGGCCGGCATCGTCAGGGAATATCTTCGGGATGTGAACATCACAGTTATGGACTGGCCAGCCAGAAGCCCAGACATGAACCCCATTGAGCACATGTGGGACGAGCTAAAAAGACGTGTTAGGGCTCGTCAGCCAGTTGCCCAGACGATGCAGGAGTTGAAAACTGCCATAGAAGAGGAATGGGAGATGATCCCTCAAAATTGCATAGAGCGGTTGATAAACTCTATGCCTAATCGTATGAGAGCTGTGGTAGATGCCCATGGAGGCAACACGCGTTATTAAATTAAACCTTTATTTGATAAAACATGTTTTTTATTCAAAAATCAATTGCCTTTAACAAGGCGCATATCCGACTTGTTAGGCGTAGCTCCATGTCGTATGGTATTCTGAATTCAAATTTAAAACAATACGATCGAAAAAGATGGTAAAATGTATCAGGTTTAAAACTGCATCAACAGTTTTTGTTCAATCTAGCAATCATATTTCGGTAGGGGCCATCGAAACCTAAACTCTAAGGTGGGCCAATAGATGTGTCCAGAAGTGTATATTCCACCAGGCGGCATGCCTGGTTGTCTCAATCAAATCGCCACAGTTCACATAGTTCATATTTACTTTTTTTTTCTATTTTATGAAAAAATAAGATAACATGCCGCCGAGGCCGGCCTAGAAAGAGGTGGCGACACGACCTAGACGCCAATTATGGGGGCAGGCGCGAGGTGACGCAGGAAAAAAATACGTGGAAGGACTTGGGGGAGGCCTTTGCCCAGCAGTGGGACAGTGTAGGCTAAAACAAAGATAACATGCAGCTATCCCCTTTTGAAAATACCTCCTCATTGTATGCTTGCCGCAGCCACAGTATATATAGATGTGTAATCATTCTTAACATAGTGAAAACTATCCGGCAATAAATTATAGACAAATCTAAATCTGTTGTAAGCCAGTGTTTGAACAATTAGAAGAAAAAGTTAGAACCAGTTCTTTCACGGACACTCGTTTTATTCCAATTCAACACCAAATTGTTTACTATCTATTTACTAATAATAAAGCTGATTTTTGTTTGTTTGTTTGAACGCGCTAATCTATGAAACTACCAGTCGGATTTGGAAAATTATTTTTGTATATGATAGCCACATTCGTGAGGAAGGCTAAAATAGGCTATACGGGAACGGTAAAAAACGGGACATGTGCGTACAAATTCGGGGGCAAAAGCTAGTATTTTTATAAGCAGACAGGTTTGGCAAAAGTAGGTACCTATCTCCCTAGAATATTTTAAACTAGCTTGGTACTTAAATACACATGTACCAGTATATGTACCTCTTTTTTTTAAATTATTTTAGTACATCCAAAGATTGTCTGGTATATATTGCTTTCAGCGGTAATTAAGACAGCTGTTTGTATTCATAAAATTTTGTTTGAGTAAAAGAGCTGTAAAACTATATTTAATGTATATCTGTTCCTAATTTTAAAAATTTATTAAAGTTGACCCATTTTTTGCGTTTCTTTCCAGATTTTCACAAACCCGTTCTACCTCCAAGAACCAATTTCGGATTAGTGCGGTATCCTTCCGAGTATCTTGGGCAGTCTACACAAATAATCAAAGTTAAATTTATAATAGTTGACCCATTTTTTGCGTTTCCTTCCAGATTTTCACAAACCCGTTCTACCTCCAAGAACCAATTTCTGATTAGTGCGGTATCCTTCCGAGTATCTTGGGCAGTCTACACAAATAATCAAAGTTAAATTTATAATAGTTGACCCATTTTTTGCGTTTCTTTCCAGATTTTCACAAACCCGTTCTAGTTCCAAGACCCAATTTCTGATCAGTGCGGTATCCTTCCGAGAATCTTGGGCAGTCTACACAAACAATTAAAGTTAAATTTACTATGGTTGACCCATTTTTTGTGTATCTTTCCAGATTTTCACAAACCCGTTCTACCTCCAAGACCCAATTTCTGATTAGTGCGGTATCCTTACGAGAATCTTGGGCAGTCTCCACAAACAATCAAAGTTTCTGATGAACTTTGTTGCGAGAATGTTTTAATCTCGTCCTAATATCATTCATTTTCCTTTGATTGACATCAAAAACAGATCACGAAGGTCCAATGTCGCACCTTCATTAAAACTTCACGAGAGTGAAAGTTCTGGGTTGCTAGCTAAATTAAATTTTGCCTTAGTTTGTGTAAAATAATCTGTTTGATGATAGAATTCTTCTAATTTTTCAGGATAGTAATATTCAGTATTCAAGAAACGTTAAGAAATTCTAAATATTATAATAAAAGCGTAATTTGAAATAATCGTAAAATACAACAAAAAAAACGCAATATTCGTCGAAATCTATTCATTGATGGGACCCTGGAAACTAGGCTACTTTTGTAGTGAAAATCTATTTAAACCCGAGCGAATAATATTTATTTACTTTTATTTTATTTATTAAAACTTTATGCACTAGTAAAAACACTGTACAAAGGCGGACTTAATGCCTTAGGCATTTTCTACCAGTCGACCTTAAATATGTAGGTAGACTGTATTTCAGTATAAAAAGTCTGTAAGATAGAGGTACAATGTCAAAACAAATGTTACAAAACGTGGCCAAAAGCATTCCCAATTTACTCACCAAACAAAAAGTGCAGATCGATTCTCAAACATTTGTATTTTCCTATTCAAATATGGCACAAACTGCCCCAGACCTGTTAGAAATTGGCAAACGAACTCCAACGTTGGCAACCCAAAGCACACACAACTTTATCTAGTACCTAAGGAGTTGTTGAGCTGATTATGGACATCGGTTATTTTAACCCGAACTACGGGGGCTTCCGACCATAAGTCGGTAACGTATCTTGGCCTTTGTTTATTCACGAAGGCTTTTTGGTCTCCTTGAATACGATACTAGGAGTTTGTTTGTCTTGGGGTTTGGTGTTGGCAACTGATCGGGTTTTTTGAAACGAAGTTCCTTAACGCGGCTACGGGTAGTGCGATTTAGTAAAAATCGTCACGTAACGAAATGCCGTACGCTGTGTGTGGATTCGCGTGTGTATCGAGTCTACTACAAGCAAATGAGCACACGAGCAAGTCAGTGCGCAGCCCGGTGCGCAACCCTCTCTCTCTCTCTCTCTGTCCCTGTCTTTTTTATCATATAACCTCAACACACGGTTGTACAGACACGTGTAAATTTCGTGAAAACGTATTTATTATTATTGAACTTCGTTCCTGACGGGGGTCCCCCGCCGCACAATTTTTTTATTACGACTTGGCTTCTTTTCGAGTCAATGGTTTTACCTAACTATTATTATTTTCAACTCAGTAGTAGTAGGTGGTCATATTCAGGTATATCAAATAGACAATGCCCTTCTTAGGATTTCGTACCCGAAGGGTAACCAACGGAATCCTATATCTAAGTCACCGCCGTCCGTCCGTCCGTCTGTCAGCGGGCTGTATCTCAAGAACCGTAATAGGTAGACAGTTCAAATTTTCACGTAATCCGTATTTTTATTGCCGCTATAACAACAAATAAACTAAAAAAATAGTAAAATTAATCATTTTAAGGGGGCTCCCTTTCAATAAAACATGTTTTTTTTTCGGTGTATGGTACGGAACCCTTCGTATGAGAGTCCGTCTCGCACTTGGCCGGTTTTTTTAAGAAGCGTCCGTATTCGCATCGTAGTCGCAATCTGTGAAAAAGTTACTTCCATACATTTTGACAAATGTTTGATATAGATTGTCACTGAGGTCATCTTGAATTTGAACGCTTTTATTATTAAGTACGTAAATTGGCTTGGTACTTGGAAGTACTGGTGTATGGGCAGTCCAGTATTGACTGGCCTGTTGGTCGAGTAGTTAGTGACCCTGACTGCTAAACCGGTCGTGGTTTCGATTCCCACCCAGGACAAATCTTTGTGTGATGAGCATGATCATTTGTTCTGTCTGGGTGTAATTTGTCTATAATATGTATGTATTTAGAAATATATAAGTATGTTTATCAGTTGTCTGGTTGTCATAGCACAGGCTCTGCCTAGTTTGGGATCAGATGACCGTATGTGAGTTGTCCCAAGATATTATTATTATAGGATGTGAGACATATTCTAGACAGGGACACAGCTCTCACATTGAATATCTGATAGCTCCATAAAACCCCATTTTGCCAGGTCTTGTTTGCAGTGGCCTACTTGGCTGGTGCTTATGCAATCAATGACACTGGTATTCAGCTGAATCCGGCTTGACTGGAAGCCAACCCCAATGCTTGGAAACATGCTGGTCCTGCTCCATAGGACAATCAAGGGTGAAGGTCAAACTGGTTGATTTATGTATTAACTTTATAGATATACTGTTCCTTTTTTTGCGTTTTTATTTTTCTGTTGACTCACACACTGTTGTTTAATTAATGGTTCCAATGTTTGTAAATATGTGAGTACCATTTACCTAAATTTCTTTAGGAAATTAATAAGTTTACCTCTACTGGTGATACTTTGTTCTTATAAGTAGCATACTCTGGGTGCGTCGTCCTCACATTATATTAAATTAATTTTTGTATACCAAATTTTGTAAAATAATTATTTGAAAAGAGTAACTATGGAGTTTCTTGTCCGTTCTTCTCCATAAGAATCTACCTTTACGAATGGACAGTAGAGTCACTTTATTAATGTTACATTATTATTTTACTGAACTGTAAACGATGACGTTCAAAAGTGCCGTTTAGTGGCCTAATTGAAATAAACGTTTTGACTTTTGACTTTGACTTTGACTTTAATATAGATGGGAAAGGCTAGGCTTTAGTTTTATTTTCGTCGCAAACATAATCGTGACTACTCTTACGGTAAATGAAAACATTATGAGTTGTGTAACTATTTTTGGTCTACAATCCACTAATATTATAAAGGCGAAAGTTTGTGAGTGTGTGTGTATGTTTGTTACTTCTTCACGCGCAAACGGCTGGACCAATTTTGATAAAATTTGGTATAAAGGAAGCTGCCTGGATTAACACAGGCTTTTTATTCCGGGTATGTGTTCCCTTCGGGTAATTTTCGACATTCGCGCGGATTATCTGATAAACTGCGGGTAACACCGCGGGGCGCAACTAGTACACTATATGTTACCAGCTTTAGTACGCGACTTCGTCCGCGTGGAATAGTTACTTTGGGCAGCCATTATTTTCATAATTTGTGATGTTGAATTTCTGTTCCCTATAATGTATTTTTATCAATTCTGTGTTTTGTTGTTATTATTGTTTATTTTATTTTATTACCTATTTAATCTATTGTAGTTGACATTTTATATCTCATTCTGACATTCACTTTTGACTACTAATGTGAATAAGATAGTAAGAAATTGATAATATTATTTATGTTCCTGTATTAATCGAACACCTATGGGTCTTTACCTGAAATAAATGTTTTTTTTAAAACGCTTTAACATATGTTTATTTATTTTTATCAAGTGCCTAAATACAAAGGTTTCATGGTTTTATCTTCAATAATGACGGATTCCAAAACAAACTTCCAACCCTCTTTTCACCCCCTTAAAGGATGATTTGTGGGAAACTTGAACAATCTCTGTACCAAAATTCATCTAAATCGAGACTAAAAAAAGTAAAGAGGTAACAGACAGACACACTTACGCATTTATAACATTAGTATATCTTAATATATATATTTCTTGTGTACGTGTGTATGTCACTGAACTCCTCCTTAATGGCTAGACCGATGTTGATGAAATTTTGTGTGTTCAAAGGGATTCTAGAATGGTTTAGATTCACAATCGGACCCGGTAGGTGGCGCTGCAATCGATTTCTATAATTTTTCGTCAGACACAAAGCAAACGTTCAGACAGGACAACGTCTGTCGGAACCACCAGTATAATATAGAATTATCTTTTATGTATTGTGGGAAAACGGATATGTTTTAGAACCAAAAATGTGGAGATAGCGACAACTTCGGACTGGGCCCGCACATAGTATTATGGCCGACTTCCTCTCACAGAGAGAAGGCCTGTATCTCAGCAGAAGGAACGTTATACACCTATAATGATTATGCTTGTTTTTAAGCAGATCAAAAATAAAACACGGTTTCAAAAATCACCAAATAAATACTTCTCAAAGGCGACCTAATTCCTCGCGTTCGTTATTTTCGCAGCACGCGCGTATCGCAACTTGAGCGGGCGAACTTTTAATGAACGTATAAATGCTAACAATCGCTGTGTGCTGCAACACTTTGGTAGTTTTACTAATATTAGCGAAGTTTGCGCTAAGGGGCGCCTATGGTGCTGTGTTTTGATGGGCCTGCGTTTAGCTTGGGTACATGGTGATTCTTTTTTATGGCTTTTGTGTACAGATGTGTCGTTAGTTGGAGCAATAAAATTTTAATTTGAATACTAACCTGTATTTTTCCAATACAGAGCTAAACTATGGGGAATATGGAGAGGGCAGACTAACGGCCGGTTTCAATAACGCGTCCTTCTTAACCTTTAAGCCGAGTATCCACTAGGCAACATTTGACGCGCGACATGATGCACAACATGTTGCTCATCATGTTGAACGGCAACGAAGAACTTTTATTTAGTAACATTGTGCATGCTGGCAACGTCGCGCGTTGTTATGCAACGTTGCTGAACATGTTGGGCGTCATGTGTTGCGCGTCAAATGTTGCCTAATTTATTTATTTATTTATTTAAACTTTATGTACAATAGTGGTACATAGGCGGACTTAATGCATCAAGGCATTCTCTACCAGTCAACCTTTGGGTTATAAAGACTATACTGTGGTAGGTGTACAATAAATAAAATTAAGATACAAAATTGAATTTTAACATTTCGGAAAGAATATACAGATAATATATATAATACTAATAAAATACATATATATGCTAAAATAATAAACTAATAAATATGATATATAATAATCATACCGATTAAGAGAATTCATAGTAATCATGACGAAGAACGACTAAGAATGACAAGCTTTTAAGTAGTGTTTACGGATTTTACGCTTAAAGGAAAATTTTGACTCCGCCTTCTTGATGTCAAGGGGAAGCATATTCCAGAGTTTAATTGTAGAAATAGCGTAGGAATTAGACAAAAACCCGGTGCGGTGAGAAGGGATATGAAGAAGTAAGTTTTTAGATGCTCGAAGGTCGAGAGGCTTTAACCAACTGCCTTACTGTTGGTACGTTATTGAGACCGGCCGTAAGGCCTGCCCTCTCAATTTTTTGTTTTGTTTTCAATACTTATTTCGTAAGAGCCCATTTTTCAACAATCGGAACCTAACCGGAGGTATTAAAAAAGTGGATTGACGGCACTGGTATAGAACATATGTCAAACAGTCATATTTATTCTTTAGTTAAAGATTATTAGACTACTGGGAAATCAGCCCTAAATAAAGTTATATAAATTCATTCGTTCGGTGTGAGACCCAAACTGCTGCCAAGTACGTGCTCAGAGTGACAGAACCTACAAAACCAAGGTTAATTTCATTTTGCGTGCAAGCTTTAGCAAAAATCGATCCAATAAGTAGAGAAAAGGGGTGCTGCCAATTCCCATATATTTGATGCTTGTGTTAAACTTAGCCTTGATGTCAATACGGAAGCGATTGTCAAAATGTTCGTGCTCGCAATTTGTAGCTTCGAACACGCCTTTACGGCTATATTTCCAGGGTTGTGGAATTTGTTGAAAAGTGTCACCGCGGCCCTGGAATTTAAAGGGCTTTAGGAGGAACACGGATGGGTTTTAGTCAGTAAGAGTCTGACACGCCTGTCCACGCTCCACCTAGATCAGAAGAAGTCATTTGATGATTTCGCATCCTTAAAAAAAAATGGCTATATTTACATTTTTTTTACCATGTTTATGGCAGGCGATTTTGCTGACTTGACTATTTTTTAAATATTTTGACCAAAACGCGTACTGTGATATCTTCAGCATTTTCGAGTAAACAAGTTACTTCTAGGCAAGCGTGCTCCATCGTCGACCACATCATCGCTTTCCATCAGGAGGAATTGAGTTCAAAAGCGAGCATGTAAAGAAAAAATCCGTTCAAAGTGGGCCGGCGCATTTTTCCGCACAAGTGCATAATACACCTCATTGCGTGTCTAAAGGCGGAGGGTTAGCAGCCAGTTTTAGGAACAGATCATCATCTTCCTGCCCTTATCCTATGTTACTTGGGGTCGGCGCAACACGTTTTTTTCTTCCATTCTGTCCTGTCAACCGTCACGCTATCACTAACTCCCTTTTCTTTCATATCACTCCATCCATATTTTCTTTGGCTTCCCTCTCCATGTTTTAAGAACAGATGGGTTGGAAAAAAAAATAGCCAAATCAATTCAGCCGTCCTCAAGTGATGTTTCCCAAAGAACGGTAGCCTACTACTAACCTATTTAATTTTAACTTCAGAAGATAGCTGAAACCCCATCACAAAACTTCATTATATACATGCTCTCACTATGTACCTATTAAAATACCTAAACAAGTTAACGACTCATCAAAGACTCCCAACCCGGAAGCTTCAACACAATCTGTGTAAAACCGGATGCACGTAGATCCAAAGTCTTTACCGGTTCATTAAAACTTCTACCTGGCTCCGAAGTACCGGTTATTCACCCTTATTTGACCGGAAAACCGGTTATACACCCTTGTTTAGTCTCTCAGTGTCTTGACGTCTACCTTACTATGTTAAAGCACTTTGGAAACTGAAAGGTTGCTGCCAACGTAATATTAGTTGGGACATGACTTGACCAGACTTATTTTTAGGTCAAAGTCAAAGTCAAAACGTTTATTTCAATTAGGCCATTAAACGGCACTTTTGAACGTCATCGTTTACAGTTCAGTAAAAATAATAGAATTACATTAATAAAGTGACTCTACTGTCCATTCGGAAAGGTAGATTCTTATGGAGAAGAACGGACAAGAAACTCCATAGTTACTCTTTTCAAATAATGATTTACAAAATTTGGTATACAAAAATTAATTTAATATTATGTGAGGACGATGCACCCAGAGTATGCTACTTATAAGAACAAAGTATCACCAGTAGAGGTAAACTTATTCATTTTCTAAAGAAATTTAGGTAAATGGTACTCACATATTTACAAACATTGGAACCATTAATTAAACAGTGTGTGAGTCAACAGAAAAATAGAAACACAAAAAAAGGAACAGTATATCTATAAAGTTAATACATAGATCAACCAGTTGGATTTTGTCTACACCCTTGATTGTCCTATGGAGCAGGACCAGCATGTTTCCAAGCATTCTTATCCTGAATGTAATCTTCTAATTTGTAATATGCTTGTTTACAAAGTGTACTTTTAACATAAGTTTTAAATTTTCCTTCATTTAGTTTTAATATGTCAGAAGGTATCTTATTGTAACATTTAACACAATACCCCATGAAAGAACTGTGGACTTTAGCTAATCTAAAAAATGGTTGATCTAATTTGTCTTTATTTCTAGTATTAAAATTATGTCTATCACTAATTTTACTAAAAAGATGACGATTTTTCCGCACATACATAATATTTTCTTAAATGAATTGAATGGTTGAAGTTTGGAAAACGTTATTTTAACGTTTTTGACGTGACAACGTCTAATAAATCGATGAACGCCGGCTGCACGCACGAAAAAGGATGACTTATTGTAACGTTACGCTCATTGTAACGTTACGATAATTTCATCAATGTTTTGTTATGACGTTGTCACGTGTTGTCACAGACAAACAATTTTTTCTTTGTGCAGCAGATGACAGCAGATTCACTTCAAAGTCATGAAATATCTTTTACTGTCGCGTTTTAGCATGGTAATAGACATTAACACACTAACATTTACCGATAATATTACACTTATACTTCGTACGCGTATATCCCGTTTCCATATAGCCTAGAGCCTTCTTCATGAAAGTGGCTACCATACACGAAAATACTTTTCCAAATCCGACTGGTGGTTCCAGGGCCGGGATATCAAATAAACAAACAAACAAACTCTTCAGCTTTATTATCATCATCATCATATCTGCCAAAAGACGTCCACTGCTGGACATAGGCCTCCCCAAGGGGGGAGGATGTCTGCCTTAATCGCCACTCTTGGCAGGCGGGTTGGCGATCGCAGTGTAGCTGTTGCTATGCACAGAGAATGCTGCTGCCCATTCTCTGGTGAGTGACTTCTTAGTAGCCTCTTACAACATCCACGGGAAGTGATTGAAGTTTTATAATATTAGTATAGATTTTAAATTTGGAAAATTAAGACACAATGGTCGAGCATCTGAATTAGGAATGTTTCATTAAATAACATGTTAAACCCTACCAATATGATACTATTTGACAGGTGTTCGACTAAAGTAGAGGTTGGCAAATACTCAACTACCTAAAAGAAAGGTTAATTTTGAACTCGCAAGCCGGCCTGATTCGACATCTGTTGTGATCCTAAACATGTTTTACTATGAAGATTCCTACGACGAAATATTTTGAAACGACATATTAACAGGGATAATTAGATCAGATGAAGTGGGAATTACCAATATTTGTAAGTAAAGGATTTCGATTCTGATTCCGTATTAGACTACTGCCATTTTAATACGAAAAAAACGGCCAAGTGCGAGTTGGACTCTCACACGAAGGGTTCCGTACCACAAACCAAAAAAAAACACGTTTCTTGTACGGGATCTCCCTGATTTTTTTTAAAATTGAATATCTATAATTTGTTGTTATACCGGCAATAGATATACACACTATATTTATTTTCATTTTAACCGTCTACCTATTACGGTTCTTGAGATACAGCCCGCTGACAGACAGGTGACCGAACGGATGGACGGCGAAGGCTTAGTAATTGGTTACCCTTCAGGTACGGAACACTAAAAACTAGGCATTGAATTTGAACGTTCATAAAATACTTTCCAACCTGCAACAAATATTGTAAACAATTTACAGAATTTAAGTTTTCAATCTGAAAACTATTCAATTAAAATCCACAGCAAATATTTGATGTAGGAGCTCAGTTTAAAAAATTATGACCAAAAAAAAGCAATACTCGTAAAAAATCGTATCAAAATTAAATATTGAAACCAACACAAGCTTTCTTTCAAATAAAAATCATCAGAAACTAATTAACAAACTCAATATCAGCAAAAACAAATTGCTATTAATAGTGCCTTCTGCCATTTGAATTCCAACCTTATCCACTTTAACATACATCTCAAAAGCATCTGCTTACTCTCCTTGTGACGGGTTTAGGGACTTCAAACATTTTTTAGATCGTTTTATTCATAACTAGCTGCCACCCGCGGCTTCATCCGCGCGAATGTCGAAAATTATCCCAAGGGAACATACTCCCGGGATAAAAAGGGAGTACTCAAACAGTTTCTATACCAAATTTCATCTAAATCGGTCCAGCCGTTTGCGCGTAAAGAATATAACAAACATACACACACACTCACAAACTTTCGCCTTTATAATATTAGTGTGATGGATATGGTAGACGCCAAATAACTGCCAAGGTTGCGAAATTTGTTCGAAAGTGTCACCGCGGCCCTGGAACGCAAAGGGCATTTGGAGGAACACGGATGGGTTTTGGTCTGACACTCCCTTCTGCTCCGCCCAGAGCGGAAGGAGTCATTTGATATTTTCCCAACACAAAAAAGGGATGTTTCCTAGATAAAGTATACCTATTTGGTTGGGCGTCAGCAGGATTTTATCATAAAATATTGGTCACGTATGTAACAACCTGTACATGGCTGGTTTTTCTGTAGTGACGACTAGCTTCTACGGCTTCGCCCCCGGAATGTCAACCAGTTAAAAATCCTCGTATAAACAATAACAATCAATTTTACCTAAATTTTTCCCTGTTTATATTTTATTTTATAATATTGGTTTCGAAAACCCTAAAAGCTCACAACCCATTTGCAATACCACCAACCTTATAATTAAAAATACATTTTCAACTCTAAATTGAGTGTAGTACTTTTCTACTCAATCTATGTTGTTATCTGCAGCCATATTGCTTTGGGCCCATGAATTTTAAAACGAAGACGCCATGATGAGTAAATTATGAATTCCACAACGATATTCCTTGGAGACCATGTTTTTTTTATTACATTTTTTTCCGAGAAAAATGGCGGTTGCGCTAGAGGGTTGGAAGTTGAATTGAGTATTAGCTTGATATGAATGATTTGAGGAGTTCGTGGTTAAGTGATAACAGCCGCACGGGACGACTTTGAAGGTTAAACAACGATTGTCGTGATCGGTCTGTGGATGGGTCATTTTTTATGAGGATCTTTACTGCCATGTTTTCACGATAGATGGCGCTTCGTCGGTATGGCCATTAAAAGCTTCAACTCAATACATAAATTTTAATTTTCACGAAATATGCCAGTGTGTGCTGTACCAGGATGTACCTACCCCCGGTGTACCAAAGACAACGCATAAAAAGAAGCGGCAAAAGGCTAAGGCGTCGCAAAAATCGTTTTTTTAGTTCGTCCTTCAATTCTTTAACCATCCAGGTACAATAAATGTTATCAATAACGATAGTGGAACGGTTTCAACACAAAATAGCAATGACCAAAGCGAAAACGATTTGACAGCAGCCATCTCGTTGCTGGCGTCATCTGCGCTGAGCTTTGCGTGTGGATCGCCATAACAAAGCGAGACTCCTCCGTCCACGTGAAGCTGTCGATTCTGGCTGTCATTTGAAGATCTTTCACAGACGTTACAGTAGCCATAAGACAAAAATCTGGCACCAGTCGTGCCAGCGGGAAGATATCCAGTAACTGGATTGGAGAAGTAGGATTGGCAGTCACTCTATGTAAAATACTGCCGGCATAATCTGCATGTAATAATCAAGATGTCACGTGATCACGAAGTGAGCTGTCATTCCATCTTGATTATATGGATTGACAGCTCACCTCGTGTTCACATCATTACGGAATCGACTCTTACTCAGCTCTATCTCGTTAGATTGGAAGCCGAGCCCAATATAGACTTTTCTAACCTTTTCCCAAAAAGGCTAGAAGAATTAACATAGTTAACAGGAAAAATAAAAGTAAAACAAGACCCGTAGCAGCTTTGCGAGAACCGCTTTTTAGGATTCCGAACATCCGTAAGAAACGGAACCCTTACAAGATCACTGAAGAAAGAAAGAAAGAAAAATGATTATTTGGGACTCGCACAAAACAAACAGAACGGTAAAATAAATTAAAACTAACAGTCATAAACAATAACAGAAGCAAGAAAGCACTCGTGTCTGTCTGTTCAAAATTCAAAAGTCATTTATTCAAATTAGGCTGAGTGCCAGCACTTTTTGAACGTCAAAGTTCTACATAAGGACAGTCCCCCAAAACGCCCGCCCGTCACCACTTCCTAGTGTTGAAGAAGTGGCGCAACAAACTCCCCAGCTCGTCTGTCACAGCCAAATTTCTCCGAATCTGCTGGACCGAGTCCATTGTAATTTGGTACACATATGAACTACTATGACCCAAACACGAACACGGGTCACTTTTGAGGGACAACTAGAAAACTTCAAAAAGATGTTTTTCAAACTGTATAGTAACATATCAAATAAAATGGCTTATTGTGAGCGTTTCAATTATATTTATATCATAATTTAAAAAAAACGTTTTGAAGTTATTCAAGAAATGAGACCCTCCCTTATCTCCGACACTACTGTGCCTAAAATTTTGGAAAAAAAAATGCTGATTTAGTTCTTTACCGGAAAATCTATAAAAAGAACAAAAACAAAAATGAAATTAGTTCGGAACCCTTTGCACGCCAGTCCGACTCGCACTTGTTAAGTTTTTAGGATTCTGAAGTAAACAAAGAACCCTTATAGTTTCGCCATTTCCGTCTATCTGTCTGTCTGTCTATCTGTCTGTCTGTCTATCTGTGTGTCTGTCTATCTGTCTGTCCTTCTATCTGTCTGTCTGTCTATCTGTCTGTCTGTCTATCTGTCTGTCTGTCTATCTGTCTATCCGTCCGCGGTTTGGCTCAGAGAGGCTTAGCGCTAGAAAGTTGAAATTTGGTATGGGGATAATGTTTTGGAGTGACCTTTTATCATCTACCCGACGGTGTCGGATAGATCGTTTAAAAATGTTAGGAGTTTTCTGAAATCATTTTTCATTTGTAACTTTGTAATGTAATTGTATATTACTATTTTTCTGGCATGGTTTAGCAGACGGGTAACTACGGAACCCTAGGCTGTGCGTGGTCCGACACGCACTTAGCCAGTTTTTATAAGAAGCCCCAAGTGAGCAAAAATACTTGTAAGATCAAGGCAGTAAGACTAATGGCCGTAACAGCTATGACCACAATGACCGCTCAGCCCCACGTGTAGACCTTTTAGTCGAAATTGCTAGAACAACATTAAGCCCAAATGGGGATACTCTGAGAAACATACACGAGAGAATATTTATATGTAAAATATTTATGAAACTTGCGGAGTACCACAGGCAATACTTTTCCTCATGTTTTTTAATGAAGACGAATCAGAATTATTTATTTGTCTTCATTTATTTGACAAATACGCTTGCAGGGGTCGGTCTGTGGATGGGTGAACATCTTAACATACTGAGACTCCTTCGTGCCTCGTAAGCATGTCAAGCCGTTGGTCCCGGCTGTCTTGACGGATTTTCAGAAGCCAGAATATCTGACACCAGGCAAGAAGTACTGTGTTACCCAGTTAATGGGTTGTGGAGGTCTGGTAGGCAGTCACTCCACGTAAAATAATCCGGTTTGACTGGAAGCCGACCCCAATATAATTGGAAAAAAGCTCGGCAGATGATGATAACAGTAAATGATAAATTATATTTATTTTGCAAGGAGGTTAAACATAACACTTTAACACGTCAATCTTTTTTTGGTCATTTTTGAACTAGATGAGGCTGGTGTATCCTAGCTGACTAGCCTGAGAAGAAACACCGAAACAAACTCAGAGGTCAAAGTCTCTTTTTAAGTCCATACAATCGTACTGGTTAAATCATATGAGAACCATGTAGGTTAATGTCTGAAGTGGTATTTTGAGGAAATTACCACACAGATTTGAGTGGACCTGTCCAGACAGTGCAAGCATTTGTCAGTTATCGTGTAGCTCAAACTTAAAACTTTAAGGATTTATAGGAAAATCTATATGAAGTCTATAGTGTTAAAATAGTATGTAACAAAAATTAAATTCGTTCGGAACCACGCACGCGAGTCCGACTTAATAATTAATTGCGCGCAAACAGACATACAAAAGCGGGAGGGGCACTTTGTATTATAATATTATGCTATGTTTTAGATGTGTTATGTAATAATATGAATAACTATGTGATAACTGTGTCTAGGTATTTTTTAACTGTTTTTCGTTTTTCACATTGATAAAGTCTAAGTTGTACATGTTGTCACCTATTTGGGGTATAAGCATATAATGAATCTACGAGAAGGTTAGTTCTCTCTCGCGAAATGGTTTGTTTGTCTATCATGATTGTAAAAGGCAATCTATAAAAGTACTGATTCAAGGTCTCCCCATAGCCTTCCACTCGTCAGTCATTCAGTCAATCAATTTCGTCGTAACATCAGTCAGACAATTTTCCCGATCCCGAATAAATCGACAATTCCTGTGGGATCGGCGTAGAAAAAAGAAGTAACAAAGAAAACCCTAATCACTTCAAAAATAAAGTGAACAGGCTTCTTCTGGGTAAGATCGCTCCATCGTCGACTTTGTCTCTGTCATCTATGACCTAGAATAGAGTCAATAGCAAACCAATCTCAATTAAAAAAAATAAACAAAAGAAGAGAAAGATGCGAAAAAAACGAATACATACCAATTATTACTATCTATGAAAAGTTGTCAAAAACCCATACGTTCAAGGACGTTAACGTTACGTAACATTTTTCTTCCGTATTTTCGTTGTTTGTTCCATACAAAATAATGACGTTCCATTTTTATGACACGCTTCTAAAAACACTCGACAACTTATTTAACCAAAAAACGTTTAAAAACATAACGTGAGCAAGATAAAAGTTTCCGCCGCAGTACAGTCACGCAGGAAAGTGTGAAATAGAAAAAAAAACATGCGGGGCAGTTTTTGGGGACTGACTACTGAAGTGAAAACTAAGCGAAAGCCAAAGCGTTCGGTGACGATGACACGAGTCCATGATTTTTGTTCACCCGAGTGCTCAACGCGCCTATTGAAGTTTTCACTTGAAAAATTTATGTTATTTTTCGGAAAATCTCTCTTATAGAAGGATCTTATCCAAGATCAGGAAAGAACTACCTCTAAAGTTATCCATACAACCAATAGACGTTACTAATATACCCAGTTGAATCAATCGTTTGAGCCTGTTTCAATACTGGTGTAATGATGGAACATTGCAGCAGCTCCTAGTGACAGTAATCCTTCCGACCGAATTTTGGTCACGGTGGCCAACCTACACAGAGATTATCAAAATACGCAGGAAATATGTGTGTTTGTGAATACAGACACACTGTCTGTTCCTTTACTGTCATAGTTGATGGGATGGCAATCGGGCACGATCGGGAAGAAATCGAGTGCAGGACCATCGGCTTAGAGCTTTCCGAGGTGGAGTGTCATACCGCCTACTTCCAAATTCCGGGCATCGACTGCAAAAATCCAGTAACACTATCGATCTGGGTATCGAAACCAGGACCCCATGCTCAGCAGTTGCAGCTAGACTCTTTCTCAAAGGACTGGCCCAAAATAGCGAAAGCGAAAGAGGGAATGAAGGCCTTTGCTCTGTACTGGGGCAATACCGGCTCAAAATAATAATAACCATAGGAACACACGTCATAAAATAACAGGAAAAAAAGTAAAAGTGGCGAACATTCACCAAAAATAAAATCGTCATTGGCTTTATCCGTTCAAACCACGAAACTTTCCAATAACGTCCATATCCTCTAAAGCTTTCAATACCATTGCGTGCAACACACTTGGTGCGTGTGACACGCGCTGTTTTCCGCACGCGTGCATATTTTCACGCGCCGTATCTCCATATCTTAGAATTAATTGAACAACCGGAATGTGGTGTTTGTCGAGTAGTTTCGTAATTAAGGCAAATGTTTCCTGCTCAAGTGTAAATAATACGTGAAATTTGGGCGCTGTTAAGTCGAAATTGATAGGCTGCAAACATGGCAACCAGAGAGTGTAGATTTGATTACTCGGAATAACTTGGTAATGCCTAGCAATCAGCAATGCCGTTTTAAGAAAATTATGTCACCGTGCTTTTATGAATTGTTTTAAGCTCACCAGATGGTTGGAACGAATGGTTTAAAACTTAATAAGGTGAATTTATATATAATGAAAGATGGCATCTTTGGAAGAGATCAATTCTGGGTTATTGCATTTGATAATATTTAAAAAAGAAAACGTACAAAACTAATAAATTAATGTAAGATAACTAACGAAATAAGATACCAACTAGAAATAAGATAACCCTGTAAACATTTAAGGAATTTCTTGTAAACAAGTTTGATTACTTAAAGAAAACTCAATTTGGCCCCCAAGTCACAGCAGTTAAAATCATTGCAAATTTGTTCTAGAGTCTAGAAAATCTCAAATATAGGAACACACTGAAATCGAAATTTGATTCTGTAAATATGTCAAAGTGAAGGCTTGTGTGAAGCGATTACGAAGTGTACTGTTATTCCATCTTGATTACATGGATTAACAGCTCACTTCGTGATCACTTCACCCAAGCCTTCACTTAGCTAACGACATGTTAGCAGAATTGCACTGCTCTCATGCTCACACAAAAGATGACGAACCGAGAATGTACAAACCCAAATTAAAAAAAACAAAACACTTTTGTTTTCGAGCGTACCCTGATGACTTGCGTACGGAGCGATTTGCATGGTAAAAATAATGGTGGCTGCACGCGCGATGACTGGCTTCACGTAAATCACGTAAACCACGTAATGCCACGTGAAGCCACGTAACGATGTTTTGACGAAGTTTGCTGTATAACTAGGCTATATACCCTGGAGTTTGATGGATCGGCTACTTGGTTCCTTTTGTTTCCTTGTTTTCTGTTTAGCGTTTATCAAGGCCTCTACACAAAGTGATATAAAAAATCAGCGTCAGGTGGTATACCTTGTGTAGCCATCTGGCATTATGCTGAGCTGAGGCCCTTTTGGCATTGTTAGTTTTCATTATTTATTTTGTTTAATTTTAAGGGTTTTCTGTTTTTTATAATGCCAATAATCACAATTTCCGTACTTTCTTTCTAAATAATGTATGCTCTGAAAAAACACGTGGTAATCATTTATTTGTCAGAACATGGTCGGTATGAATGGTCTTTAGATTACATCGATAGTCTGATCACATTCTACCGCATGGGCATACAAATATTAAATATGTTACATTGATGATCAATTATTAATAATAATAATATTTGTAATAATTATAGTTCAAACAAACAATTCAAAAAGGGATATCAGTTAGAAATAAAATAATATATAAATAATAATAATTTATTAAGTTTTATAAATTACAATAAAACTATTTACTAAAACTATTTATATCTACTAAACTTAATATAATATATTATAATAATTGAATTAATTTAATATGTCAAAGTGTAATTTAAGTAGTCATTCAATTTAATGTAGCATTTATTACATAAAGTTTCTTCAAATTGCTGTTTCATTTTTAATACCTGGATGACTTAGCTTTGCTCTTTTTTTTTTTGGTAAACATTTTCTAAAAGTCTCCACGCAATGGGTGCCAGAGGATGGACGGCGTCGCCGAGGCCGGCCCAGAAAGCGGGGGCGAGATGAACTGAATGCACACCGCGAAGGCTGGTTCGAGGTGGCGCAAGAAAAGAAAGTTTGGAAGGATATGGGGGAGGCCTTTGCCCAGCAGTGGGACATAATAGGCTAATGGACAACATATGAGATGAACGTAAGGCTATTAAAGCTTTGATATCAATGATGAATCAATCAATATAGAGGTAATATCAAACTCTTTTGTTACTGAGTGACTGACTGACAGACAACGCACAGCCAAAACTATTGGTCATAGAAATCTGAAATTTTGCATTTCCTTGAGAAGTGTAGGGAAGCACTAAGAGAGGATTTCCCGAAAATCCTACGAGAACAGGAAAAACGGGATATGCGTGTACGAAGATGCGGGAAAAGCAAATTAGAAAAAAAGAGAATATAGCAATAAATTTTATGAGTAAAATTCTACAGGCAAACCAACCTAAAACGTTTACAAAAATCCAAAACGTATACCAAACAAAGCCAATATTCTTTTTAAAAATGTCGCCCACACACCCCATAGTCGGCTGAAACAACAATAAAATAAAAGCCAACACATACGACCAAACTTTTACACTTCAACACTCCAAACTTATGGTCATAACAACTCGCCCAATGGCCCGTTAACCGAACGTTTTAAACCACGATAATGGGGCCCAAAACGGTCCCATAATAGTCCCAAATGGAGGCCAGAGTAGTTTCAAAATAGACCCGAAATCCAGCATTTAATAAGTCTGCAAGATTATAGAAGTTGAAATTCAATTTGCCCGCACACCTTGCGTTCGGTTAGCGATAAGATAAAGTTAGCTGTACACTGGCTGGAGTGTGGAAGTTCTTGAGGATTTCTATGAGAGAACATTTTGATTTAAAGTTTTATTGGGTATTGTGGTTTTATTCCTCTTGTTGGAAGGAGATAGGCAGGATTTTGCTATTTCACTAGCAGCTGTTGATGGAAAAAGCTCAAAATCAAAATCAAAAGCCATTTATTCAAATTAGGCTGAGTGCCAGCACTTTTTGAACGTCAAAGTCCTACATAAAGACAGTCCCCCAAAACACCCGCCCGTCACCACTTCCTTGTATTTTAGCCGGGAAGAAGAACTGGCGCTACAAACTCCCGAGCACCACATCTGTCAGTTAAGTTTTAAAAACTTGAATTTATACACACAGAGATCGTAAGCTTCATTTTTCTTAAGCGGCCCCTGGACGATAAATGCCAATTGTCAATGTGCTACGTTAATGTCAATTTTGATCGTCTCGCCCCCGCTTTACATGACATTGCTTCGTAGCAGAGCTAGCAACGAAAGCGGACGTAAGTAATGGCCTCGTAGCACCGTAGCATCGCTTTACGTGCTACGGCGTAGCACTCGCTACATTCAAGACATCAAGCTAATTCTATTAACTTTAAAGTAACTTCTCATTCGCAAACTCACTTACAATCTAACAAAAAGAGCCTTAATTTGACTACATTTTTAACAGATTGCGAATGAAATGCCAATGCGAACATTGCTTAAAAGATACATTGTAGAATTGGCACTCTTCACTTTTGCATTATTACGTTAAGCTATAAATAAATATTGTACTGTTACTCAATCTCGCCAGAACGGCTGAACGGATCTGGATGAAATTTGGCACAGAGATAGATAATTGTGTGTGATAGTACATAAGCTACTTTTTTAGGGTTCCGTACCCAAAGGGTAAAAACGGGACCCTATTACTAAGACTCCACTGTCCGTCTGTCTGTCTGTCACCAGGCTGTATTTCATGAACCGTGATAGCTAGATAGTTGAAATTTTCACAGATGATATATTTATGTTGCCGCAATAATAAAAGTGAAATAAAACTAAAAATAAAAGGGGGACTCCATACAAGAAGCATGTTTTTTTGACTTATGGTGCGGAACCCTTCGTGTGCAAGTCCAACTTGCACTTGGCCAGTTTTTTATCCCGGGAGTATGTTCCGACATTCACGTGGATGAAGGTTTTGGTAGAAAAAAGTAGGGTTATAAGAGCAACGCTCTTCAGTAATATTATCTTCGTTCTCCCAAAACACTAAAACCTGACACAAAATCCCAATAACCCCGCTGTGTCACTACCCGCGATCCAAATCTCAAGCTCACGATTATGCGCTGAACCAGTTTAACAAGAACTAGTTAAATTAAACTGGAGATTAGAGCAGCGCCAAACTCCAGCGCTAACAGTGTATACGTTAACTTGAAATATATTATAAACATGTGCACTAACTTACGGGAACTTAATATGTTGCTGCTGTTTTTGCTATGTGGGTTACATACATACAAACATATATATCAGGGTCTCCATTATGACTTCTTAAAACCATCATTATTCCAGTGTGAGAGAGGGACGGAGCTATGCAGGACGAATAACACTATCCCTTTCTCACTGCGGAATTATGGCATTGGTACCTTTGGCCCCAGGTCCCATTGACTGGATTTTAGAAATCATTTAGACCACCAAAATAAGGACAATGGTAAAAAAAAATATAAGAAAAATGTATTAGATACTTGTAAAGACAATACATTGCTGTAATTCTTAATTTGAATTTGCCGCGCATAGCGCTACTCGTTTGTTTGTAAATAGTCTGTGGTTTGTTTGCATTTTGATTCGTAGTCTATGATTATTAAAAATGAAGATTTGTTTTGATGTTTACGTAAAATTAAAACGTGTTGTGTAAAGTGAACCTATTATTAAAAACATAAAATGTTGTTTCTTTTCGAATCTTCAAGGTTAAGCAACGCTTGCCGAGGTTGCTCTGTGGATTGGTGACCATCTAAACATACCGAGACTCCTCCGTGCCTCGGAAAGCACGTTAAGCCGTTGGTCCCGGCTGTCATTTGTAGATATTGGGCAGTCGTTACGGATAATCAGAAGCCAGATAATCTAACACCAGTCTTGCCAAGGAGTACCGTGTTACCTAGTTAATGGGTTGTGGAGGTCTGGTAGGCAGCCGCTCCACGTAAAATACTGGTATTAAGCTGAACCCGGTTTGACTAGAAGCCGACCCCAATATAGTTGGGAAAAGGCTAGGCAGATGATGAAATGTTGTTTCTTTGTTTTCAGGTATGTTTTGGAGTATATTAGTGTAAATTAGTCCTATAGGTTAGGGCAACACAAGTTTATTTCATTTAAGTACTTCGTAATTCAAGACTAGTTCCTAGTTCCCTAGTCTTACATAGTTACAAGAAAAAAATTCTGCTAACGAAAGTACACCAAAAATGTTGCCAATTTATTATTTTAAGACAAAATCACGTAATCCGTTTTTTTGTTGGATATCTCTGTTAGACGTACTGAACGCTGTGCTAAAATTTGTCCTTCCTATTTTAATGGGATTTTAACTTTTTATAACATGTATAAATATACGCCTTTTTCCAATAGGGGTAAGTAGAAACAATAGAACGTCATCTGCTACGATCCTTCATTTTTTTTTAAGGATGGGAAATCATTAAATGACTTCTTCCGCTCTGGGTGGAGCGGAAGGGCGTGTCAGACTCTTACTGACTAAAACCCATCCGTGTTCCTTCTAAAGCCCTTTGCGTTCCAGGGCCGCGGTGACTCTTTCGAACAAATTCCGCAACCCTGGCAGTGCTACGATCCTTGCATACTCCTTTTGCATACGTTCAGATATGAGACTTTTGCCAGGGTCGGTCAGTGGATGTGTGACCATCCACTGCATATCGAGATTCATCCATTCCTCGGAAATAACGTAAAGCCGTTGATCCCGGCTATCATTTTTTGATCTTTAACCGTCGTTACAGGTAGCCAGGAACTCAATTCAACGATTATTTTTACAGGCACTAGCCGTAGCGTTTATAATTGTAAACGTTGCTACGGCTAGTAACATTTTTACAATTTTTAGATACATTAACGTCACGGCTAGACGCCAGTGGTAAATAATATTATTTGTAAAAAGACACACTCCGATACAAAACACGACTCAGCCTACCAACATCCCGCTAAAGAATACATTCAGCAAACCCTATGGTTTATGTCAATAAAAGTATACAATATGTTACACGTCACAATAAGAACGGAAAAAAATTCCATCTATTCACGAACAAGTTAAAAAAGCTCTAATGTTATTAGTGTCTACGAATATTTAAATGATAAATCCTTACAAACCACATTGTATAAAAGGGAATGTTTTTAGAATCAGTTAGGTTATTATAAGCAGAGATCGGAATAGGTAGAATATATTTACCTAATGTTCATGGAAGTAAGTAACATAGAGTTGATAATACCTCCTCTAAAATGGCGGAATCATAAATGGAATCATGACAGTTAAAACCCAGGATTTTTTTTCTCTCTCTCTTGGAACTTCTCCTGTATCGTGGGTGCGTTTACAAACATAGAAACTCACATATGCAAGCAGCCAGACCCGGAACAACTATCTGTAGGCCATACAAATATTTGATCCGTGCGGGAATCGAACCCACGACGCAGCGCCGCAGCCAATCGCTCAACCACTGCGCCGACCGTGTAGCAGTATTATTATTATTATTAAAAAAGAGTACTTTTCTTTTTCTTTTTTCATCTTGTTAGGTAATTTGTAAAATGTGATTGACCTCGAGCTTTTTCTGCCAGACGCTTTCCAACATTCACAAAGAAATTATTTGCTATTAATATACAATACGTAAAATTATTAACTACCATTATTTTAAATGGAAATTCAGAGTAATGGTAATAATAATATGCCTTTTGTTTTCGTAAACCAGTACATTACCCGTTCAAATATATGATATTTGGTAGTTTATTTGCAATGTATATTTAAATAAAATGATTTCTGTGGCAAGCGATCTGACCTCACCTCAACTGCCACATTTAAATAATTTCAAAACTTTTCAGTTGTGATTCCATTCAATTCGATATTGTATTTCTGTTCTTGACTGATTTATTTTTTGAATTTGAAAAACTTTTGAAAAAACTTGAAAAACTCTCTCTGCAATCAAATCAATACATTTTTTTATATTAATTTATATTTAATTGGCATGGTAACACGGTTGGCGCAATGGTTGAACGATTGACTGCTGCGCTGTATGTCGCGGGTTCGATTCCCACACGGAGCAGATATTTGTATGGCCTACAGATAGCTGTTCCGGGTCTGGCTGTTTGTGTATGTGAGTTTGTATGTTTGTAAAAGCACCCATGATACAGGAGTAATTCCTTGTGTGGGGAAACTTTTTTTTTTAAATTAATGCGAAAGTAATTCTGTCTGTTTATGTTTGTTACTTCTTCACGTCTTAACTGCTGAACGGATTTTGATGAAACTTGGCACAAGGTTAGACCATATCCTGGAATCAGATATGGGCATATACTTTTTATCTTGAGAGAATGTTACCATGGGATTTTCGAATTTCAAAGCCGCTGACACAAGCTAATAGATAATTTATATTTATATTTTTCAACAGATACTTTTCAATACAAATATAAACTAATTGTATCGCATTCAAATTTAAAACGTATTCTTTCAGCAAATAGAAGCGAAGGTTCGAATCCCATGCATGCATCATCCTGCGTCACAATATCTAATCGAAAAATTTTGCGGCGTTGCCACGTTGTATGGCAATCCTTCGCTACGGGCCAAAATAAAAGCATCGGGTCTTGGTGTCTATAACACATTATTTGATTGATTGGTACGTAAAGTATGTATTAGATTACGGTATTTTGGAATCCATTCTAATATAAACTTTATGTGGGAATACAGAGAAAAATACATACCCAGAAAGTTTTTACCATTTACTCACATGATTGCCCATTTATTGATTTGTTCGTGGCTAAATAATAACAGCTGCACGGGTCGATCTTCAAGGTTAAGCAACGCTTGCCGAGGTTGGTCTGTGGATGGGTGACCATCTTAACATACCGAGACTCCTCCGTGCCTCGGAAAGCACGTTAAGCCACTGGTCCCGGCTGTCATTTGTAGATCTTTGGCAGTCGTTACGGATAGTCAGAAGCCAGAAAATCTGACACCAGTCTTACCAAGGAGTACCGTGTCACCCAGTTAATGGGTTGTGGAGGTCTGGTAGGCAGCCGCTCTACTTAAAATACTGGTGTTCAGCTGAATCCGGTTTGACTGGAAGCCGACCCCAATATAATTGGGAAAAGGCTAGGCAGATGATGATTGCCCAAAATAGGACAGATAATTATTTTGTTTAAATATTTTTTTCTTGTATTATCAAACAAAAAAGCTGTTTTCCTTGCTTAGAGAATCTAATAATTCAAATCCAAAACCTCGTCACTTCTAGCATTTCTGTTAAAATTCTACGAAAATAACGGAATTTATATTAAAACATTTCGACTAGTCATTTTACAAAAAAAAAATATTACGAACCAAAAAAGGGCTGGTCAGTGTTCTCTGTAAAATAGATTTATTTCGATAAAAAAACCTTTGCACAGAGTTTTGTTGGTTTAGTATTTCATTAAATAAAACCTGTATTCCCGCCAAAAGCTTTTAATTTTCGTCGTTGAAAAGGGAGCACGACGAATTTCCTGGAATCGGGGTATCTCACAGAAACGGGCTCAATTTTGCATATGAGTTTAACTTTTATTTTCGGAACTAATATAAATCGAAATAAGAGCTCCATTTAGTGAAATCAATGTTGTTGAAATTTGAATTCAGAATTTGAGATTCTTTTTCGTATTCCATTTTTTAGAACCTATATATGTCACCGGAAAATTGCAAACGCCGTAAGATTGTAAAATATCACGTGAAATTGTTAACAATTTTTTTCTTAATAAGACACGGATATATTGACAACTATTAAATTTGGATTGGATTTCTTGTATTTAAAGCGATTTTTTCTTAATATATTTAGAAATCATAGTCAAATAAAGATTTATTACAAACTTATGGAGTCTGCAATTTTCCGGTGACATACAGGGAATCCTAGTGTGAAGACTAGTGATTTATCTGATTTAATCATTTTTCTGAACAATAAAGATTATTATTATACACTTCTGGACACATCTATTGGCCCACCTTAGAGTTTAGGTTTCGATGGCCCCTACCGAAATATGATTGCTAGATTGAACAAAAACTGTTGATGCAGTTTTAAACCTGATACATTTTACCATCTTTTTCGATCGTATTGTTTTAAATTTGAATTCAGAATACCATACGACATGGAGCTACGCCTAACAAGTCGGATATGCGCCTTGTTAAAGGCAATTGATTTTTGAATAAAAAACATGTTTTATCAAATAAAGGTTTAATTTAATAACGCGTGTTGCCTCCATGGGCATCTACCACAGCTCTCATACGATTAGGCATAGAGTTTATCAACCGCTCTATGCAATTTTGAGGGATCATCTCCCATTCCTCTTCTATGGCAGTTTTCAACTCCTGCATCGTCTGGGCAACTGGCTGACGAGCCCTAACACGTCTTTTTAGCTCGTCCCACATGTGCTCAATGGGGTTCATGTCTGGGCTTCTGGCTGGCCAGTCCATAACTGTGATGTTCACATCCCGAAGATATTCCCTGACGATGCCGGCCGCATGGGCTCTTGCATTATCATGCATAAAAAGGAAATTTGGGCCCACATAGTCCGCGTATGGTATCACGTGAGGTTCTAAGCACTCACGAATGTACCTTTCAGCATTTAATGTTGGCAGCCGTGGTCCTGTAACAACCTCAAGTTGAGTTTTGCCGCTCGCGGATATACCGCCCCAGACAGTCCATGAGCCACCGCCATAAGCAACCCTCTCTTCAAAGCAGCATTGTGCGAAACGCTCTCCCTTACGTCGGTAGACCTTCTTCCTTCCATCATTGCCATGTAACACAATTTTAGACTCATCAGAAAAGAGTACACGGCTCCAATCTTGCTGTGTCCAATTTAAATGACTGCGTGCGAAATGAAGGCGCGCTGTTCGGTGGGCTCGCGTTAGTTTGGGCCCATTAGCTGGCTTGTGTGGTACCATATCGCGTTCTTTTAACCTTCTCCGAACAGTTCGAGCGCTCACAGATACTCCGTGGAAGTCGCGAAGTTGGTTTTGTATCTCAATGGAGGTAAGGTGACGATTTCTCAAGCTGGTCGTCACGATGAATCGATCCTGCCTTTCAGTTGTGACCCGAGATCGTGGCCTTCCTTGGCGACGAACAAAGCCGCCAGTCTCTAGGTACCTCCGATAAACATTTCGGACCGCAGATCGACTTAAATTAAGTTGAGCACTCACGTTTCTTTGGCTGTGTCCGGCCTGAATAAGTGCCACAGCTTGGGCGGCGACTTCAGGTGAAGTATCCATAGATTATTGATAGAACCTCACCTTAATGTTAAGAATAAGTAATGTTTGTTGCAAAACCAAAGATATCAATCACTTTTTCAAGAATTAAATCCAAGTAAACCAATAAAACCAAGTTTTCTTAGTATTCGATTGTTTGATATCAACAAACAGGCTCCAAATTGTCTTTTGTTTCTTTAAATTCTGTGTTCGAAATTCAAAAAAAGACTATTGAATGAAATTGTGAATGTGCCAGGTTCAAAACTGCATAAAAACTTTTTGCTCGACCTAATATAAAATTTTAGCTAGGACCAAACGAAACTGAAAATACAAGGTGGGCCAATAGATGTGTCCAGAAGTGTATATTTTTTTTCTGTTTAAAAGTTGCCAACCACAATAGGATTCTCCTGTATCGTGGGTGCTATTACAAACATATAAACTCACATACACAAACAGCTAGATCCGGAACAACTATCTGTAGGCCATACAAATATTTGTACCGTGCGGGGATCGAACCCGCGACACGCAGCGTAGCAGTCAATTGCTCAACCACTGTGTCGGCCCCAGCTAACGATTTTACGAGTTAACGATGCGTTTTCGTCGCAAGATGAAAATGATCGTGAAAATGATACTGTGCTCGCACTCTAAAAAATGTGTGTGTTTAATCTCGCGCTGCGACAAAATCACATCGTTAACTTGTACGATCATTAACCAATTAGGACGACGCTTAAGAGTCTCATTGTTGATCTTAATAAAAAAATATTATTATTATAGGTGGCATGATTTGTTTGTGTTTATCTTAACAATAATTATTTTCCATCAAGTGGTAAGTTCGTCTATTTGCCGACCGACCAACCAATCAATCACCATGGGCGTGCAGTAGGCAATGGTAGGCCAGGCCATACATAATCCCATATATTATATATCATATTTATTAGTTTATTATTTTAGCATAAATATGTATTTTATAAGTATAATATATATTATATGTATATTCTTTCCGAAATGTTGAAATTCAATTTTAAATCTTAGTTTTATTTATTGTACACCTACCACAGTGTAGTCTTTTTAACCCACAGGTTGACTGGTAGAGAATGCCTTGATGCATTAAGTCCGCCCATGTACCACTATT
>NDFZ01005019.1:17165-118491 GCA_002192655.3 Mamestra configurata
CCGACTGACCAGATATCGAGAAATGTAGAATGTTCTGGCATAGAAATGTCTAGAAGGTACTTGACTCTACTAGTTCTGCTACTCGATACTAGATGGCGCTAGTAATAACTAATGTCGATTTGTACGCGCGTAACTATATAATAATAATAACTTTATTTCGGACGCACAGATCCATAGCGTGTTAGTAACATATAAAAACAAAAAATTATTACCTAGTGTTAGTACCAATCAACCTCTGCACAAACTGCTGCACAATTGGAGAGCCGAGGCTCTCAGCTACAGTTTTCAGAATGCTGTTTTGACTGTCCCTCACTCTCCTCAGAAGCGACGCTGTTTTTTTGCGTATAATCGCATGGAAATCATCAGTTCGCGCTTGCGCAAACATCTCCGACGCGCTACAGTAACGGGGCAGTCTCAACAACATCCTGAAAGCATTGTTATATTGGACGCGTAGGACATCCAGCGATCTCTTAGTATAGCTGACCCACAGACCGCCCGCGTACAGACTTTGGCAGTAAGCCTTGAAAAGTGTTACTTTTACTAGGTCTGTACACCGCGCAAATCTACGGGACAACATATTACTCCGGACCGCTAGTGCCCTACGCTCCCTCTCGATGTCTACATCGTCCCTGAGGTCGGCGGTAATAAAATGCCCTAGGTATTTAAAAGTGGACACCCTATTAATTTTTGTCCCATTCACGAGAAACTCGGGTTCTCCACGGCGTTTACCACCGACCTCAAAGACCATGTATTCACACTTCTTTTCATTATAATTTAATCCATGTGCGGCAGCGTAGGCTTCACACGCTTTTAGCAGCTCTCTGATCGCTCCCGCTGACGGACCCAGCAGCACCATGTCATCTGCATAGCTGATGTTGTTAATTCTAACCCCACCAACACTGCATCCAACACGCATGCTGCTGAGAGCGACAATAAGGTCATCCATGTAGAGGTTGAAGAGCCTGGGAGACGTCAGCCCCCCCTGCCTCACCCCGCACTCCAACCTATACGATTCAGAGACTGTATCATCCCATTTCACAAGATTGCTTTGGTTTCCATACCAGTACTGAAATAGACCACATATTTCCGCGGGTATACCCCTGTCACCCATCTTCCCCCAGAGCATATCATACGAGACAAGATCAAATGCCCTGGAGAGATCAAGGAAACAGGCGTACACTGGCGTCCCTCGATCTATATAATATTGCACAGTATGCCTGAGACTTAAAATAGCACTTTCAGTTGATAGTCCGGGGCGAAACCCGAACTGCTTTGTTGCGTTTTTTTTACTATGAAAAATTTTGACACCGCCATCTTAGGCCACCGAGACATCTTTGTGCTCTGTGGTTAGTACTGTCAAAAGTTTTCTTGCAAGTGGTGTTGTATTTACGTTTTCAAAAGGATCGGAAGGAAAATCCTTTTCAAGGATGGCTGTGTAACAAGTTGCCTTGCGGGAACTCTAATCCAATTTTAACTTGCATATTGGATTCGTTGTTGGCGTGTTATTTTTGAGTCTTTGAGTTTTAATGGAGTGATACTAACCGTAAGGTAATAGGATTGGCTGGCGTTGAATTTTTTTATTGTTAGTGATAACACCGGAAAATGGCAAATTCCGAAAGATTATAAAATATCTTGTGAAATTGTAAATTGTCGATAAAGCACCAAATCTATTCCCATTACAGCACCAATCAATAATTTTGCCAGGTGCTCTATCGGGAATACAATAAATATTAAATTGTATTCCCTTTAGACCACCAGCGGTGCATTAGGTTCTAGTATTTATCGATATATTAATATAAACCTCACGTTTATATTAATATATCGATAAAAATGTAAATAATCGTCACACACACACACGTCCACTGCTGGGCATAGGCCTCCCTCCATTCCTTCCACCGTTCCCGGTTCTGTACCTGTTCATGCCAGTTCCTAACGAAGACATGCAAGTCGTTCCAACATCTCCTTCGTGGAATGCCGTGGCCCCGTCTCGCGATTTAATGCCACCAATGAATTAACTAATTTGAACATCCAAACATAAAAAGTATTATAGTTTGATAATAAGGATTCTCTGCCTAGCCTTTTCCCAACTATATTAGGGTCGGCTTCCAGTCAAACCGGATTCAGCTGAATACCAGTATTTTACGTGGAGCGGCTGCCTACCAGACCTCCAGAACCTATTAACTGGACAACACGGTACTCTTTGGCAAGACTGGTTTCAGATTTTCTGGCTTATGACAATCCGTAACGACTGCCAAAGATCTACAAATGACAACCGGGACCAAAACTTAACGTGCTTTCCGAGGCATGGAGGAGTCTCGGTATGTTAAGATGGTCACCCATCCACAGACCAACCTCGATAAGCATTGCTTAACCTTCAAAATCGAACCGTGTGGCCACGAGCTCTAAACTATACACAACTCTAAACTATATACTAATGTCAGATTATCCTATATTTTTAACTAGCTAACACTTAAATTTCATCACCATCCCCTGACTGCCCTTAATCCCTCCCTGCACAGTGGCGCGGTGTTGTCTCCATCAACGTCAACATTTGCGGAGTTAAGTGCACTTGACGAAACATGCTGTAGTGCCAGGCCCGGCACTACCGAAGTGCCCATAGCACCCCGGTGCAGAAAAAACTTTGTAGTGTCCGGTGATATCACTTCGAAGAAATTTTGTTATGGATAGTTTTTAAAATAGGTGGATTTTTTAAGGTGTGAAATTTTTGTTAGGATTTTTGTTTAACTTTTTGAATAAGTTACAACTAACTCAGACTAGGCCGAAACTTCACGCACACATTCGTATACCTACACATCCATCTTTATACCTACGCACATACACACACACCCTCCCACCACACACCTGACAGCTTCCACTTCACACTCACACGCTAACAACACACACGTTTTAGATTTTTTGTTTTGTTTTAATTTTATTAATACTTTTCTTAGTCTTTTCTTACAATAGTCTTACATGTCCTACAATTATTGTGTTATAGCACAGGGTATCCTAGTTTGGATTCCTGACTCCCACAAACCTTTGTACCTCCAATATTTGTAACAACAATTATTTGTAATATTGTACTTTGTGGGAGAAAATAAATCTTATATTTGAAGCACAGGCATCAGTAAATTAGCTGCTAGTGTGTTTTGCTAAATAAAACGAAAAAAAACCGGCCAAGTGCGAGTCGGACTCGCGCACGAAGGGTTCCGTCGATCTATAAAAACGGCAAAAAAATAATTACTGTTCTATGGGAGTCCCCTTAAATATTTATTTTATTTTGTTTTTTAGTATTTGTTGTTGTAGCGGCAACAGAAATACATCATCTTAAAAATTTCAACTGTCTAACTATCACGATTCATGAGATTCAGCCTGGTGACAGGCGGACAGACAGACAGACGGACGGACAGCGGAGTCTTAGTAATAGGGTCCCGTTTTACCCTTTGGGTACGGAACCCTAAAAAAACAACAATCTCACCTAATGATAAATAATGATGAGAAACACGCTTGCCTAGAAGTGTCCTCCCCTCTTGACTGAAACACTGAGAATGACTATAAGGCACTCGTTCTTTAAAAAAAAATGAGTAATATTTTTTCAACAACTTTGCTTAAAAAATGCATTTACGAAGCCTCGCATTCGGAACGTCTTAAGGAACGTATTAAGGAACGTCAAAGATAGTTGCGACTTTCCGACTGATATCTAAAAACTAAGAGTTTGTTTCATTACCTCTATAATGTTCTGTTTTCTCGCAAATAGTTGAAAAACGTTGTATGGCACACGTGCTTAAATTGGTTTTTACAAACTCACGACTATGGTAATACTATGGTACATTCGTCTACTCGTGTTTAAAAACCAACTTACCACACAAGTATCATAAATAACTATTACAACTGTTATTTAATTTTATTATTATGATCAGTTGAAAAAAATTAATGGGCAGTTATTTTATAGCAGTAAAACATGAAAGTAATAAAAGAAAAAGGTATCGTTCGCGTTTCGCGTTATTATACAATTCAGGTTAAAAAAATATTCAAGCAGTGTAATAAATAAATGACCAGTAAACTTGCCTAGCCAAGTGGCGGAACATAGGCCACAGGGAGCTTAGGGCACCTCGACACGGGTAAACCCTGCAACCTTTTTGCCGCAATTTTTTTAGAAAATGAATAAGTTAACCTCTGCTGGTAATACTTTGTTCTTATATGTAGCATACTCAGGGTGCATCGTCCTCACATAATATTAAATTAATTTTTGTATACCAAATTTTGTAAATCATTATTTGAAAAGAGTAACTATGGAGTTTCTTGTCCGTTCTTCTCCATAAGAATCTACCTTTCCGAATGGACTGTAGAGTCACTTTATTAATGTAATATTATTATTTTACTGAACTGTAAATGCTGACGTTCAAAAGTGCCGTTTAATGGCCTAATTGAAATAAACGTTTTGACTTTGACTTTGACTTTGAACCAGAAATAGTCGTCGTCGAGGTTAGAATGTTGAAATTGATTGTTGTTTGAATTTAGATTTCTTGCCGACTAATTCGGATTTGTTAAATGATCACTAATAACTGCCCATTCAGTCATATTTTTGCTCAATATTGATTTAATTGCCCGTTTTAATATTTCTTACGAATCGTTTATATGTTATACTAGTTGCCGCCCGCGGCTCCACCCGCGTGATTGTCGAAAATTATCCCAAGGGAACATATTCCCGGGATAAAAAGTATCCTATGTGTTATTCCAGACTATAAATCTACCACTGTGCCAAATTTCATCAAAATCCATTCAATACTTTTTGCGTGAAAGAGTAACAAACATCCATCCATCCATACTTATAAACTTTCGCGTTTATAAATATTAGTAGGATTTAGTTTACAGCTCAGTTTTTACTGCTGAAATTATAAATTGTAGAATTTGTAAGTTAAAAATTACTAAACGCATTGTAATTTTTAACTTACAAAATTCTACAATTTACAGCTGCCGCTTGAAATCAATGCTAAAAATAATTATAGGTATCAAGACAACACAAACCGATCAAGATAATATTTCGATTTCGTAAATCGCGATCAAAGCCCAGATGACAATGGTGCCACAGCCCAGCTCTACTAATTACATATTGAATGCGGGTGTGCTCTATGTTTGCTTAGTTCAGCAGTTCAACTGTTGATACACTGTGGCATTGAGCGGAAAAGGTCTTTGTCCAAGTCTGATCGATTTGGATTGAAATTGGGACGTTTAAGTAATAATAATATCTTGGGACAACTCACACACGGTCATCCGATCCCAAACTAGGCAGAGCCTGTGCTATGGCAACCAGACAACTGATAAACATACTTATATATTTTCTAAATACATACATACGATAGACAAATTACACCCAGACACAGAACAAATGATCATGCTCATCACACAAAGGGGTGGGAATCGAACCCACAACCTCCGGTTTAGCAGTCAGGGTCACTAACCACTCGACCAACAGGCCAGTCAAAGTTAAGTAATCAGTCATACTCTAATTCCACACCAATAGCGGATACCTGAAAAAAAGTTAAATGTGGTTGGGGTGAGGTATTGCATTTTGACGTGACAACGTCTAATAAATCGATGAACGCCGGCTGCACGCACGAAAAAGATGACTCATTGTAACGTTATGCTCATTGTAACGTTTTGTTATGACGTTGTCACGTTAAACTATCGTCCGTTAACCGACTATATAGACAATTTTTTTTTTCTCCAAGATATATCCTTAAACCCTCAGATGGTCAAGGATGGAGTGGCTTTGCAATGTATTTTAACATTGTATAGCTTCACTCCATTGTCACCAACATAAATTCTTAAAACACCATTCAATTCCTATCCGATCAGGAATTGTACTCTTCAGCTCCAGAACCCACCATCAGATACCATTTTAAGGATACCAACTTGAAGACACGCCCTATACAAAAAAAAAACTGTTCAAGTGCAAGCTGGACTCGCGTGCAAAGGGTTCCGAACAAATTTCATTTTTTTACATGTTATTTTAATACTGCAGACTTCTTATAGGTTTTCATGAAATATATAGGTAAGTAACCATTATCTGCATGTTTCGTGTAATTTCTTGAATAACTTGAAAACTATTTATTTTAAAATTATTCAATAATATAAATAAAACCCTCACAATAAGCCCTTTTATTTGATATGTAGCACGGTACAGTATTGATGTTATTTTTAAGTTTCTAGTTTATCCCCCAAAAGTGATCCACAGACGTTTATATGTGCACCAAATTTCAACAGAATCGGTCCAGTAGATTCGGAGAAAATTGTCTGTGACAGACGGACAGACAGACAACTGTGTGATCCTATAAGGGTTCCGTTTCTTACGGATGTTCGGAACCCTAAAAAAAAATCTGACTGTATGCAGCCATTTCCCACAACAAAGTTACACTCAAACAGCATCAGTCCAAAACTCCAAACTGACAGTCCGACTCGATCTTCAAACTCAATTCGGGCGCACACCGTGTAACATGGCCGGTACACCCGCCTGTCATGAACGACTGCCATCTGCCGTCCAAACAAAAACATACCGGCACCATTTAGAATGCAAATGGGAGCGGGTGTGACATTCGACCTAGTTTTTTGCCTGGCTGGATATGAAGTTTATGTCGTGTGGATAGATTAGGACGGTTTTGTTTTGGGGAAAACGCTTTTAGGCAGCTAGCTTTTATCCGCAGCTTAGTCGTTCACTTAGTTAAATTTTTACAAAAAAGTAGCCAATAACTGTATCCAAAGTCCCATCTATCTCTGTGCCAAAGTTGATTAAAATCTGTTCAGACATTTAGGCGTGAAATCTTAACAAACTTACTTTCTAATTTACAATAAGTATTATACAATGTGTAACAGAATAAACGCAATACCTGAAAAGAGGTCATTGTACTCATCATTATGATCAACTTTAATAAAGGGACCAAAACCAAAATCGCGAAAAAAAAATCGACTTCCCCATACAATTTTGTGGGCATATCTCGACAAAATACTAAACAGCCGATTCTTTTTCGCGATTTTGATTTTGGTCCCATAGTAAAACTTGTGCAGTAAGCTAAACCAACATTCCTATGGTTTGTACATGTTAAGTAAAACGGCCAATCGAGGAACAGTCTTAACGGCGTATCATGGTCTGGTAGCCTCAACATTGAGATATGGAATTATATTATTAATTTTATTATTTGACTGGCCTGTTGGTCGAGTGGTTAGTGACCCTGACTGCTTAACCGGAGGTCGTGGGTTCGATTCCCACCCAGGACAAATCTTTGTGTGATGAGCATGATCATTTGTTCTGTGTCTGGGTGTAATTTGTGTATAATATGTATGTATTTAGAAATATATAAGTATGTTTATCAGTTGTCTGGTTGCCATAGTACAGGCTCTGCTTAGCTTGGGATCGGATGACCGTGTGTGAGTTGTCCCAGGATATATTATTATTATTATTATATTTTGGGGCAATGCCACGGGTAAAGATATGGTATTTAAGTGCCAAAAAAGGTGCATAAGAGCCATATATAATTTACAGATAACAAAAAGTTGCAAACCATTTTTTTTAATGCGAAATTATTAACTATGCCGCCTATCGTTGTACATCTTTGAAACGCCTGTTCGTGAAAAAAAAATACACAATTTTTTTCTAGTAACTAGTCAGCGCCGTTGTGATCAAAGTCAAAGTCAAAGTCAATTCATTTATTTCAACTAGACCATTAAAAGGCACTTTTGAACGTCAAATTTACAGTTTAAAATTAAAATATAAGTGACTCTAGTTGTCCATTCGCAAAAAGTAGATTCTTATGGAGAAGAACGGACAAGAAACTCCATAGTTACTCTTTTCAAATATAAGTTTTACAATATTTTGTATACATAGGTACATTGATCAATTGATTATATTATGTGAGCACAATGCATCCAACATTACACTAATATACAGCACACACTTATATACTATAGGTACAACAAAGCAATACCAGCAGAGATAAAATTAAGTTTGCTAGTAAGGGACATGGTACTCACATATTTACAATATAATTAAAAACAATGGATCAGTGTGTGAGTTAAATTACATATTAAAAACCTGAAAGTACACCAGTAAATAAAACAAGTTTGACTTTTTCTACTATACCCTCGATTGTCCTATGGAGCAGGACCAGCATGTTTCCAAGCATTCTTATCTTTAATATAATCATCTAGTTTGTAATATGCTTGTTTACAAAGTGTGGTTTTAATGTAAGTTTTAAATTTTCTTTCATTTAGTTCTAATATGTCACAAGGTATTTTGTTGTAACATTTAACACAGTACCCCATGAAAGATGTTCGTACTTTGGCTAATCTATAAAATGTTTGATCTAAATTATTTTTATTTCTAGTATTAAAATGATGTCTATCACTAATTTTGTTAAAGAGATGTCGATTTTTTCTTACATACATAATATTCTCATAAATGAATTGACAAGGTACTGTCATAATATTAATCTTTTTAAAAATTTCCCTAAGAGAATCGCGGCGACGAAGATTATAAATGGCTCTAACAGCACGCTTTTGCAAAATAAATACAGATTCAATGTCAGCAGCACGACCCCACAGCAAAATACCGTACGACATAATGCTGTGAAAGTAACTAAAATAGACCAAGCGCGCGGTTTCTACATCTGTTAACTGTCTTATCTTTCTAACAGCATAAGCGGCTGAGCTTAGCCGCCCCGCAAGAGATGTTATGTGAGTTCCCCATTGCAATTTCTCGTCTGTTAGTACTACATTATACAGAAACAGTATTTTTGTAGTGGCTCCAAAGGTCTATAATAAATTACCAAAATGTATAAGGAGTGAATTATAATGTCCGCAAATTCAAAAGTAAATTGTATTTATTTGTAATAGGTAAGACGTATTACTCTATCGAAGAATTTTTAAATGATAAAATGTTCATTACCAGCCCTTTAATATAATTTACCATTGACATGCATGTAAAAAATTATAAAGTAAAAAAATAAATTATAATTAATTGATAATTTTTAATACATTTAATTGTCATTATTTACTTGACTTCACTTTGTATTGTATAGATTTAGAGTTATTACTAAGAAATAAATAATATATTTGTACACCAATTTTATTGGTAGGACATAGAGGTCGACTAAAATGTTTACATAAGACCTTTATTGTAATACCTGTGTTCACAAATAAAGATTGATTGATTGATTGAAAATATAGTTTATAGTTTAGTGTTTCTTTTAGTCCAATTACATATTCGATACCACTGACGGCATCACACTGCTTGAAAAGTGATTTTTAGAACCTTTTTGCCGTTTCTCAAGGTCGGGTTTTTTTTTAAAAAGTCATTTTTATTTTTATTTCGATATTGTTTTTTACGCTACAACTGCTACAGACCACCTCCCTAAAATATGGACACGCATTTCTGGAACATGAAAAACTAAGAAGCGAAATTTGTACGGCAACAAAAAGAACCGCTACGCATCTATCCTGTCAGCGATGAACTACCAACGAAATCCTGCATCGCACAAGCAAAGTTCTCCGTACGATTTGAACATATATAACAGTCCGAATATCAACTATCGGGCAGTTTCCTACCAGACACAACAACCGTCTGGTCGGAGGATCCTGCCTTTTCAATGGACGTTTGCGGAACTTTATTCACTGTTTAAAGAAAGAAAAAAAAGAAAGAAATTACTATTACAAGCTTTGTATAAAAATCTAACAAAAATTTATAGCTAAACAAACTGCAGTAGTCAAATACAACGACCAGTCATAACCGCACTTGATGGCTAGACATTTATGCAACACTCTATATCGGTATAACGTGTACCTTTCGGCCATAACTGTCATAGTCTGACCCAGGCTATACTCATTCTGATATAATGTTACTATTTTTTGTGATGAGCCTCTATGTTTGACAGATTAGTTTTTGTTATGGAATTTATCAATTTCCTTTTTTTTTTAAGGATGGGAAATCATCAAATGACTTCTTCCGCTCTGGGTGGAGCGGAAGGGCGTGTCAGACTCTTACTGACTAAAACCCATCCGTGTTCTTTCTAAAGCCATTTGCTTTCCAGGGCCGCGGTGACTCTTTCGATCAAATTCCGCAACCCTGGCAGGCTCTGGCCCTAGCGAGCCCCGTCTTCTATGCTGACATCTCTTTGAGGCGCGCCTGAAACACAACGCGCCATCGACCCGGGCCTGGTGGTGATCGGACAGCGAGCCACCCAATGCTCGCCGTCCGCAGGCCCGCGCCTACGGTGGCCGGGGATCGCCCTGCGACTCCCGACGCCCGGGGCGTCTTCTTCTGTAGCGCCGTTTGGGACGAAGGCGTCGCCTTTCCCTCGCGCGGTCCGCCTCCTCCTTCGCTAGCATTACTGCTTCGCAGAAGGAGGTGACCGCTTCCCAAGCCTCCTCGCTCCGGACCATGGATTCAACCAGGGCCGGACGCGAGAGGTTGCCGCCGCCGATCGCCTCGACGAGGACACGGCGGTGCTCAGCCCAAGCAGGGCAGACCTCCACCGTATGCTCCACCGTGTCCTCCGGGCGATCCTCACAGTGCTGACACCCGGGCGTGTCCTCCCGCTTAATCCGAAACAGGTACCTCCCGAAACAGCCGTGTCCGGTAAGTACCTGCGTCAGGCGGAAGGTGAGGACGCCGTGGCGCCTCTCCAGCCACTTCTCAAAGAGGGGCCTTACCGCCGCAATTGTGGCGTGCCCGTTCTGTTACCTTACTACCTCATTTTTTTACCTTTAATTTTAATTGTTCTTTATATAATTATGTCCCATTAGAATAGGTTGACTTTGAACACAGCGTCCAGAACGTCTAACCAAAGATATCGAAGCAAAAAAAAAACACTGATAAAAGTGATTTTATTTTGACCAAAAATATTAAATTTCCAAACTGTTTTTGTGTTTTTGCTAGCTGTTTTTTTTCTTCCAAGTATCTAATGCGTTTTCTTATAAATATATATATATTTTTAGCATTGTCCTTATTTTGGTGGTCTGAATGATTTCTAAAAGTTTGGCCATCTATTTTGATGGGACATATATTTCAAACAACACTAGTTTTTTTACCGATTTTCATGAGTTTGGAGTTCATATCCCCACTTTGAGCATTATAAAATACTCTAACACGTGTCTGTTTGTAAATCTGTAATATGCTCGTATAGACAGGTGCGAAATGTTTTCAACAACACCTTTAAAAAAACCTTCCAGAGATGCCTCGAACAATTTCAATGAAAAATAAACATCGTCGCATCGCTGTTGCTTTGTTGCATCCGCTACAAATTGTGTGCACCTTTTTGAGAGAAAACTTAACTCGACAACTACGTTTCCGAATTACGTTGCGTTTCCTAATATGTTTATTAATTCTTAGGCAGGGTTTTGGAAAATGTTTTTATCGACACGACACTGTCCAGAACTAACGTAAATCTCAAATCTTCAAACGAATAAAATCACTTAGCAATATCATTTTATTTCACACTCACTGATTACGACTCAAATACATAACAAAATAATTATGTCTGCCAAAAATTATTACATTTACTCGTTAAACAATATATACGGCATTATTAAGTGACTTTATGGTGACAGTTACGCCTCATTTGCCGCCTTTTATAGTCTGTGGTAATTAAGAAAATAGGAATTTTATATTAGATCATAAAAGCTCGCTTATAGTAAGGTTTTATTCAAAAGGGAATTATAATACATAAACAATTTCATTAACATATTTATGTCTTGTGTAAATGTTGTAAAGCTAACGTCAGAGATTTAACTTCATAAAGCTAATCTTGTTTTGGAATTATCGAATACCCGAAATTGTCTTTTTTGGTCTTTTGCTACCTTTGTAGTCCTTATATGTATGTACTTTGTTGTACCACTGTTATAGTGTTACATTGAGATTAAAAAGTGGCAAGGAATTCTGGGTTTTTTTTTAGCAGAGGGTTCTGATTCTGTTCTTTAGGATTCCTTGCCTCGAAAGGAAAAAAAAATCGGAACCTTCACTTTGTAAAGAAAATACACAAAGAAGACAAAAAAAATAGAAACGCACTATGATGCAAATTGACAAAATGCTTCTGTCTACTCTACTATATAAGAACTAACTGACCCGCGCAACTTCGTCTGCGTCACATAAGAGAGACAAAAATAAAAATTATTCCTTGTTTTTGCAACATTGTTCATTGATGCTCCGCTCTTATTGGTCGTAACGTGATGTTATATCTCTCCACGATAAATGAGCTATTCAACACAAAAATATTTTTTCAATTCGAACCATTAGTTCCTGAGATTAGCCCGTTCAATCAAACAAACAAACAAACAAGCTCTTCAGCTTTATAATATTATATTGGGACTAGCTCTTACCAGCGACTTTGTACGCGCATATCCCTTTTTTTCCCGTTACCGTATAGTCCATTATCGTTCCCGTATTGCCATTATAGCCTTCCTCATGAATATGGCTAACATATACAAAAAGAATTTTCCAAATCCGACTGCTAGTTCCAGAGATTAGCGCGTCAAACAAACAAACAGACGAACAGACAAACAATCTATTCATCTTCATTATTTGGTAAAGAAATAGTTTCATATATGAGTATATAAGTATAGATAGTATCACCATTGCCTAACCGTTCGGAGGTCAGGCGTTATGCTATGTTAACTACATATATGTATCTCCATCCAACTCGCAAAGCATACCGCAAGCCGTGGTAGTGTGTACATGTGTAGTGTAGGTATACGTCACTGGATCGAGAGGTTTCTGCGGTCTGCAACCTGTTTGTCCAGACTGGTAACTGAAGCCAATACCGCCAATTTACAGGCACACAAGATCAGCATGATTGAATGTCGATTGCGGTAGCCTTGATGAAGTTGAACATCGAAAACAGTTTGCAATCTTCTTTATGGTTCTCAATATTTTATTATTCAGGTGCATCTTGGTCACTCAAAATTGGTAGCCATAAATGATAGCCATATTCATGAGGAAGGCCCTCATGAATATGGCTATCATTTACAAAAATAATTTTCCAAGTCGACTGGTAGTTCCAGAGATTAGCGCGTTCAAACAAACAAACAAACAGACAAATAGACACTCAGACAAACAGACGAACAGACAATATTAAAGAAGCAGCGTAGACCGAGATACGTAAGGACTGGTTGACGCTCTCCTGAGCTCAATATTATTCTGACTCATAATGTCAGAATGTTTGAATTTTTGTGAGAAGAATGCATGATTGAGTTAATAAATTGAATGTTTGCATAGTGTAATTGGCTTCGGCCGTTCTATTTAAATAAAATAAATAAATAAGGCTATGCTTCTGGGAGGCCTATGTCCAGAAGTGGACGTCTTTCGACTGAAAAGATGTACAACTTGGTAGCGTTCAACTGATGTAAATTTCGCCTATAGATGTGCGATCTATAGGCGGCAAAACGGCCGAGAATATGAATAACTAGCACTTCGCCCTCGACTTCGTTCGCGCGGTTTTAGTAGGTCCTCCACAAACTTCAAAGGGTTAGAGGGGGTCTAACCCTTTTAAAAGTTAGTATTGGAAAATTAATCGTTGTGATTGTCATTAATTACCCAGCTATTTCTGCTGCTGATTTTGTGGTCTCAGGATCAGCGCTGTTCACCCCGTTCAACCCGTCAGGGGTTGATGATGCAAAAATCGTTAGATTTGTTTCAATTATCCCAGGTTTAGTTTGTTCATACTAATTTCAACGCAAATTTAAGCAAATAATAAGTTCCTCCCCTAACAACTTTATCACCCCTTTTTGCCCCATTAGGGGTTTCTTTTCGAAAAATCCAAACATTGTTATTCTTTTACTTTTATTGAAATCATTAATGTCGTGTTTCAACTTCATCGAAGAATTTTAATGCTTGGTCGTTAAAATTTTTCCAGTTCGCTCAAACCGCAACATTTTTCTTACTGAAGAATTTTATATCCATCGTAACTTTTAAACGATAGGTCCGATTTGAATAATTTAAAGTGTTATTCACATGTACATAATCAATCTTAATTCAAAATGGATAAGGATTAATATCATGATACCAAAATCACCACAATTTCATTCCAGCCGGGTTTTGAATAATTTGAACAAAAAGCGGTCATTGTGACTTAGTTAGAAATATACCCTCGTGGACATTTTTATAGGTATTAAGTTTAGATTTAGACTTTAGTCCTACAGGACACTTTCGTCCTATAGGAACCGAGCCTTTTTTCGGAATAAAAAATAGCCTTTATCTCCCAAGGATAATGATGCTCAGAGATTAAAAACGTACAAGTAAACAATATTACCTCTTTAAAGTTCGAAAGTCACAGTTATTTGATTAGTAAGTAGTATTTATTGTAATCTATTTTGGTATCAGTTATAACTTTTCTATCAGTCTGTCACACCAAAAAAAGAATATATTTTGACAGTAACAAGCGTTTGTTCTGTTCAAAAGTCAAAAAGCCAAAAGTCATTTTTTCAAATTAGGCTGAGTGCCAGCACTTTTTGAACGTCAAAGTTCTACATAAAGACAGTACCCAAAAACGCCCGCCCGTCACCACTTCCTAGTGTTTCAGCTGGGAAGAAGAAGTGGCGCAACAAACTCCCCAGCAAATGTTCTATTTTTCGAATATCACAGCATTTCAAAAGCTAATTTTTTGTGTTCGTTAATATAACATTAGGATGGGATAGTGTTATGTTACGTCATTGTTCCTGCTTGGAATTAGATTACCTCTCGTTTGTATTTCGGAACGACGGATATTTTATTCCAATAATTGGATTGTGGTTAAAAATATACAGCACGGTACAGTTATTAATCTTCATCATCATCTTCATATCAGCCGAAAGACGTCCACTGCTAGACATAGGTCCTCACCCAAGGGGGGGTGTTGCCATAATCGCCACGCTTGGCAGGCAGGTTGGCGATCGCATTGTAGCTGTTGCAATGCACAGAGAATGCTGCTGCCCATTCTCTGGTGAGTCTCCTCCCTAGTCGCCTCTTACAACAGCCACGGGAAGTGATGGGATGGTGCAATTCTTTTAACCCCGACACCATACAGAGTCCACACCCACTTACTTCTTCTATATCACGCAAAGGGTTTCGATAAGGTTTTAACTAAAAGCGATATACTAGGTAAAGGTAACTTGCCATGAAGCTTGCATGAACTTGCTTGGCATGAAGCCGGGGCGGGTCGCTAGTCTAAGCTTTCCGACACCATACATAAGGAATTTATGATGAATCAAAATATAAGCAAACGTCAACGCAATTTTTTGACGCCATATTTTAGGGTTAATTTAGTTAGGAGTTTTTATTTTTATTTATAGTGTATATAGTTAGTTAAGTTTTAATAAATATATATTCAATACTTTTGAAATTATTCAAGAAATTAACATAAAAAATCAAACGTCTGAATCAATATTCAGAATAGTAGACGTCATGTGGTTGATAATGATGGTGATGATGATGGGAAGTAACAAATGAACACCTAGAGATGGTGAACGAAGCCCAAAGTACTTTGTTCCGTTGAACGCCTGAAGCGTTTGAGTTTGACCCACCCAAATACACAGTTAGCGGCCCAATTGAGAGTTTGATCGCTTAGTCATAAATATCTAGGCTATACAAACATACAGATATGGACTCTAAGAAAAAACCCGCAGGAAATCATTCAACTATGTATCATTTATAAACTATACCTCCGCCCGCGTAAATTTCGAAAATTATCCCAAGGGAACATACTCCCGGGATAAAAAGTATCCTATGCCCTTTCCCGGGACGCAAACAATCTCTATACCAAATTTCATCTAAATCGGTCAAGCCTTTATAATATTAGTGTGATACCTCTAAAAACATGTGCATCTTCCAACTGAAATAAAGTTCCCCATTCGTGCTAAGCTTAAAACGGACAAACTTAAAATGAAAATGAGTATATTTCACTCATTTCCGCTTACCACATCGGCCCCTACTAACGACACTAAGTCAGTATAAAGAATTCCGCTGCTATATAAAGCAAAAATAAAACCGGAACGCATACTAACATTCAAAAATAGAATGCGGAAAGCGAGCGCGCGAAATTACACAGCTCAGGACGAGCCGCGAGCCACATCCGTTTCCGGTGCTAGGAGTGGGCGATAGTGAGGGGCAGCACACACTGGAGCGAAACTTTCTTAGGTGTGAATGGGTTAGGGCATTGTGGCTTTGACGTTTATCGACGGCGGTTGCCGAAATAGTAGGATGTTTAGTTCGTTTGTGGTGACGTTCGTTTGTGGGTAGTGTTTACTTGACTTTAATATTTTGTTATAGGGAAAATACCACTTCACACCAATTATTTTCTCTGAAGTAATGAAAAAACCTAACTTGTAAAGTTAAATTCTTTGAACTCGTTTCAGCATTTGCAAAGACTGTGCTCGACTAATGATCTAAAAAAACGAGACTCACGACTCGCGTGCAAAGAATTCCGAACGTATCTCATTTTTGTTACAATGTTACTTTAAAGCATATACTTCTTATAGGTGTTCCTGTAATCTATAGGCAAAGAACTATTATTTTTCAAAATTTTAGACTCTGTAGTTTCGGATTTAAAGGCACCCGCCTTTAAATCCGAAACTACAGAGTCTAATTTTTCATATAAATTGAAAACCATTTATTTAAAAATTATTAAACAAAAATACTTTTGAGACCTTTACGATGAGCCCTTATAAATGAAATATCACACGGTACAGTTTCAAAAACATTTTTTAGTTTTCTAATTTGCTCACTAAAAGTGTCAAAAGTTTCAACAGAATCGGTTCAGTTGTTTCAGAGAAAATTGGCTGTGACAGACGGACAGACATACAAACAAACAGACAACCGAGTGATACTATAAGAGTTCCGTTTTTTACGGATGTTCGGAACTCCAAAAAGAGTATTAATAGGCTGTATTTTCCGTGGGCTTAGGTGAAGTATATCTAGTCTAGAATCTATTCCCATTACGCCACTTATGTTTATAAGGGGAGAGTCTGTTACCATAAACCTTGCACAATTCTAGACTCCGCTCCGGTTACTACGAAGATTTTCATAGCAGACACTGGACCAACGACCAACCAATTAACCCCACCACTAACGTAACTGATGAACTGATTTCCCCCTAGTCAATCCTCCCATGTGTCCCAGCCCTAAAACCGTGTCTTTTTTCAACCGATCCTATTTTTCGAATGGCGTTCACCAACGTATCGCGGTATTTGGATGCCAGTTCCCACAATTTTGCTCTTATTACAATGTTCCGAATTTCTGTCTATTGTACAAAATGTACAGAATGTACGGTAGGCGTGGACATTGTGCGTTCAAGTATAAATGCACAACGTATTGTTAAGCTACTGGGTAAATGGTAAATATTCTGTATTTGGTGCATCGTATCGTATCTGACCTGTTTTATGAATTTAGTTCAGCGATTTTATTTTTTTGGGTTATAGAAATACTGCACATTTTTGTTTGTACTTTTTTCATCAATCAATATTTTTTATCCATATAAATGCTAAGTTATAGTGTCTATTTCGAGGCCATCCAAGTATAAACCTCGGATCAGCATCTATATTTCTAGAAGTTCTAAACTACAGACCTAGTCAATAGTTTTCATTTTTGGATTTATTTTCTATCTATCAACTTAATAAATTATATATTTAAAATACTAATCTAACTACAGATATACACTTTAAATAAAAATAAAAACATCTAAGTTAAATATGGTTGTAAAAAAATCATCTGCATCGCTGGCGCATCGCAAAGATCGCGATCGGCGGCATTGCGACGTTGTACGGCAATGCTTATCCTCTCTCCGAGGTAAACACCAGTCCTTGGGTCACGCGAAGTGTCAACTACGCGTTTAGCAAGTATAAAGTCACTGCTTTAAAACATTAATCCTTTATTGCTTTACACATTTTTAGATGAAACAATAGGTACAAATCTTGGGAAACAATAATACGGTTCTGTCGTCGCGACTTAGAGTCGCGGAGGATCGCTGGCCGTACACCAGGCAGCGGAACACGACGCCGATAACGTTATGTGCTTAGTTACATATATGTAGTTTTAATAAGGTTTATTAATACATATGAGTAGAAATAGGCGTTTTTGCGAAACATTGTGTTCAAGAGTTCTCATAAACTAGGTCGAATAACTTAAATTACTACACCAAATTATTCACCAAACATAATTTAATTAATAATGTTAATTTATTGGAAGCAAACAGACGGAGGATTGAGACAAGACAAATCAAACTCACCATAATCTTAAACATAATATTGATCCCTTCAAAATACTGGGAATCAACGCTCACCTAAAGCCAACAAGGCGCCAATCAGGGCCGAAGATTGCCCCCAAACGAACGCCAATTCATCTTAAGAGCAAGTACACATGTTCTTGAAGTAATTCCAAGTGCAATAGTTGTTTAAATCTAAAGTTTAGAGTATCATCATTACTACATACTATGATAGTCTGGTGACTCAAAAACTACCGTCTCAACGGATTTTATAATACGTGTCCAATATTTTTGGAAATCTATTTGACGAACTAATTAGTTATTTTTTCAGTAAAATTCCTGATTAATTACAAATCTCCTCTCACTCTAAACCTAAATCCATACGATTCAAATACCCGTGCGGGCACGAAAGGTTCCGCATAAATCATTTGAGGGCCATCTCCGTTCTCGAAGGCTGCTTCTCTTCAGTTAATGCATTTCGATTACCCCCTTGAAATTCATGAACTGGATCCTTCAGGAGATCTCCTTAATATTCTTCGATAGTGCTTTAGAGGATCCTTAATTTTTTTGTGATGCAAATGTTTGGTAGCGTCTTATGATGGAATGCAAGCAGTTTTTTGTTGAATGTTTGAGTGATAATAAGTTAACTTGGAATTGGTAGTTTCTTGAGCTGATTTGGTTTATTGAGATTGTTTGTATAGACCGACGTAATTTAATTCTAAAAGCTGAAAAAAAAATGTTTTTCGTTTTAAACTATGTGTATACTGAACTGCATTCCAAAAGTTACCTCATTAAAATGATTTTTACTATGATATCAACTCTCAGAAATGTAAATAACAGAATATAAATATGTCCGCATAAGTCGACAAAATGTAAGGAGTAGCTAATCTGCCAGGGTTGCGGAATTTATTCGAAAGAGTCACCGCGGCCCTGGAACGCAAATGGCTTTAGAAGGAACACGGATAGATTTTGGTCAGTAAGAGTCTGACACGCCCTTCCGCTCCACCCAGAGCGGAAGAAGTAATTTGATGATTTCCCATCCTTAAAAAAAAAAGAAGCTGCTAATATTTTTTCGCGAAGGTTGATCACCAATTGATCTGAAATAGTTTTCAATATGAGGAGACTATTTCTAATGATACCTAAACTGTGATGTACCATCTATTTACCAATATTTTAAAGGAACAAATCAATTAATTGATTTGCATTTAAATTGTAGTTAATACCAGTAAAATACCGCAAAAAAGACATATCTACAACTTTAACAAATCCGTGTTACATCGAACCCGCTTTTAATAATACCTCAACGCCCCCTTCCTTTTTTCCCAAGGGGAGAGAAGGGGAGGTATGGTCACGTGCGCATCTAGCAAGATTACGCGAAGATATTGGAGAAGACTTCTAAAGGTATTAGTTATGCCTCGAGCTTACTTGACCAGTTATACTGTGTGTAACTGTGTTCTGTTTTGTCTGTGGTGTGACCAGAGACACGTTTTAATTAATGTCCGGTCCTGACATGGGCTGATAGTGATGCGGTTTTTTTTTTTTGTAATTGTAGTTGATATTTTTTTTATTTGTAAGTGTTTCTATGTATTTTTTTCTAGCAGAATAAACTGATTTTCTTTCTTTTCTATATATTTTGAGTAACATTGATAACATATCTTGAAAATTGAAAAAAAAAGGTAAAATTATTTATAATTGTTGATTTAATTTACAAAATTCGAATATTATTATTATATTGTAAATCTGTATTGTGTATTTTAACACGCTTTTATTAGCTTCACCTGTATGTATGTATGTATGTATGTATGTAACCGACCCTTTTGTGCTCGATTTTGCCCTACTTTGAACGATCAGATTTAGTTCAAACTTTGCAAGGATCCTGTCAAGGATCGATGACAATGCAAGAATTCAATTAAAATATCCGATTATCCTAATTAGATTCGCCAGGATTAATAAATGAAATTAAAAAATATTCTAACAAAGCAAAACATTATCCATAAATACACACTTTTTTATTGTTCACAAAAACACACATATTCTATTTAAATAACCTTTGACAAAAAAAAAAATAGTTTAAAAAAACTAAAAAAAAAAACTTTTATAGAAAAAAAGCGTGGGGTGCATAGTGTCAATAGTTATAAACATTTTATTGACAGATAATGAGTAGAAGAATCATTACTTTGATAATATCTTCACTTTAAATGCACCCCACGCTTTTTTACAATAATGTACATTCATTTCTTTTTTACATTATTCTTAATCAAATTTATTAAATTTTATTTTCTGTTTTTTACTTGGATTTTTTTAAATGTAAATTCAGATACAAAATTACTTGTTTATGAATAAAATGACTATGACTATGACTATTACTTTACTCTGAGAAGATGATTTAGGTAAAATAATAATACTTTACACGCATATTTAGCTTGGTTGGTGAACAGTAAATGCAAAATAAATAAAACAAAATATCAGTCACTAGGAAGGCAAAACACCATCGAACAAATAAGGTGAAATTAATAGGTAAGAAACAGTCCTATAATATATTAAAGGTAGGTATGGTAGGTACCTGCCAGGGTTGCGAAATTTGTTCGAAAGAGTCACCGTGGCCCTGGAACGCAAAGGGCTTTAGAAGGAACACGGATGGGTTTTAGTCCGTAAGAGTTTGACACGCCCTTCTACTTCAGCCAGAGAGGAAGAAGTCATTTGATGATTTCCCATCACTAAAAAAAAAGAAATGTATGGTAGGCATACCTACAGACTTAGTTAACGTGAACAATAAACATAGGTAACTTTAATATAATGGCACATATTGTGCAAACGCCGCCTTACGTACAGCTCAAAGTGTCGGATTTAGAGGAGTTTAAATGATTTCGAAACGTTTGTAGCTGAAATATCCAACATTTGATGCCAGAGCAATATATCTGAAAATCCGGGACAGATTTACTGCGATATTAATGAGATTTATCTGAATAAAACCGTTCTCAGAATCCTCTTGGATAAACCAAAAACCCCGCCTGTATTCCCCGCAGCGTTTCACAGAGGTGCATAATATACCATTACCCACAAATTATTATTAAGGCTCAGGTAATCCCGTGACAAAAATAACCGTGACACAGGAAACCGCAACGTCAACCTCTTCTATCTTTCCATCAATAAGTCAGATACCGATAAGCGAAATTGAATTTTCTATGAGATTTCCGCATATCAAGTCAGTTACGACAGCAAAAAGATTGCATTACACCGGGGCTCACGTAATCTATGCAGCACCTCCATTGGTCCCCGGAGCAATCATGCTCTTATTGGTATCTCGGTAAATACGTGTCCCGACAATTTACACGGGAGTGACGTCACTCATACGAGGAGACTGTCGAATGTTACGTGTAGTGTGGTTTTGGATGGAGTATGGACGTGGTTCGGGCTGTTTCCTTTTTAGTTGGATTGTTCATTTCGTTGTTGCAATTAGCTGTCTAATTTTGATGTTTATAATTTCATTAGTTTGTTTGGCTCATACTGTAATGATATTATAAATAACTAGCGTACGTCACTCGGTTTCACCCGCGTTTTTCCCGTTCCCGTGGGAGTACGGGGATAAAATATAGCCTATGTTACTCACTGATAATGTAGCTATCCATTCCCGGATTTTTTTTTCAAATCTGTCCTGTAGTTTTTGAGTTTATTCATTACAAACATACACACACACACAAAAATACAAATTTTTCCTCTTTATAATATTAGTATAGATGTAGATTGGAGGGTTCCGAACCTCTACATGGAAAAACGGAACCTTATAGGATCACACGGTTGTCTGTCCGTCTGTATCAGCCGATTTTCTCCGAATGTACTGGACCGATTCAGTTGAAATTTCCAAACACGGACTCGGACGTATTATGAAAATAAAAATATATTTTTTAAATTGGGTCTCCTTTTGGGTGGCAAATTAGAAAATTAAAAAAAATATCAACAGTATCGCACTTGGCCAGTTTTTTTGTTATAGCATGAATAAAAAGCTCGATTTGTTTTTGGGTGCCGAAGGAATCTACCCTGGTAAAATCACTCGTGTGTCAGTCTGTCTATCCGTATGTCACACGCATTTGTCGCCGAATCCAATAGACAGATTCAGTAGTAGTACACATTTGAATTTCTTTGACCCAAACACGGACGATTACAAGAAATCAAATAATAAATCTATGGCTTTAAAGTAAAATGTAAAAAATATGATTCACATGACATCAATTACAAATAACTGGCTGCCCTTAGGAAACTCATGACTCGTGAAAAAAACCGCAAAATCAAATATTTTCTCAATCCGTTCTCAATTTCGCTTCAACCATTTCTTATCAAAACAATGAACCTAATCCATCAATAGAATCAAACCCTCAAACCTTCAGTTTCCAATTACTGAATTCCAAGAACGTGTGAAAACCATTAGGAGGCCGCTGGCGCAAATAATTACTTTAAAAAATTCGCTTCGTCTATTTTGCTAAAAGCGTTTTCGAATAGCAGGCGAGCTACTGGCGCGAGTGAGCTCATAGCGACGATGGGAGAGTGTTAAGAATGGAGCTCCGTCTCGGAAAATAAAGGCAGTATTGGAAACTCAATGAGGTAAGTATGTTTGGATTCCTTAGAGTGCCATTTTGAGAAAGGTACTTATTTGCAGTTTTAAAGTTTAGATTAGGAGGATATGGAAGTGAAATGGAATGGGTAGAAGTGACAGCGGGGATGCAGGGGGAATATTGAGATTATGTACTAAGCTCCCAGAGCTGCTAGACATTCCTTATCTTGTCACTAACAAAATGTGTGGGATAGAGAGTAGTGTTAGTATGAACTTTTAACAGACGCATACTGCTAGCTTAGGCCGACGGCCGATTTCCTTTTTTTAAGTGTGGGTGTTAATTTTTATGTATGTTTTACAGAATATTGTTTTAATTAATGATTAGTCATTGATGATGAAGTCGTCACGTGAAGATATCACGTGATCACGAAGGGAGCTGTCATTCCATCTTCATTATATGGATTGACAGCTCACCTCGTGATCACTTCACCCAAGCCTTCACTTCGACATGTTTACAGAATCGACCGTCTGGAAATCTGAGACCCTGGTAAGTGGAATACCTCTTTAATTAAGACAAATTTGCAGGTCCCTTAATGTCCCAGTTATTCAGGTTTACGGATAAACGGATTCGACTGACTGCCAAGCGTAGGGAGTAGGCAAGATTCTTGTTGATAATATAGCGATCCTTGTTGTACTTGAATCGGAAATTTAGGAACGAAATAATCGGATCAATAAAATATGACAGATTGACAAACGCATGTTACCCTGAGATTTTTGAATAAATTATCAACCGCCAATCGCATGTTTTTTTATTTTTTATTATTTAATATGGGTTTGCTCTTGACTCTGGTCTAGGTCATAGATGACAGAGACAAAGTCGACGATGGAGCGAGCTTACCCAGAAGAAGCCTGTTCACTCTAATTTTGAAGAGATTAGGGTTGTATGCGTTCGGAAACACAGACGCAGGCAGAGAGTTCCACTCCTTTGCTGTGCGCATTATAAAAGACGTTTGGAAACGTTTAGTGCGAATTGGTGGAATAGCAACAAGGTAGGGATGGTAACTTGCAGTGCGTCTAGATGTCCGATGGTAGAAGGGGGCCGGTGGGATGCGATTAATTGTGTGATTTGCGTTTAATTCTGACGCTTTCCAGAAACGGGAGTTAAACTTACGTTCTCCCATCCGTTCGTAAATTGTATTTATACAATGTATAAAGTTTGAATAGTTATAGAATAATTAACGCTCTAAATCAAGCATTGATTTTTGCACTAACATCTACCTAATTTTACTAAAAGAGCTACATAACAATTTTGGTGTACAATCAAGAGTATTCCATCTATTTAATTTCCCTTCGCTCTATTATTATTTCCCCGACAGACTATCGTACGTACAAAGAGCATGAGAACATAATCTATTAAGGTGTAAGCTGGACCGGTAATAGCCGTGAACCCGGGAGGGAACGGACTTGGAGGCGGAAATTTTAAGACTCAGCCAAACATACCTGAGAGGTCTTACCGCCTTCTTTGTACAGTCAAACAAAGAGATGAGTATACTGAAAGAAAAAAAATCATGCACCAAGCATGACGCATAGGGACTTTAAAAACCGGCCAAGTGCTTGTCGGACCACGCACAGAGTAGCTTTCCGTAGTTACGCGTCACATAAGTCATGACAAAAAATACTAAATTTTACTATGACATTACAAAGTTACAAATACACTTAGTTTAAGTAATTTTCTATGGGGTTACTACGAAATTTTCACCCAATCAATTACATTTTATATAAGTTGAACAACGACTACGGAACCCTAAAAACGAGTAATAAAAAAAGTCACGCAAGTTGGGAAGATTTGCTTCACATCCGCGCAAAACGGCCATTTCTCATCATAATGACATTGTTTATGTAATTATAATGTGTTTATGTAAATTTAATTTATTGTTGATTATTTTAATGTGATGTGTTTTTATTGACTTTTAATTTTTATGTAATGTATGGACAATGTCTGAAATAAAATGAATTTATTATTATTATTTATTAAAATGTGTGAGACAAACCCACAGCGCCGATTTTCAGCAACCGCCAGCGTTGACTGGATGACGTCGTTACAGGCAGGTAACATGCACCTTAAATAATGTTAACAGTGTGCTAGTACTGAAATCACTTACGTTTGTGTGTCTTTCTTTCTTCTAAAGTGCCAGAAGTTATGCAATCAGTCAGCTTTCAATCTTCTCGGAAGCAGCTGAACAATACTTATTAGTAGTCATGTGAACTAATAATATTAAGGGTTACAATTATTTATGAATTATAGAGGTAACGGAAAGATTGAAAGGGAACCGCTTATCTTGGTATGGTCATGTGAAGAGGAGGGATGAAATGCACGTAACTAAAAGAGTTATGAATATAAATGTGGATGGATGGACAGGGAGAGGGAGGCCAAAGAAAAGATGGATGGATTGTATTAGTAGTGATATGAAAGAAAAGGGAGTTAGTGATAGCGTGACGGTTGACAGGACAGAATGAAAGAAAAAAACGTGTTGCGCCGACCCCAAGTAACATGGGATAAGGGCAGGAAGATGATGAGAGGTAATCTCTGTAAGTAATTTTATGAATACAAAAAATATATGAGTAAATAAATAAAAAAAATATAATTTTAATATTTATTTATACTTATACATATAATTATATTCATATATTTTTTTTGTATTTAATTATTTGGATCACCAACAAACGATATTGAACTGTTAACAAGCTGTTCTATACTTTTTAATCCCGGAAAAAAATGCGATTCGATTTTAAGACTTGAGTCAAGAGCAAACCCATCTCAAATAAAAAAAAAAGATTACTATGGAATAGGACGCAGGTGCCAAGCACCGCGAAAAAACTTGGCTAAAGCAGTGTAGTGTAGGAATGTGTAATCATACCTACCAAACTCTTAGTTCGACTGTACAAAAGAGCGTAGCGGCGGAACTCAGCAGTATTTTATGTCATGACCTGCAAGAACAAATGTAAGAAGTTTTATTACAAAGTGTTGATGTTGTGCATTCAAATATTTAAACTGTTGGTCTGCTGGCTTTAGTAGTTTTTGTCACGTCATCCTGTGTAGTTTACGCAAATAAATACTTGTAACTTTGTAACAAAGATCTACAAATGACAGCCGGGACCAACGGCTTAACGAGCTTTCCGAGGCACGGAGGAGTCTCGGTATGTTAAGATGGTCACCCATCCACAGACCAACCTCGGCAAGCGTTGCTTAACTTTGAAGATCAACCCGTGCGGCTGTTATTATTCGCTCCTTCGTGGACTTTCCTACTAATCCAAATATACAAAATTCTTCCGAGACTGATTGAGTGACTGACAGACAACGCACAGCTGGAACTACTGGTCGTAGAGAGCTGAAGGCATGTAGGTTCCTTGGGGAGTGTAGGGGAGCACCAAGAGATTCTAACTAACACCTAAATTCTAACGGGAACGGGAGAAAACGGGATATGCGCGTAGGAAGTTGCGGGCAAAAGCAGGAATTTCGGAAAATCCTCTCCTAGTGCTCCTTTACGGAGTGTAAGGCAGCTACATGCCATATTTCAGCTTTCTCCTACCAGCAGTTTTGGCTGTGCATTGTCTGTCAGTGACTCACTCACTCACTCAGAAACGGAAGAATTTTAAATATTAGGATTGCTGAACAATGTCAACATAGGTACGATATGTATCGTTTGTATGAATACTGTAGAAATGACTTTGCTCAGTAAGTTTGCTCACACGCCCAGATTTGTACAGTTAGCGCGCTTCAAGAGCCGCTATTAGCAACTACATGTTCCTGCCTTTTATTTTGCTTTCAAAGCTTGCAACGTTACACCAAAGGCAATAGTTTTCAATACCATTCACTCTCATCTCATGTTAGTTTTCGAGTGAAACAAACCAGCTTGCTCCAGTTAAAGTTAAAAATATGGTCGTTGTTGAAAAATCTCGTTTTAATAAAAAACCAGCGCAGTGCGATTCGAACATATTTTAAATTTCATAATTCTTTTGTTTTACTGTAATCTATAAGTTAACGATTTTTCTGTAGTTTTTGCCTACATTCTTGGCTTCAAAGTTTCAAAAATAAAGGGGATGGGGGAACGGCCAATTTAAATTTTTGATGTAAAACATATATAGCCGTGGGTAGAACCGATTGCTGGCGTGCCGACGCGTGGCCACGCTATACGATGGTGTATATATATACAGTCTATATGTATTTTTTTTCATTATGCCATATTTGGTTCCTGTCTAATCTGTTATTTTATGCATATTACTTGTACAAAAAATTTCGATGTTTCACATCTGCCAGGCGTTCCGTGACTTGACGTGTTTTTTTTATAACTTGAATCCTGAATCAGTGCAATAGATTTGGAGCTCAGCTCGGCTCAGCAGACCGACAAACACTCAAATAATCCAATAACGGTTGAATTTTTTTCAAACAAACTTTTGGTACCATAAAAAGATTTGGGTTAAGATTATTTTCTATTGAACAATTACTAAAAGTAATAACAGTCTTGCCCAAAGAATCTTCCCAACGTATGATGATCATCATAATCTATAACCGCGTCCGGTAATACCCCGGCTGCCGGAAATGAGCACCACGGGGCAACAACGACCTCGTAAAATAAGCACCACGAGGTACACCGACCTCGTAACGAAACCGAGATACCGCTGTGGGACTATTAACGTGCTACTTTTAATGTTTCACGTCTCTTTTGATGATAATTTAATCGGTGGGGCTGCTATATCAATTAGTTGAGACGATTTAGACGAGTTTTGGAAAGAAAAGTGTTTAGTAGTTGAGTTGGTAAAGGAGGTTGTATACAGTGGCGGCCTTAGGGGGTGGCGAGCGGGGCAATCGCCCGGGGCCTCGCTCTTACTGGGGCCTCGCGTTACCCGAGTTCAAAAACTTGAAATAAAACACCATAAACTTGAAATGTTTTATAATTTTACCAATAACATGAAGTTATTTCACAGTTAATAATTTAACAATAATAAGTGCCATCGAATTTGAGGAAGTCGATGACACGAGACCAGTTTTCAGTTTTGCAATTTTTTCAATGTAAAATTTCTCACTGTGGTTTTATTTTAAATTTTAGTCTTAGGAAACGCCTACATAAAGAAATACCTACTTTCATATAAATTTCAAAAGGAAGAAGGGCCTCGCAAAAATCTATCGCCCGGGGCCTCGCAAAGGACTGCCGCTTTTTCAAAAAAGATTGGACTTTTATTTTTTGCCATTTCAAATCAACAGAAATTAAAATAGATTCAGCGCATCAAAGTTCAGGAATGATATATATGAAAATTTCAACCCGCTGCGTTTTTACGTGACAAAAGAAAATAAATATAGTTATAGAGTTTTGGTAATCTAACTGACGAATCAAATTTTTTTTTTTAGGAAAGCATCCTATTGTACATTTAATCATACGTCAACTTAGATTTTTTTTAAATAATGCATTTCTGAAACCTTCAACTTTGTGCCTTTTACGTCAGCCGTATACAATATCATTCCAACTTCATCAACAAAATTAGGTCATCACTTTCCCAAAACCGATATAGCATGCAAACGCGCTAAAAAAGCACCATAAAACAGCCATTACTTTAAAGATAGCAACTTCACAGCGAGTACGGCGGCGAGCAGCTGGGAAATGAAACACCACAGAGCGGAGAAAGACCGCGCTGGCAGTCACTACGGACGACTCTTTAAAAACATTACAAGCATAAACAAAAGAACAACAAATAAACATTTTTCTTTCTTTCTTTCTTTCTTCACTACATAATATAAAACAAAGCCCCTCGCCGTCTGTCTGTCTGTCTGGTCGCGATAAACTCAAAAACTACAGAACGGATTTTCATGCGGAAGGTTTAGGTGTATAATTCGTTCCTAAATTCCTACGGGAACCGGGAAAATGGGATATGCGCGCACGAAGTAGTATAATAAAATAAAATAAAATCGTTTGTCCTGACTGACTGACAAGGAACAACCAAAACAAGTAATGGCCTGCTTCACCACCTACGATTAAGTTCCTGTTAATTTATTTGGCAGATAATTCCATACAAATTACGTTCCATTCTCGAATTTATTCGGTGATAAGTGTCTATTCGGAGGTAGCGAAACAGGTCCTTGGTATAGAAAGTAAAAAATTGGAATATAGATTTATTTTAGGCGTTACGTATGCATCCTCAAACTTTTTTTATGCAATTTTAACTATAATGAGGGGTAATGAGGAGAACCTTTGTATGCAAGTCTTTGTTCTTTGACGCCGATATCTACATGTTTCGGCTTACAGAACCATTGTCAAATGTCAATTTTCTTTGGCCTGGGTCAGAGTGAGAAGCTTGCGTAGGTGCAATGGCGGCCGCGAAGTATCTAACATATAGATTCGCCGTTTGCGTCCATACTGAAGTAACATGACGGAATCGAGATTGTTTACTCTATGAAAACATGTCTAGCATCCATTGTCCACCCACGAACTCTAACTAAACAGTGGCCACCTCATCGTGTCCTCACCTGCAGTAGTCAACGGGAGTTCAGCCTATGAGTGAACGGTGACACTCATTTACGCCTGGTTAGTACGGAGAGCTTTGGCAACGCCGTTTCTAGTAAAGGCTACCAACTTACCTCAGTGGTCTGTGGAAACACTCAAGCCACGGCGCATGCGCTGCACGGAGACTGAATTATTACCCTTTCCCATCAAACTAAGTGTACTCAGCAAAAATGCTTGTTTTAAAGCGTGTATGGAACTTGAAACGTTGACTTGGAGTAGGTTGGAGAAGAGAAATGGGTTTAAGTGAGTCGATAAAATTATGATCTCATACGTAGAAATTAGGCGACTAAAGCCTCGAATCCATTAGGCAACATTTGACGCGCAACACATGACGCCCAACATGTTCAGCAACGTTGCACAACAACGCGCGACGTTGCCAGCAGACGCGCAACATTGACAATGTTACTAAATTTGCCCAACATTGACAATGTTACTAAATTTGCCCAACATTGACGTTGCCGTTCAACATGATGAGCAACATGTTTTGCATCCTGTCGCGCGTCAAATGTTGCCTAGTGGATACGAGGCTTAAGGGACTCACCAGAGAATGAGCACCAGCATTTTCTGTACATTGCAACAGCTACACTGCGGTCGCCAACCCGCCTTCCAAGCGCGGCCTGGCCTATGTCTAGCAGTGGACGTTATTCGGCTAATCATGATGACATAGAAATAGAATTCTTATTTTTGCACCAGAGATCTCAGCCGAAATAAGCCAAGTACACAGGAGATAATAGTGCACAAACGTGTGCGCAAACACAGGTTCACTCTGATCCTTTACTCTCTAACCAGGACCAACGGTTTTACGTACTATTCGAGGTACGGGAGTGTCACACCACCAACTTCCAAGCTGCTACTGCTTTTACCTGACCTGGGATTCGAACCACGCTCGGCAGTAGCTCTTACGACCACGAGATCACGGGGCAGCTTCCGTCACTAACTGAAGTGTTAAATAACAGTTTCTTTATCCCAAAAATTGCCTAGCCGTAAATACTTTGACGCTACTATGGGACTCACCAAAGAATGGGCAACAGCATTCTCTGTGCTTCTGTGTATTGCAACATCTACAATGCGATCACCAAACCGCCTGCCAAGCGTGGCGATTATGGCAAACGAAGTCCACTGCTGGACATATGTAGGGCTCTCCCAGAGGGGGGGCCTTTAGAAGAGGCCTATGTCCCAGCAGTGGACGTCTTTCGGCTGATACGATGATAATTATGATGATATACTTGGGATGTTGGGGCGACTTTTAGTCTAACCGGATACAGCTAAATACCAGCATTTTACCTCCACAATCCATAAACAGTAACCTCGTGGTGAGAGTAGAAGTGTCAGATTTTCTGGCTTCTGACTGTAAAAGAAGTTCAATTGATAACCAGGATCATCGACTAGATGTTCTTTCTGAGGAAGAGGAGGAACTCGGTATGTCACTGTTTGGCGTGCACTTTGGATGGGGTATTTTTATTATTTTTTTATTCTTCGTCAATTCAAGTTAGCGCTCGTTTTAATGTTTTATTAAAAGAAAAGAAAATTATACATTTAGAAAAAACATATTTACAGAACACATTCAAAGATAAGCAGCTAGTTTTTAGCAGTTAGTATTACTGGCTCAAGGCAATGCAACCATCTCGAACATTCACCCATCCACAGACCGTCCTCGGCAAGTATTGCTTAACCTCGAAGTTCGCTCCGTGCGGCGGTTATTCAGCCACGATGTCTATGTTCATCCTCATTAACATAAAAAAATCACATAACCACAACGACTCACAAACTCATCCGTTTCAAAACGACCCATCCACATGAGAACTGTGTTAATCAACATAATTCCGTGTTGATACGCCAGGAGTGTGTTTAAAATAAAAACGGCGGTGTAACGTATACTGTGTGTGCTCGTGAATAGCATGTCATAATAATACATGACGTTAAAGCAGCGACCCTAGGCGGGATGTGAGGGAACATACGGATTGAAATTGTGAAGTGGAACTGACACGTTTTATTTCCTCTACAATCTATACTCGGAACAAATTAAGACAGCTGAGTAGAGTGGGATAGAAGATCGCTTTGCCTCTAAGTGCGAAAGAGATTAATTTCATGTCCCTTTCATATTTACTAATAAAGCACTGTTGTATTCTGTCAAATCCGACTTCATAAATTGTCATGAATATAATAAAAATGTAACAAGGTAACATTGGGGCAGGACAGTGCTCTAAAGGTCAATTCTTTTAATAAAAATGCGAGAATACGCCACCCTTGACAAGGTGATATTCCATCACCAATCGTTTTACCAATATTCCAAAATGTCTGGGATTGACCGCCTGGCATTTGGTAACGCATAGCAATCCCATCCATACTTCCATACTAATACTGTGTAAGTGTGTTTGTCTGTCTGTTACCTCTTCTCGCTTAAACCGCTGAACCGATTTAGATGAGATGTTCGTATAGAGATAATTTGAGTCCCGGGAAAGGGCATAGGCTACCTTTTGTCGCAAGAAAAGGCCTTGAAGGGGGTGAAGAGGGGTTAGAAGTTTGTATGGGGAATCAATAACCACTGAAGTGATTTAGATTAAATTTGGTATGGAGATAGATGAGACCTTGGAAAAGGACATAGGCTACCTTTTGACGCGAGAAAAGGGCTTGAAGGGGTTGAAATATGGGATAAAAGTTTGTAAGGGAGTACGTCATTATTGAAGATAAAGAAAAAGAAAGAAAAATATTTAGTTGGGACTCGCACAAAACAAACAAAAAAGTAAAGTAAATTAAAACCACAGTCATAAGAAAAAATTAAGAAAAGCTAACAGCATGAATTTAATATGTGCGAGGCCAAAAAGGTTTTATCTCAGCACATGCTGAAACTATGAACTTTTGTATTTAGGCACTTGATAAAAATAAATTAAAACTATGTTCAAGCGTTTTGAAAAATTAGTATCTTAAAAATGAAAATGAGTAATAAGTCCACCCATGTACCACTAATGTACATAAAGTTATAAATAAATAAATAAAATGGCGTGAACGAAATCGAGGGCAAAATCTAGAACAAAAATAAATCGACAGTCGCGACAATCATTGTCGATGATAGAATGTCACTTTGTCTGGACCCTCAGATCGATCCAGTAAGACGCAAAGTACCGCGAATATTATCAATATTTATAAAATTCTTCCAATATTGGTGACTGACTGAGTGACTGACAGTAGGTTCCTTGGGGATTGTAGGGAGCACTAAAAGAGGATTTCCCGAAACTCCTACGGGAACGGGAATAAACAGGACATGCGCGTTTGAAGTCGCGGGCAAAAGTTACAGTTAAAGCGCGTAAATTGCTTAATTAGTACAGGATCATAATTAAACTTGCAACGTTTCCACTCAAAATATTGGCCCGTATAAACATCCTGAGCTCTGCGTCGACTCAAATTTGTAACGAACTAAAAAGCCATTTATTTTCCACCGAATGCGATAAACACGGCACACGATATGTCGCACAGTAAATGCATGTAAATATACTCGTGTGAAATAAAAAAAAAACCTGTAAATCGTTATATTTTAATAAAATAAGTTGTCAAATTTGGCTTGTTTAAATTACTAGGGAATATTGCGACAACCGTTTTAAAAGAACTGGTCAAGTGCGTGTCGGGCTACGCTCAGTGTAGGGTTCCGTAATTGCCGACTAAGAATGGTGCTTTTTGTTTTATTATATGAATATATTGATTGAGTTCACGGTTTAACGGTTAAAATCGTCTAAAAACGGGTCCGCATAAGATGATGGTAACTGAAGAGGGATTTGTACGAAATTTTCCTTCTGTAAGTACATTTAATAAGTTGGTCGACTATTAACCGCTAACTTGTAAAGCCTTGTTTTTTCTATGGGCGCTTTTATACCTAGACTTCTTCCCGAGAAAGAGTAATATGGACATTCCTTTCTGAATAAATAAGTAATCCCGGTTTCCCGGGATTGAACATTTTTCACAAAACAACTATAATAAACTTAATGAAAAATCTTTCATTGTAAATTAAAAGTTCCATTACAATCGGCCTTTTAAATTAAAAAAAAAATACAATGAGAGTTCACAACGAGATCTAACTATATTTTGTATGCGGGCATTTTTAGCAATCTCAGTAATTTCGAACGATTCTGGGATCCGGGATTCTGAAAAGTATGTCCGTATTATGTTTTCGTGGGAATAACAGTGAAGTTTAGGTAAATTAGCGCCCGATTATCCGATCACTGGTTATCATCAAATTACTCCTTCCGCTCTGGGCGGAGCAGAAGGAAGTGTCAGACTATTACTGACTAAAACACATCCGTGTTCCTCCTAATGCCCTTTGCGTTCCAAGGTTTGACTTTTTGAACAAATTCTGCAACCCTGAAACTTGTAAAGCCTACTGAGCAGTGATAGTTTTCCCTTTAAATTCGTTATAAAAACCTAAGTAGCTTTTATAACTTTTTACTACTATGATTTTTTTCACGTCTCCAGAAACCACCGTTTAGCTGGTAGAGGTGGGGGGGACACTTGACTCTAACAAAAATTACCACTTTAAAGCTTAAAATTTCGCAAACGGATCCATGGATGCAAAAATGGCTTTAGCACACCGACCTATCCATCCAAATGAGCACTTTCCTTTAGTTTGCCATATGTTATATGTTATTACTTCCCAGAATTTGATGCTTATTAGCGACACTTTCGGATGGTGTAATAATACAGGATATATTTTGTTTTCAAAGCCAACCGGTTCGATTCCTGACTAGGAATACCAATTTTTCAAAATTCCGATAATGCAGTTTCAGTTATCATCACAATCGCGCTCGATACTCCTTTCAGTGTTTTTCGACATTCCTCATAGTCACACACACATTAAAAACACACCCTGTGGTGAATTTTTAATGTGTGAGTGGAGGCAATGCAATATACAGATATACCCATACCAAATTCCAACTTTCAAGTGCTAAGCGTCTCTGAGTTAAAACGCGAACAGACAGACGGACATACATGGCAAAACTATAAGGGTTCCTTGTTGACTACGCACCAATAACCCTAAAACATGGTATATGGCTAAACTAAACCGGCCTTTTTTAACATACTAGGAAGTAAAGGCTTCTGCAGACTGGCATGCTGAGAAAATACGACAAGACTTTATATAGAAGTTGTTCTCCGAATTTACGAAACTAAAGTCGACCTGTCTGCGGAACTTGTTGTCTGCTTTATTTTGAAAACTTGATACATCCCACCCTATAAGGCATGCGAAAATAATTCACTTATTAGGTTAGTAACGAAAAGAAATCAAAAGATAATCATCTTTTCAATTTAGCAGATATTGCCAAATTCTCATAACGTTTGAATAAAAATACCTTTTAGACTCCGGAGAAATGAAATATAAAACGCTCACTACATATTTCAAAATTAACAAGCTTCGCAACACCTGGTACGGATGGAAGTAGTATTCATATACTAAGGGTTTCTCGCTGTTCTGTCTGCTTATAACAGCTAGTATTATTTGTTTTGCATTCTCTTTTTGTGTTATGTTTCTTGTTTGGTTTTGATTGAGTAACTATGGAGTTTCTTGTCCGTTCTTCTCCATAAGAATCTACCTTTCCGAATGGACAGTAGAGTCTCTTTATTAATGTAATATTATTATTTTTCTGAACTGTAAATGATGATGTTCAAAAGTGCCGTTTAATGGCCTAATAGAAATAAACGTTTTGACTTTTGACTTTGACTTTCATTTTTTTTATCACAAATAGGATCTCTTCGATGACTCAAGACAGCATGAATTTGAACCACAATTTTAATTCTATGAAGAATATGGATGTCTGAATTGAATGTTTGTAGTTTAGAACGTGTTAAACCGATTGTTTCGTTTTTATAGTTTTTTCGAATTCTTAAGATTTTTGAAAAAAACAAAATTGCAAGCTCGATAAAGGAAACTTGAGCCGCTCTTGTAATTCGTGATAATTGTTGTTTTCTTCCTATCAAATAACGTAGGTTCTGTATGGTGTCGGGCGTAAAATAATAGCACCATCCCATCACTTCCCGTGGGTGTCATAAGTGGCAACTAAGGGACTCACTCACCAGAGAATGGGCGGCAGCATTCTCTGTGCATTGCAACAGCTACACTGCGATCGCCAACCCGCCTGCCAAGTGTGGTGATTATGGCAATCCCCCCGCCTTTGGGGGAGGCCTATGCCCAGCAGTGGATGTCTTTTGGCTGATATGATGATGATGAATAAACATAGCTTGCAATGGAATGACGAAGTTTAATGTCATGTAGGGCTGGCGTGCTCCATCTGTTATTACGGAGCATGCCCCCCCGGCATGACGGGGTAGGTGACCGATCTTATTAGGCAAACTAATTGATCAATTACTGGCCTGTTGGTCGAGTGGTTAGTGACCTTGACTGCTAAACCGGAGGTCGTGGGTTCGATTCCCACCCAGGACAAATCTTTGTGTGATGAGCATGATCATTTGTTCTGTGTCTGGGTGTAATTTGTCTATAATATGTATGTATTTCCTGCATCGTGGGTGCGTTTACAAACATACAAAGTCACATACACAAACAGCCAGACCCGGAACAACTATCTGTAGGCCATACAAATAATTGTTCCGTGCGGGAATCGAACCCGTGACACGCAGCGCAGCAGTCAATCGCTCAACCACTGCGCCAACCGTGCTGACCATTGTAGCTAAGTAAACAAAGTGATTGAGCGGCAAAATCACCTTTTTCCTCGTTTTCCAAAAAAATCATCTTGTCCCTACCAGTCGAAACGGAGCGTCACATTAACGTAAAAATGAAGTTAAAACGCGATTCTATGTCATTTTGGTAACAATAGGCCAGGGACACTACTTACGTCTTATCCCACCTATGGGGGCAAGATGGGTTGAACTGCCAGGGTTGCGGAATTTGTTCGAAAGAGTCACCGCGGCCCTGGAACGCAAAGGGCTTTAGAAGGAACACGGATGGGTTTTAGTCAGTAAGAGTCTGACGCGCCCTTCTGCTCCACCCAGAGCGGAAGAATTCATTTGATGAATTCACATCCTTAAAAAAAGGTGGGTTGAATGAGACAAGATGGGGTGAAGGGACAATATAGACATTTTCGCATTTTCATATTTTAATGATACAACTTATGTCCCTAAAAATCCTTGAATATCATAGACTGATTTACTACTATAGATGTTAAGCACCCCATATTGCACCGCCGCATTTCCCTATGACACAGAGTTAGTTGTTCCAAAATTTCACAACTATCTCTAATTATAATTTAAATAAAGTGCGTAGGTGTATAACATGGAACAAGAAGAAAATCTTCCTTTAGATACAAATAGCTTAGCTACAAGAATACAGTGACATTTAATTTCGCCAGCAACAGAGAATCACAATACAGCCCCGGGCAATAATCCCTTGCCAAGGTAAAGTAGCCCATCCTTGACATCACCTTCAGGAAAATTTGAATTTGTAAGGAAATATACTGTAACAATATTATTACCATAATACCTACCAATCTTTCCATCTATTAATATTATATCTGTTTCATTATTCGTATTGAATTCTCTACATGTCTCTAGACATGTTTTTAGCATTCATTGCGAATTGAATATTCATGCGGCTTCAGTTTTTTATGAATATAAATCATAAGAGTGAGAGCACCTGGCCGGACGATTGAGATTAATAATAAATGTACTTCACGGCTAAGTGTAAGGTTCACTTCAAAAATAACACTCCGATATAATTGGGGAAATGAGTTGTTTTAGCAGACAAGGATGATGTTGAAATGATTGGCTGTTTTGTTTTCTTCTTTGCCTCATGACGTATTTGGTCGACGAGATACGACACATTTCCAAGTTATGCGATCTTCTGCAGGGGTAACCTCTTGGTACATGGTTGTTTCAAGGCCCTATTCAATTTATTTGAACGACAGACTAATTCATTTAAAATTAGAGAGAAAAATTGGGTGTCTGTAAAATCGGTTTATGGACGATAGTTTTACGTGACAACGTCATAACCAGAGGTCGGAATTAGGTAGAGTTATTTATGTACTTGAATCGAAATGTTGATATGAATATGGATCTTCCCGGGATTTCTAGTAGACAATCCCGCTACGCCAACAATATTACAAATAAATAATAATATTTTTTCTTTTGTTCTCACAAGCTATGTTGTGCGATCTACAAATGTGTAAACATCGCGCGTATGCGTATTGGAATTTTGCAACTTCGGACATCCGATGTCGTTGATGTAAATTTGGCAACGTCGCGGGTGCAGTGGTTTAAATTGTGTTAAAGTAAATAACTTTTTATTAAATAAATCACGGGATTTTTCTGCTCTTTAAAATTAATATCGGTATTTGAGGCATTTCCACTTTTAGTCTTTTGCTGTATGAAATCAGTGTAAGTACATAAATAACTCTACCTAATTCCGACCTCTGGTCATAACAAAACATTGATGAAATGATCGTAACGTTACAATGAGCGTAACGTTACAATGAGTCATCCTTTTTCGTGCGTGCAGCTGTTCAGCGATTTATTAGACGTTTATTTCCGCCAATTCTGGCCTGTCATAAAACTAAAAAAAAATTAGTGACTTAACGTTATGAGAAATTGTGTGTCACATCTGCGCACATCTAACATTGCTAAGGAACTCTTTAACGAAGGAAATTTTCTGAAAATAGAAATAAAGAGATAAAGCTGGCCTTAAGAATCAGCCCCCTCATTTAAACAAGCACTCAAGCATGTAACCGCGCAATAACACCGCACTAAAGCTAAACACCTACGAAACCCAAATTCATAACAATTTTCCATTCCATTACGCGTCCGCAAACCGGATCACTATAACCACTTAAACAAAAGCCGCAATAGGAAGGCTATTAACCGAAACTTGCTATCTATATGAGCAGTGGAACGAACACTTTGCAGCGCTTGAAAGCTAACTACGGGAAGCCGGTTCTAGCGCTTTTTCCGCTTTGTTTAATAGTTTTGTAGGTTCGTTCCGGACGGAGCATATTGGAGGAGAAATGCCTATTCGAAAAACATTTTCGGTTAGCGTGTATCTCGAAAATTGGTGCTGATACGTTTTTGTTGGATCGAAGTTTGGTTTTTGTATGAAGTTCAGTTTGGAGTTTATTAATAGGGTTGCGACATTGAACGGCAGTTTTAGTCATGTGAACTGAATTTGGAAATCTAGTTACTTGGTGTTCAGACTGGCTTTCGTCAGTGGCTCAGCCGCGTGGATATATGTTTTAACAGGACATGATTTTCATGTGTAATAATTTCAACCAGTCGCTATAGCTATTGAGGCGTGGTTGATAAGAAAAATAATAATAATAATAATATCTTGGGACAACTCACACACGGTCATCCGATCCCAAACTAGGCAGAGCCTGTGCTATGGCAACCAGACAACTGATAAACATACTTATATATTTCTAAATACATACATATTATAGATAAATTACACCCAGACACAGAACAAATGATCATGCTCATCACACAAAGATTATTAAAATTATTAAAATGTACAAACATTATAATCCATTGACTAAATTAATTATTTATTTTCATTTACGGAAGTATTACAGCAAGTTCAAAATCGCGATGTGTTTGGTATGTAGTATATATTAACATTTGAAGGAATAAACTGTTCACAGCATTCTTAAAACCAGCACAAAAAATTTGCTTCATTTGTTTTTACCCGACCGTCCCAGAAAGAAGGTAATGTTTTTAAAATGACTTATACAAACTTTTAAAGACGATTTTACCCTACCATTTCCCAAGCCAATACACCTAAAGAAAACACTATGTTTCACCAAAGATAACCCTAAACTGCAGCATGATCCGCACTCTAAATGTAATACCAACGTAAATAACGCGGCAGAGTGGCCCAGGGTGGGCCAGGGTGAGTGGGCCACTGTGTGATGTATGGCGCCATTTACACGCCACTCCAGCACGTTATTATCTGGGAACAGGTATAAAGGTACTGTCGCACGAAAAATACAAGCACTCAGAGGCCGAGGTCAGGGCGGAATATTGTTGGTGTTATATAGATAATTACGTAGGTATAAGGTTAGTTGGTCCGTTTACTTGTTTAAATCTATTGCAATTATGATTTAAATAACATCTGGCTTGTAGTCTCCGAAGTGGCAGACTGATGTGTCCGTATAGTACCTACATCGACTTTTTATCAGATATGTGTATCGTCTATAAATCCAGATTCCATGATTATCTCAGTAGCGATTAAGAAATAGGGTATTTAACTAAAAAAATCGAACTAGTCAGTCAGATAGATTTCCAAAAACTATTGTACACGTATTTTTTCACGTAAACAAAGAACCGGCCAGGTGTGAGTCGGACTCTCACAAGAGGGGTTCTGTACCATAAACCAAAAAAAAACACGTTTCTTCTATGAGAGCCCCCTTTAATTTTTAAGTTAATTACATTTTTCATTTATTGTTATAGCGGTAACAGAATACATCATTTGGGAAAATTTCAACTATCTAGCTATCACAGTTTATGAGATACAGCCTGGTGACAGACAGACAGACGGACGTGGAGTCTTAGTAATAGGGTCCCGTTTTTCCTCTTTGGGTACGGAACCTTAAATATAAAGACGATAGGTACAGTGCGTTGATAACTCGTGTGACGTGAAAGTATACTGGTAAGTGTACCAGTTCACTTTTTACTGGAAAGTGACGTTACAAGCCCCCACTCCTTATCTTTGATGCGTTTTATCTTCGTATTTTTATTGATTTGATAAAAGAAAAAATACGTATGCAATATTTTTCGATAATCTAACTGACGGACTAAATAGAATCATATTTTTTTAACCGAGGCAACATCCCTACTCAATCAAAACTAAACAGAGAAACTTCCGTACAAAATGTGACAAAAATATTGCCTACTAGTATATTTTTTTAAGTAGAAAAAGCTAATTGCGATTCGACCTTCCATGTTTCTGTATTTTTCTCATTTGCGAAAACTACTTAGGAAGAGTGCTTCATCCTCTATCTTTTTACTAAAATTAATGTGCGGAAATGATAGAATCTAAATTAGGTTAACAAAACAGTTTATGTAGTGAATAAATCCACCCTTTACAATATCAACGTAACCAAATTTCCAAAAACAAAATTAGCAATTACCCACCATTCGCGCATTCAAATTCAGAGTCAGACTAATAACGTGAAATTTACACTCCAGTGCAAAATAAAGTAAACCGGGGCATTAATCAACGTGTCCGTAGCAAAGTGCGGACGCACTTACCGCCACTAATGCACGCCGCACCTGCAGTACTGCTAATGCTGTTCCCGTTTTACTGGCCGCTTTTCTTTGCACTTACATTTTTAGTGGGTAAGTTTTTTTGCAAGCATTTGTATATGAGCTCCTTTTTTATGTTGACTGTTAAAGTAGTGGAAATTGCGTGTTTGAGCTAATGTCATGGAGACGTGAAATTGTTTGTTTGTTTGGTTATATGTATGTTTGCTAAAGGTATTACCTTTCTCTTTCTCGGTAAGTGTTGATCCAATATCGAATATTCTTAGGAATAACCGGGACGACCCACAGGATAGAAGTAGCAAGAAAATACTAAGAAAAATGATAGTAAACAGATGGCTACAATAACTTATTTTATACCGAGGTTTTTTATACTCAGCACATGGTTTTCTGTATACAAAGAAACGTAGAAAGTGTTATTCTCAAAGCTCAGAGATTCCACGTATCAAATTATACTTCTACATTAAAAATATTTCAGCGTGTTTCATTTCGTATTTTTGGTTAATGCAGAAACTGCGATGCTCTTTATTTTATTCCATTTGTTGGAGACAAAAAACATGATAAAAAAATCATATATTCCTTAAATATTTTATGTTTATTTAAATTGTGCCATTTGCTATGCGTCAAATATATCCGGGATGGTAAACCCGGTGAACCCGGTGGTGGAATAAAACAACATGGTAGCCATTCTTCATCACATAAAGAGAAGGAGCTGGATCTACACATGGTTGAAGACACCTCTGTTCTAAGCTACACCTTTGAAAAGACCCTGGGATTTATAAAGAAGATATTATAGCACTAGCGGACTCACGCTAATGCTACTTAATAATATTATTATAAATAAAACCACGTTTGAAGTTTAAACTTCATAATATATTTGGCATCTGCCTTAAACGAGCGCCTGTAAGGAGTCTCATATAAAAACAAAACATATTTTCATATTCCTAATTCAAATTCTCTTTTTCTTTTACCAGACGCTTCCAAAGATCTACCTTGTCTGCCAGAGACCTGCAGCCAATGAGGTCCTCCTGACAATATATCCTTAGTTACCACGAAAATTTATATCAGAAAATCGTTTTCGCGGAACAGTCGACACCTGTGTCCCATCAAATTCCCATGTACCCATGGCAATAGACATAACACCATAGCAACAGGATAGCGATATAATACACGTAATCGAACATTTTGGATCTCCAAATACCTTCGACTAACAATTCAAAGATGAAGTTCTTGAAACCGCATCCCAAATTCCCTGAAGTGGGACCTCGAACTCAATAGAGCAATCTTATAAAGCGACAATTTTAACCCTGCACGTAATAAAACTCCTGTTTCTAGGAAATAAGGGTTAATTTCGCATGTGTGGATGGAAGATGAGTTGGTTGACGGAATTTGGGACATACGGGTTTGTGATTACACAAACGGGAGGCGTGTAGAATTTATTATGATGTGTGCTTTCGAAATTATTCGAGTGTGGATTTTTTTCTAGTGACTGGTGTTTCTCATGGATGGGAATACTTCAAAGTGCGTAGCCACACAGCTCAGTTAGCCCACATTATTGAGCATTTTTATAGCAAAACTCCCTCCCATGAGGTAAAGGCGTGAATTTGATTGTGAATTTCAGGAATAAAAGTTATTGCGTGATATTACAACATGAAACCCAAAGGTACTTCCTAACCTAGAACATTCGCCTGTAATGTAACATTTCAGATGCGATTTTGAGCATTACATTACAATACTGCCTCCCTGACTGACGAGCATTCGCCTGTAATGTAACATTAGATTCATTCATTTGTGTTACACATAGTATCATCAAGTTGCGCACTGTAATGCTCGACTCTGTAACGTTACATTACAGGCGAATGCTCCAGGTGCACCTTAAAATCAACGAACATTAACATTTTGTTGGGATGACGCAAGTGATCCCAGTCAACCAGTTTCAGGTCAGCCGGTTCACCTAGTTGTGGGGCATCCTCCGCTACACCTTGCTTATACGTTGTCTCCACGAAATCATTTCATCTTTGACCAACTTGTCATATTAACGCCTAAAACCATTAGGTAAGGGACATTCTATAATCGATAACTTTTCGGATTGGCCACGTAACATTTTGGTAGGGACTCATTTTCAGCTTTATGACAATCTATATAGGTATGGAAACCTAGTACAATTTCTTCCTCAACTAACTCGCAAAAAACCATGTCAACCCACGTTCCCGTGTGTCTCACCACTAAACTAGTTGTGAAGTACTGACGACTCAAAGTTGCCTGTGCCTGTCGGTTATGCCGCCAATAATTTACACCGTTTTCACTACCCGAGCTTCCGCTTCATGGATGCGGACGTGTGTGATCACAGCTTTAGGTTTATAAGTTCTATATTGTTTTAAAATACCTCCTCGTAACTTCTGACTGCCTGGTAGTATTCATAGCGCTCACGTGATTGGTTAACTTTAGGTGTTGGGGTCCGTAGTTAAGTTTTGTTGGGGTTTCTGTCGTGTATCACTCAGTAGCCGTCTTCAAGTTGTAGCCTGTGCCTTTCGGTTATACCGCCAATAATTAACACCGTTTTCTCTTACCTAACTTCGGCTTCATGGTAGCGGACGTGTGTGATCACAGCTTTAGGTTTCCAAGATGGAAATGTTCTTTTTTATATTATACTTCCAGACGATGGACGGCGTCGCCAAGGCCGGCCCAGAAAGCGGTGGCGAGATGATTTGGATGCACACTGCGAAGGCTGGTTCGAAGTGGCACAAGAAAAGAATGTCTGGAAGGATATGCCCAGCAGTGGGACACAATAGGCTAAGGAAAAAAAACAAAACTTCCTCATAAGTCCCGATTCCCTGGCTGGTCAAGTGTGCTGGATCTACACTGTTTTTTACCTACTCGTAACTTCTAACTGCCTGGTAGTTAGAGCAACGTTGTCTAAAGTAGTGAACGTTAGGTTTTCGAGTCCGTATAATTGGGTTATGCACAAGTTAAAAAATAAGTATTGTTCGGATTCGCATGCAAGGTCGGAACCCTTTGCTCAATGTGTGTCTGTGTGTGTGCCAAATGAACTAGTTTTCTTTCTTTCTTTTTTCTTTCTTTCCTTTGCACTCGCACTTGGCCGGCTTTTTTAGACTCATCCATGTGTCGTCCCTAAGTTTTAAATGACGTCCTAACAAAATTTGTTGCGGAAATGTGCCACCGGAACGCACAAAGGCGTAATGCAACTAAGTGATACTAACATATTTTTAAGTTGTATTTACTAACACAATTGTTATAATATGTTTACTTAGGTTTATCTAAGGGTCTTTGTAACCTAATAATAAATGGTATATTATTATTCCATTTATTTGTTTTATATAAGTACATATTAATTACATTTTAAAATATTTCTTTAAAAAAATACATTTTAACATATAAAAAATAGCCACCGGTATCGGGAACAGGGTGCAAGTTACCGGTGGTCAGGGCTCCTGAGAGAGGAACCTCCTAACTATGTCAAAATCAAAAGTCATTATTCAAATTAGGCTGAGTGCCAGCACTTTTTGAACTTCAAAGTTCTACATAAAGACAGTCCCCCAAAACGCCCGCCCGTCACCACTTCCTAGTGTTTTAGCTGGGAAGAAGAAGTGGCGCAATAAACTCCCCAGCAACACATCTGTCTATTGAGTTTTAAAAACTTAAATTTATACAGTAGCATGCAAAGTAAGTTTACAAAACATGACACAAAAAATTATATGTGTAATATGTAAATCAAATCTTAAATGAAATTAATTGACACTTCTTAGCTAGCACACTCCATTATGCCATCAAAAATAAACTAACTCGAAAATCAAACAAAGCCAAAAGGCATAAATGGTGTGCCCACGTGCAATGTACACGTGCAATGGTATAATCTAACAAAAGGATGTGCGCCGTGTCTCCTGCTTTCTGGATCAAGCCCTTGATCCAGCTGCCTATCGAGAGCCTCATCAAGTCATCAGATGTTATTATTAAATGCAGGTGGCCAAATACTTTTTGCAGTAGTTTACATATTATATGTATGCAGAGCACTAGCGTTACAGCCCATCCTTTTCTCAACTATGTTTCACATCTACTTTCAGTCTAACCAGGTATGCGACTGAATATCAGATTGCAACAAAGAGCAACTTCTGTCCAACCTGCAACACAATAACGTCAGAGGACGAATACGTTCAGCTTCACTGAATTTTGAACATTCGAATTTCTGCCTGTACGACTGTTAAAATCATGTAAGCTATGAAGAAAAAAAAAAAAGTTTCGACGAATTGAGGACCTCCTCCTTTTTTTGAAGTCCGTTAAAATTGGGTCCGACAAGTTTACAAACTTCAAATAACCATGAAACCAGAACATTCTAGGTGATTAAGCTATTTGATCCTTTTCGGTCAGAAGGTCACTCTATAGCCTGTCAGGGTGGCGAGATTGTTCAACAGAGTTACCGTGGCCCTGGAACGCAAAGGGATAATTGAAAGAACACGGATGGAGTTTAGCCAGTACGAGTCTGACATAATTTGATGATTACTAAGTAGGGTCTACGTTTCTATGTAGCTTCAAAACATTACAAATACCTAATAATTTATTCATTCACCCAGAATGTCTTAAAAACTTATCCAATAAACCTCTTAAAACTGTTAAAGATCAAAAGCCAATCACCAACAAAGACGTCAAACCGCAGAATCATCAAAAAAGATTTATCTCAGAATTCAGCCGTTTTATTGCGAAGGGCAAGAAATAAATCAAGTAAGCCGAGATCGCTTGTCGAAGCCCTTCAGCGGCGAGCGTACCCTCGGATCGGATTGGGCTTACAATACACGTATACCAACCACGACACTTGCGTCCGGATAAAGGAAATATCTGAATAAGCGTTGATGTGATCTGCTTTGTGGTTTTGGCTATGAATAAAGTGAGATAAAGTTGGCACTTGTTTGAAATACAATATTATGACATTTTTACTACATCGGCAATACTTTTAAAAGTAATTTGAAAGCGGTCTTGTGAAGACCACCGTTCAGACGTCTTGCCGCTGAAAGATAATGAACTGCTAAGAGCTTTGTAAGCTAATAACAAAATCGTTAAGCCTGTATCTCACTGTATCCTCAGTTCCAATCACAGGCGTTCCAAACACGAGAATTTTCATCCTGAAAATCCTGTCCTATCATAGGCTCGATATCAAACCAACCCCGATCGAGGCCCACGCGATACTCCAAGCAATAACACGAATTGGAAAACTACCACAATGCGTACCTCCCGTTACAAACGCATTCGACCACAATGCCTGTTGCCACCCCACCGATGACATTGATAACAAGCGACACATACACAGCGGAGCGCCGCGTGCCGTCCCCGTCGCATCGAGTAACAGTAGTATCTAAATGGCATATCGCGAGGCCGAGCGACTCCGCTCACAAAGCGGAGTTTCAAGTACGTAATGACATTACAAACTTCGCGACTATGACGCGGGCTGTGCAAGTGTTGGACGGCTATGTTTGCATTTTTCCTCTTTTAGCTTTTTTGTGTAAGTTTCAGTTACCCTTCCCAGTAAGTATAAGTACCATACTCTGGGTGCATCGTACTCACATAATATTAAATTAATTTTCGTATACCAAATTTTGTAAAACTATTATTTGAAAAAAGTAACTATGGAGTTTCTTATTCGTTCTTCTCCATAAGAATCTACCTTTCCGAATGGACAGTAGAGTCACTTTATTAATGTAATATAATTATTTTACTGAACTATAAATGATGACGTTCAAAAGTGCCGTTTAATGGCCTAATTGAAATAAACGTTTTATCTTTGACCTCAAATAATTCATCTGTAGAAATTTACGTATCTCAAATTAGTTACCCCTACCTTTTCATAAAAAACCTTTCCTGGGTTTTCTTGTAAATTTCCACATAGTCCTGTTAAATATCTTGAGTATACATGCTGCTGTTTTGCATCCTTGTAAGTATCACAACCGCTTAAAAGTTGAGAAATGTTCCCCAATTTGATTAAATGTAACTTCACCCGCTACAGCTTAAAACTCGTACCAATCCATAAAGTGACACCCGGGGCCCGTACCTACTTCTCAGAAAACTATTTAACTAAAAGGTACACCGTTTGAAAACATTTCCTTAAAGGAATTATTAAGTACTTAACTCCAGAGTATGAGCGAAATTCTTGGCGGACATTATACTCTCGTAATAGGCAATTTTCAGTAAAGTTTCATTAGCTTTTCTTGCTCTGGGCAATTTTTATTTCACGCTCACTTTGAAGAAAGTTTGTGTCGTTGTTGGTCAACGTTTTAAGCTTAGGAAATCCTGATTGCTGTGTTGGGATAAGCTTAGATTAAGGTATCGAATCGGCAGTGGATTCAGTGAACGGGGATTTAGGATTTTAGGTTGCTATTTTCAGTACGATACTGTTTTATAGCTTATAGCTTCGAAAACTGTTTAGTTTGCAATCCTCAGGGATTCTTGGATCAAGACTTCAAGAGCTACTTGTTTAATAATCCCGTGCTACTAACAGCCTTACCCTACCCTTGAATAATCTTAAGTTGAACAGGTATACGCCATATAACTAATCCTTGTATTTCACGGTAATCATGGCTCCCATTAAACGGTTGTAAAGGAGCAAGCCCTGCTTGTTAACGCTATGGGTTGCGGTTACTGTTTCAGGGCAAGACAGACGAAAGACTTTCATGTAAACAATGTCAGTCTGATGCAATTGATGTTTTCACATCTGTAATGACCTTCATAATAAAACTTTTATTCAAATGAGGATTTCATATTTTGAATGGCCTGGCACGCGAGGATGGCAAGCGACCGGACGGTAGGTATGTCTTTATTCCCTTGGAAGTTGGGTAGGCTTTTAGTGTAGGATGCGACTTGTGTCGATACTCTTTCACCATTCCATCTTCCTAGCTCGTCGTGCTGTGCTGGTGCTGCCGATGCGGCTGCGGAGTACCTCAAGCGGCGGAAATATAATAACCTAGTTGGCAATTATATTTTCGAGCCATCACTTATTAAAACTAAACCCCAAAGGTTTAGTTTTAATAATTGATGTGTTTTGAAGTTTTTAGCCGATTTAGCGGTGGGGTTTGTTGACATAATTATGTCTTTATTTTGCAATTTGTTTTGACCTCTTTATCAGTGTTGAGTTGAATATGTCCAAATACTTCTGAAAGACCTTGAAGGTTACCTATACTTACATATGTAAACCGCTGTACACAAAAAATCAGGAAACCACTTTTACGACGTAAGTAAATTTGGCGCAATTTCTGCCACTCAAGTTAGCCGCGAAATAACATTGTATACCGATTCAGTCATTGATAAAATTGCGCCTTAGCAAAATAATCAAATGAACAAACGTTTCGTGGCTTACTTGTGTAGCTGGGTAGCTTCTGCCAGCAACTTGGCCCGAATTTCGGAAATAGCCTATTCGTAATTCCAGACTATAATTTATGTCTGGGCCAAATTTTATCCAGATTCGATTGACCGTTTTTTCTTATTATCGATAGGCACGCGTTTGACCACTATCTCACCTGATGGTAAGCGATGATCTGGTCGAAAACGGAGCACGCTTGCCTAAAAGTAACCAATTTAGTTAAGTAACAAACACCCATTCATGCAAACTTTTGCATTTATAAAAGTACGACGTAAGTTAGACTTGATTGGTCTCAAATGATGGCCTCACTTTGAGGCTTCTAGCGTCTAAACTAGTTTAATTTGTGGCTAGACTACTAACTTACTACTACCATACTTTTAAGGGACTTGATATACAAAGCGGACAGAGCGCTGACAAGATAATGTATGGTGTCAAAGGAACGAAATATACTTAACGTCGCGGGCGCGCGGACAGACATCATACATTTTCGTCACAGTACCCTTTCCGCGCGCGGCTGGCGACGCTTTGTATATCAAGACCCTTAAAAGCGTAAAAGTCTAACCTAAGCTTTTTTTTTTTCTTACGGATGGGAATCATCAAATGACTTATTCCGCTCTGGATGGAGTGGAAGGGCGTGTCAGACTCTTACTGACTAAAACCCATCCGTGTTCCTTCTAAAGCCCTTTGCGTTCCAGGGCCGCGGTGACTCTTTCGAACTTATTCCTGGCAGGAAGATCCTAAGCCTACCATAGACCGCATAACAGCAGTCTTGCGTCTATAAAGTGACATTAGGTACCTTTACCTCCGTATTCATTATTATGTGTATAGGTAAGAATGGAATTGTATTGTTATGTTTATGCTTGAGCTCATTAAGGGATGAAGCAAGTGTCAATATACTGTAACGTTATCCCTGAGTCGACTTAGTCGCGTCTTGGAAGCGTAATACGTGCATTAAAGATTGGATTATGTTACTAAGTTTACGTTCAACGGCTTTTAAATGCCATTTTAGAATAAAACAGTCAAACGTTGAGAAAATTTCCTTTATTAAAGAAATTGAAGTTTGAAGTTTTTTCCGCTTTCCGGTAACAATATTCAATACAATTTAATCAATTTTTACTTTTGTATAATGTCATTTACCGATCATTCGGGCGTGGTTTTCGAATTTAGTTTTCTTTTATTTGTACCTACATATATTGTGTATCTGTGTGTGCCAAATAAACTACTTTTCTCTCTTTCATTATTTCTTCTTTCATCAATAGCAGTCATAGATGATTTCTAAACCACTTAGACATAGTAGAACCTACAAATATAGCCAATTTTTGACCATTGCTCACGACGTTACTGCTATTTTAGGCTCAAAGAGGTTTCTTAAGTAAGTAATAGAACCAATCAATACCAATCTGCTTAAAAAGTTTCCATTTAAATCTCAGTTTTTATAGGCACTAAACGTAGCCACCAAACAATATAAAACATACGATATAAGGAACGGTTTCCTATAAAAATAAATACAACCAAAAAACAAAACCTTGACATTTCCCTGCCTTCAAAGGTTCGACTGATAATGACAGGGTCGCAAGCAGTTGATCACGTCGCGAGACAAGTCAAACGGAAGCCTGGCTTTATGTTCCGCTGGTTTATGCTTCCCTGGTACTTTCCGCTGGCTTGTACTCTCTGTTGGAAGCTCATTAGTTTATCGCGGGAGTGTATACGACACGATATCGCGCCGCGCCTTGTTGTTTTGTCACAACTTAGAGGAACGTTTTACTAAGGGAAATAAATTAGATTTTCTTGAGTAAAATTTTTGAAGGGTTCTTACATGAAAAAACTACGTGTTACTACGTGTACTTACGTGAGTTTACACCAGTGCATTAACCCCGTCGCGTCTTTTTTGTAACACGAGTCGTCGCGCGGCGTCCTCACAGACACCAGATAAAAACAATTCAATTGATGTAACAACACACATTTTATTAATTTTTGTAAAGGATCACAGTTCGATAGGATCGCTATGAAATTAGGAGAGTTAACTAAAAATAAGTTATTTATTTATTCTATAAAACTTAAAAAACAAACAAGGAAAAGTTTTTTCCTCTATTAGAACACATTTATCTTGATATTTTCTTTATTGATGAATAGGACGTATTTATATAAAATTTTGTGACTATAAGAGTTCGGCATAAACTTAAAATGAATACTAAATATAAATAAAGAAGAACTAGCCCTTCGCCCTCGACTTTATCTGCGCAGATTTAGTACAATCAATTTCCCCCTTTTCACCCTCTTAAAAATTGAATTTCCAAAAATCTCTTCTTAGTGCTCACTTACAGTATAAAAGGAAGCTGCAAAATTTCCTAGTTTCAGGTGTTTCGGCTGTACGTTTATATACATATGTCAGTCAGTCAGTTTTCCTTTTATACATTCTAAAACTGCATAATTTCGTTTTCGTAAAGACTGGGCTTTAAAGACCCCATGCGACGGTTTGAGGGTTAAAAAGTATCCAGTAGACGAAAACATTTGGAATAAATAAATCTTTTAATTCAGATTCCCTTTTCCTCGCTGAACTGACGAATTTAAAAGATTAAGATCAACGATCAAAGTACCCTTAAAAATAAACAAGACATCCAACTCAAACACTCAACCACTCAGACGTTAAAAGAAACATGCGAACTCAAATGCTCGCGTAGTGAGACCGTACAATATTTACTCAATAAATCATTTCGCTTTGTGGCCCTTTCATGTGTTTTCTAAGCCACGGTTCTAATTCACATACCACCCTCTATAAATTACCACAGATGCTAAAACCATTAATATACGTCGTCGCCTTCAATCACGTGACGAAGGAAAATTACATTTTTAATTACATCTTTGACTTTGTGCGATTTAATAACATGTACATCAATTTTATATTAATTTGCTTTGGGTGAGGTGTCTCGGGTCGCTTTAATAAATTTGATGTTTTGAGGTGCATCTGTTTTTTTTAAGGGTGGTAGATCATCAAATGACTTCTTCCGCTCTGGGTGGAGCGGAAGGGCGTGTCAGACTCTTACTGACTAAAACCCATCCGTGTTCCTTCTAAAGCCCTTTGCGTTCCAGGGCCGCGGTGACTCTTTCGAACAAATTCCGCAACATCTGTCTCATACCATGGATAAAACTTAAAAAGTGTTAGTTTTATTAGAGGCCGATATATCCTCCAAGTACCAACATATTTTCGCTTCTATATTTTACTAAGGTTTGTCCTTAATATAATTTGTTTGACTTATATTGTTACTCTTCGGGTTACGGTTACGGGTCGATCTTCGAATTAAGCAACGCTTGCCGAGGTTGGTCTGTGGATGGGTGACCATCTTAACATACCGAGACTCCTCCGTGCCTCGGAAAGCACGTTAAGCCGTTAGTCCTGGCTGTCATTTGTAGATCTTTGGCAGTCGTTACGGATAGTCAGAAGCTAGAAAATCTGACTCCAGTCTTGCCAAGGAGTACGTGTTACCCAGTTAATGGGTTGTGGTGGAGGGACGTAAAATATTCAGCTGAATCCGGTCTGACTGGAAGCCAACCCCAATATAGTTGGGAAAAGGCTAGGTAGATGATGACTTATGTAGGTATTCTAAATAAAACAGCAACATTTTCCGAAGAGCTATTAAAAATTAAGAGATATTCAATTAAATTAATTCAAAAAAACCATGCCGACTGTTGCTATATCAAAACGTCAAAATACTTTTATATTTTAAGAACATACTTAAAGAACCTTTTCTCAAAAAAAAGCAAGATACATTCCAAGAAAAACTCAAACGTCAACAAACGAAGACAAAGCTTAAAAAAACGTTAAAAATACCCACCAAGCCATGAAACGCTTAAACACAATTAAGGGACTCGAACGGAACCCTCGATGCGCGAGTCAGACTCGCGCATCGAGAGGGTTTCGTTCGAGTCTTGATTTGAATCCGAGTATACACTAGGTACCTACGGAATCAAGAATTAAAATAAAGCAGGCAAGATTAAATGACAAATTTAACTTTGTTGTTGAAAAAGTATTTTTAATTTGATAAAACTATAAATTCCCAATTTTCAGGCTTTTTCCTGTTCTTGTACTGTAAGATCTATCTTCTTGCCACATTTCATGACTCTAGGTAAACGGTAGGTACCCTTTAGCAGACTTGAGTGTGTTATTAATTCAGCTTGATTCCTCTACGCGTTCCTGGGAAAAAGGATCTTGACAGACGGAACATTTTAGGAGGTCGACACGTCCCATTTAATTATCAATTCAACATTGTCTTATTTTATAAATCTACACTATGAAAAAGTCATCTGTCTATCTATTACGATTCATGATAGACAGCCCGTTGACAGACAGACGGACAAATACACGGCGGAGGCTTAGTAGTACACTTTAGCTTAGATAAATGGAACAACAGCGTACACCCAGATCAAGCAAAAACTCCACGTACGTACAAACATACAATGTCACTGAACGTTGTCGTCGTATGGGCGACTACTAGAACTCATAGAAGCACTTCAAAACATAAATTTTGATATAATTGCACTATCGGAAATCCGACGTTTTGGCACAAACAGCGAAGAATATGAAAAGTATAATATAATAAGACAGAGAAATCTGGGCTTCTTTGGAGGAAGCCTTCACCCGAGGAGGGGTTCTTGCAGATTAATATGTTACTATTTTTTTGCTTTTTTATTTTTTTATTTTTATTATTAAATGGAATATTCTACAAGAGAGCACACCCAAAAAGTTAGGTTAGTAAAATGTAAACGTGCGTACGATACTTTGGTCGCAATTAAATCGACTCATCAGTCACGCTACACATTATGAACAGCGATCATTGTTACTTCCGAAACGAAGATTACCGTCGTTAAACTGAAAACGTCAGACAGCAGGTTTTAAAGAAAAACGTTTCTTTAAAATCTACAGTCTAACGTTCGTGCTCGTTTTTCTAATGATTTTCTCGCTTACAAAGTTTGTAAAATATGATTTGTCAAGCTTAAAGAAGACAAAAAAAACATTGCTGGAAACAAATTGTCTTATAATGAAAATTGATGTCCTTATCAATTAAAATAATTGGCTGTCTATTCTGAAGATTCTATCTTAAACAAAGTTTCAGAGGAGTTAAGAGTTAGGTAACCAATATCCATGATTTTCAGCCGCAAGCAGCTAATTATAATCTACACCCCAATTTTCTTCCCGAAAATTGGAATTTGTTAAACCGCGTGAATTAATAAACAAATAATCCGGCCAAAGTTAGACGAAGTTGAGAAATTCTTTGCATTACGGCTTGGTAATGAAGTGTATCATCGGCTAATAACAAATCAGGCTTTTCAAAACACTGTTTGTTTGAAACATGGCCGAGTTTCACTTTTAATTAATAGCAAAACTGGAGGTGAATTGAGTCATAATGGGGCCACCTGTAACTGCCGCGGGTAGCTTGGCCCGAATAAATTAGTCACGCCCCTCATCATCTTTTTCTTTTTTTTTGAGACATACCAATTTGTCTGAGTCGTGTTTTGTCTCTTTTATAGCGTTCCTTAATTGTGTTTAAACGTTTCATGGCTTGTTGGGTATTTTTAACGTTTTTTTAAGCTTTGTCTTCGTTTGTTGACGTTTGAGTTTTTCTTGGAATGTATCTAGCTTCTTTTTGAGAAAAGACTTTTTAAGTATGTTCTTAAAACATAAAAGTGTTTTGACGTTTTGATACAGCAAAAGTCGGCTTGGTTTCTTTGAATTAATTTCATTGAATATCTCTTAATTTTTAATAGTTCTTCGGAAAATTTTGCTGTTTTATTAAGCGTAATGTAGTAAGTCATCATCTGCCTTTTCTTACCTATATTGGGGTTGGCTTCCAGTCAGACCGGATTCAGCTGAATACCAGTATTTTACGAGGCGCGGCTGCCTACCAGATCTCCACAACCCATTAACTGGGTAACACGGTACTCCTTGGCAAGACTAGTTTTAGATTTTCTAGCTTCTTCGATTATCCGTAACGACTGCCAAAGATCTAAAAATGACAGCCGGGGCCAACGGCTTAACGTGCTTTCCGAGGCACGGAGGAGTCTCGGTATGTTAAGATGTTCACCCATCCACAGACCAACCTCAGAACCGAAGAACAGGAAAAAGCCTGAAAATTGGGAATACATAGTTTTATCAAATTAAAAATACTTTTTCAACAACAAAGTTGTCGGTTTTTTGTCTCTTTCCTGTCCAGAAATTATCCAAAATCTTTAATGCTAAAAATCATATCGAAATGTATGTAGTTTCGTTGCGTCGTGTAAGAAGGACAAGCCGACAAATCAACACACACTTCCACATAATATTAGCAGGCAATCTGCACTATCCTTTCCAAATCTACAGTTATCGAGCATTCGGTGCAAGATCTTAAAACACCACTAGTTCCGCTCCAACGCGTCCATGTGAACATAGGCCAATAGACCGTATATCACACCTAATTGCGGTCCAATCATCCGCACTTAATTGAACTTCGATGTCTTACACTTGCTTTACACATACGTTCAATGAATAGTAGAGGTTACCACAGTTTGTGTGGCTATACTTACTCCTTCGGATCTGAAACATCAAAGGTAAGTGATAAAGTTACTTCTAAGCAAGCGTGCTATCCACATCATCGCTTACGACCAGGTGAGATAGTGGTCAAACGTGAGCCTATCAATAATAAAAAGAAACCGGTAATTCATGTTTCAAACAAATCAAACTGTGATGATTCAAAACGTGCTTCTGTTTTCTGGTTTGAGAAATATTTTTCTTGTATTGCATCCTCTCAAGAATAACTTGGATTGAAAAACGAATCCCAATGCTGACCTATGGAAAAATTGTATTGGAAACTGAGAAAAAATCATGAGGACTACAAAACCTCTAGGAACAGGGAGTACGAAATCTGCAGGCGTAAGAAAAATATGGGTGCATCAATAGGCCTCACCGAAGTGTCACCACATCGACCGGCCTGTGCGTCTCGTCATCCAGCGGATTTCCGCGGCCTTCACCAGGTCATCGGGCTAGCTCGTGGGAGACCTTCCAACACTACGTCTTTCGGAGCTAGGTCACCATCCCAGAACCTTTCGACCTCATCGATCAATCTGTTCTACAAGCAATGTACCCTCTGAGCACTGCTCTTTAAGTTTGACGATGCTTCGAGCTAAGTCGGTGGCCTTGGTTGTCCTACGAATAACTTAATTAAAAAATACTGATGGTGATTAAATTTAAGTCCTAACCAGTGACTTGAGTAGTCTTGGGCAGACAAAAATATCCTGAACATCAAATAATAAAATGACGCAAAACAGTACTTCGTCTACTTAACTTCGTTAGGCCTCAAACGAGTCTACCCTAACTGTACAAGTCTAACCCTCCTCCACACTGTTACTACATGTTCTTAACGTCCATTCAATTAACCCGAGATACCAAATAAATGTAGTATCTGCCGAGAATCCAGCAAAAACGTATCTCGTTCCACTAATCCGTGGCCAAACGTCTAAGTGCAGAACAATTACGGCTACAAACTCATCTAATAGGACCAATTGGCCCTTATCACTGGCGGGAGCGGGCGAAAGTTAAAATCGCATTACTACCGCTAACGAGACGATGGAGGCGGTAACTGTCATGTTCCCTTGAGTGACGTAAGTGGGGAGATGAAGAGGTCATTGAATAGTGGCGAGTTTGTGGCGAGCCTGATGTATTGATAAACCTGTGTTGTAGTCTGGTGCTTTGGTAGATGAAAAGAGGATTGTAAATGAAGTGTCATGGAAAATCATGAAAAAAAATGACAACAGAGCTCGTGGCTAAATAAAAAACTGCCGTTTGGGTCGACCTTCGAGGTTGAGCAACGCTTTTCGAGGTCAGTGTGTGGATGTGTGTCCCTGTGTCCATACCTGAGACTCCTCATGTCTAGAAATTATGGGTAGAAGTATAGGAAGATAGGCAGTCCTTCCGTGTATAATACTGGTACTCAAGTGCATATAAAGTGATCTCAACAAAGTTGAGAAAAGGCTAGACATATTGTTAATTTCAATGTGACAGGCAAAGAGGCAGCCGATAGAAGAAAAAAAGAAATCAGTATTAGAGTTAGAAAATGGTGACAAATAACTTTATTTACAGTGAAAGGAGCTATGAGCTTGCATGAGAGTTTTATCACCTCTTTTCACATTATGTCCTCCTTGATATAATCGAAGGTACGAGTACTTCAGTCGTAGTCACTCTTAGTTTAGACCACGCGTCAAGCGAAAACCGTGCGGTCGGCCGTAGCAATTGTTATTGGGTGGTAATTCGAGGGTATAAACGTGTAAGTGGTAGGAAAAGACTTTGTTTTTATTGCCACCAGACGGCGATGATAGAGGGAGCCACTGTGTCCGACAATAATCCCAACGCTAATGCCAAGTAATTTAACCTTATCTCAAATGGTACGGTTTTAAACAAAGTTCTTGTTGATCCCCTCGTAATGACTGTCTACGTTGTCAAAGAAGCTGATTTATTCTGCTTTCTAGAGGTCCGTATATCCGAATAAAAAACAGAACCCTTATAGCACCACTAGTGTATCTTTCTGTCCGTCTGGTAATAGACAATTTGGGCCGCATCTACTAAACTGATTCAGTCATTCGATCGAGTCCGACTCGCACTGGGCCGGTTTTTTTCAACTATTTTGGGGTTGGCTTCCAGCTAAATGGATTACGATTTAGCCAGTAAATATTGCATATACTGGTTATCCAGTATTTGCATGGAGGCAGTCGTTTCTCATGCAGGGAGGCAGTCAGTTCTGTATGGTGTTGGACATAAAAGAATAGCACCATCCCATCACTTCCCGTGGGTGTCGTAAAAGGCGACTAAGGGACTCACCAGAGTATGGACAGCAGCATTCTGTGTGCATTGCACCAGCTATACCGCGATCGCCAACCCGCCTGCCAAGCGTGGCGATTATGGCAACCCCCTCCCCCTTTAGGGGAGGTATACGTCCAGTAGTGGACGTCTTTCGACTGATATGATGATGATGAGTAGCTTCTCCAAGTACCTAACCTACACAACCCAGTTAGTAGGTAACACAGTACCGTGTGGTTACACTGGTTGTTATAATTTCGGGTTTCGAGAAGAAAAAAAGAAAACACATTTACTGCGCCCGAATTGACGCACAAAAAAAAATTGAATAAAACTGATTGACTACATTCTCGTTAAACCTACATTGAACCAGTCTCATTGTCAGCCCATGTCAGGGCCGGGCATTAGCTTTCTGACTAGCCGTATCGACTATTAAAGTCTCACGATCGGTCTCAGCTTGGAAGGACAGACAAACCTTGGCAAGCGTTGCTTTATTTAGTTGCTTAAAACCGAAAGAATGATCCAAAGACTTCAAAACGCCGCAAACGTGCACACTTCTATTTTAAAGTTCCCTTTAAGGGACATGTTACACCTTTCTTGAATGAACACAACATTCTAAAAATGAAATCTATTAATAAATTATAAATTTATTTATTATTTTATTTTGGTGTTATTAGGTCTCTCCCCTTAGGCTGTCATAGACTAGTAGGCACAAAATAGGTGAAGGAAGAAAATGTTCCCACAGCTTTCTATTCCCCAGCATAAGCTTTTAGGGGTTTTAATAATATCTTTTTTTTTTTTGAGCATCTTTATTTATCTTTTTGTTTTAAAATTAAGAGTCGCATCTTTACATTTTATTTGAGTTATTTTTTGTACAAAATATTTTAGTTTTGTATAGTTTATGTGTGTCTATGTTTTCGAGCGTAGGTTTGGCACTCGTGGGCTGCAGCTGAAAATCAGCGTCAGGTGGTATACCTTGTGTTGCCATCTGGCATTATGCTGAGCTGAGACCCTTTTGGCATTGTTGGTTTTAATTTTTTTTTAAGATGTTTCTGACTTTTATAATGCCAATAAACACAATTTTCTTTCTTTCTTTCTATTTTGATTCATCGACCCATGCAGCTGTTACTTAGCCACGAGCCCCTCCGAACTGAATGAAATTAAACTTCGACAATATGGCTGTGACAATGGATGGTAATAAAAAAGTAATGTATGTGTCCCGCGCTTTATTCTCATGCCCCTTACACGCTCCGTTACAGTTGTACTGAAGGAGATTTCATGGATGAGAGAATCATTTGAAACTTTATGGTGTTAGGAGCTGAAAAGTTAAATTATAGTTAAAAAGTTAAATGTTAGCAATGCGATGTAAATGACTGATGAGTAGATAGAGACAAAGGTTGTGGAATTTTTTCGAAAGAGTCACTGCGTCCCTGGAATGCAAAGGGCTTTAGAAGCATAACTAGACAAAATATACTGAACAGCTGATTTTCTTTTGCGATTTCGGGTTTGGTCCCATAGTATAGTTGTTCGTAACGATGAGTACAATGACCCCTTTACACGTTGTATAAAGAAAAAGAAAAAAGCTGTTATTTATTTGACAGATTATTTTTGTGTGCATAGAGTTTAAACTTCCCAAAAAAAACACTGCATTGCAGTTGGAATAATGATCACATTCAAATATACCGCCTCTCAATTCAAAAGTCTCAAAGATTACAAAACATCAAACTCCATGACAAACTTCCAAGCCCTAATCTGCCTCAATTTTTCAATTAAACATCCACGAAATTGAGCGCCAAACATTGGCAATCGGATCCGCGCTCGTTTTATTTCAGCGGCGGATCCTTTCAATAGGATCCAGAAGCGCTGCATCTCTCATCTTTGAGTCACTGATTAGCCCTGTCGCAGCCACGCTGCAGTTAAGGAGAAGCTTAGTTGATCGAGAGTATTTCGTTGAGAAGTTTACGATTTCGGTCTGGATGTTGGGTGGCGCAAGGTTCAATGATTAAGGATTTGTCTGTCAACCAGTTACCTACATACCAGATGTGATTTCTTATCGGTAAAAATGATATAAATCTGTGACCTATTTAATCCCTAAGGGGATGAATTACCCAAAATCCTTTCTTAAGAATCTAATATTTTTAAGTCTAAACTTCTAAACTTCTGTTCCGGCTCTTAAAAATCTTAAAAAATAAAATCTTAATCTTTCTTTGGTTTTAAATCTTTCTGTGATTAGCCCTTGTTTTGACTTTTGTCGCTGTGATCCCGAAGAGATGTGTGTATTTTTGGATTTCATAGTAGGTACTTAAACAGACATGGCTGCCCATCTCCAAATTGAAAATAAACAAAAAAAAGATTGTTTCAGAGCCAGACCTAAACAAAACTATAAAAATAACAGAACAAAAACTGTCCGCACTTTATAAAACACGATACACCAAAAGTCGATCTTGAGAAAAATCAAAAGGGACATTCAACGAAAAGAAAAGAGCTACACAAAAACTTTTCACACAAACATCCGTAGTTTACCGCAGCGTCCCCTTAACACGTCGCTTCTGATTGGCCGATAACACTCACAGGGACGTTATCTCAAACTTGCCCGACGTGGCACGCTCGTTCTCGCCAAGAAATCAAAATACTCCACCAGACCTCTCAAACAAAATCCACCCTTAACCCAAGGTCTTAAAGTCTAACGATCTGTTTTGGGGTTGCTACACTATGTTGGTCGTCACGGATCTTCCACTTACGTTCTTTTACAAGGCAATTACAGCGGCCGATGTCCACACCTTTTTGGTGCTCCACGGATTAAAGGGAATCGTTAAGACGCGGCTGTCCTAACAAAGACGTTGGCGATTAAATGGATGCTAATTATTTTATCGATGTCATCGTTTTCAATAATTTTCAAGATTTTTGACTGAGGTACCTTTGTACATCTTACTTCTTGCAATTTTTTATTAATTGATAGAATTTACCTCCGGTTTACGATATATGAACTTCAAGTGGAAAACTTGCCGTGTCTTTCAACAAGTTTTTAACTTAATACTCAATTCAGAAACTGGCGGTGAGTTTTACTTGTGTATGTAGTTACGAGTAAAACCTAAGTACTGGTATACCTACCTACAGCTTTTTTACAAAAAGTTAAATGCATTTGCTGTAGGTAGGTATCCACTTTATTTAAACTAGCTCACGAAAATCTAACAAATCCTAATAATATACAGAAACACATCACGTTTAAACCATAACTTTAGAATTCGTGCATCGTTCTCACTACCAGAATAAATTGCCAGCCATTTTGAAAAGTATTCCAAAAAAAGAGCAAAAAAATTCATTTGAATTTTCTTTCAGCCAGCATTCCACAAACGTCTCGGAGTGCCCTTCAACATTTTACGACAAGAATCCAGAAGCCTTAAGTAAAGTTGTGAAAGCTTTTTTTCTAGGCTGGCAACCGTACCATGATATAAAATAAAAATAAGGAATTTTGCTGTTTTGTATGTAGGATTAACATTGATGTAGGCAAAACATAGTGAATTAGGATTGATGTGGTTGCCAGGAGATAAAATAAAAGATGTTTGCTGGACACTCTGTGGGACATCTGTCAACGATGATAAGATTTGACATGACAATAACAGAGTTTTGGCAAGAATGTGAGTAAATAATTAGATTAATAAACTGAAGAAACATGCTGTGCTGTTTTCGGAAAAATGATTCTTGAGATGCTTGAAGATTACAAGTGACAGTCATGTTAATAAATTAAAGGCTTATACAGTCTTAACAGGGTAGGTTTCACAACATAAACACGCAGTCCGTAGTTCACATAAATAAATTCGTCGTAATTCTTATAACGGTATTTCCCGACATCACAGGTTTTATTTTTCGTTCAAGAATCAACAAACACCAAGACCGCATAAACCCTGACCAATACAATCGTAATCAACAAAGCCCACTTCAAGCATAATTCGGTCGAAAGAAATGTCCCAGAAAAGGCGAAAGTATTCCTACAATCATTATAAACGTTCAAGTAAGTTAACCCCGGTGGAGTACGCACCGAACTAAGGCATTCTTCGTATATGCTCGCCTGGTATTTCCTTTGACGACACGTCAAAGGAACGGGTCAAAGGCACACAATGAGATCGACAGGACTCGAACAACTTTCTACTTTTTTGGTGCTCTGGAAGAATTGCATCACGTTGCTTTTATGTTATGGAATATTTTATTTTATTTGGTTGGGAACGTTTGTAAGGCGTCCGTTACACGCTCATGTAAACGTCAATCAATTCCAAAAGTCATGATTGACGAATGATTGATGGTGAGTGATGGAATTCAATCGACACCACCGTAAACTTAAAATAATCTAAAATATGGCGACGATAAATTATTGACTGATATACGGGATTCGAAAAAGGACAAGGACCCATTCCATCTATCTATACCTATATATAAAAATCAATTGCTGTTCGTTAGTCTCGCTAAAACTCGAGAAAGGCTTGACCGATTTGGCTAATTCTTTTTTTTTTTTCGGTCGCCAGACTACAGGGAAGGTTTTAAAACAAAAAAAAAGGTATGTAGGGTAGGTATGTAGGGTAGGTATGTAGGGTAGGTATTTAGGGTAGGTATGTAGGGTAGGTAGAGTAGGGTAGGTAACGGTTGACGGTTGTTGGTGAAGGGAGCGAAGCCGCGGGCACAGCTTGTAAACATATAAAAATCAGAACCAATCATTCACTTAAGAGTCATGACAAATATGTACTATATCCAGATTTTCGTCAGTCAGTTTCATGCAACCACAATCACTGCATTAGACGATAGGTTATCCGTCAATCACAGCCTTGACTGTGGTTAAACTGAGAGTAAAACCTACCGTGTAATGGGCGCCTAAGAATTTACGCTTTGACGATACTATCTTACAGTTGACTGGTTTTCTTTTCACCGCATTACAGGTTATTATGCAGATAAATGAAATAAAACAAACATACATGGATCAGGTAATTTCGACGTCTAGACTAATGCAGACAATTTAAAAAGATGAAAAGAGAGAGTCTAAGGCTTTTCTGGACTGCACTGAATCTAATCAGAGTTCAGATGAAATCACTAGAACAAACAATATGTGAGGCATGTTTTTAATAACTATCATTATAATGTTGATGCATTACGGTAGATTATACTTGGATCCTTCTCTCCAAACCAATGGGATAGTATTTTTTGTATTTTTAAATGCTTTTTTACTGTTTGTCATCAGATATTTAAAATACATTTAATAAAGGAAACAACAATAAAAATCATTTCATTAAATATTTTAGTTGTTATTATACCATACTAGGAGCAGCTCGTGGCTAAATATTAACAGCCACACGGGTCGATCTTCAAGGTTAAGCAACGCTTGCCAGGTCTGTGGATGGGTGACCATCTCAACATAACGAGAGTCCTCCGTGCCTCGGAAAGCACGTTAAGCCGTCGGTCGCGGCATTTGTAGATCTTTGGCAGTCGTTATGGATTGTCAGAAGCCAGAAAATCTGACCAGTCTTCACCCAGTTAGTGAGGTCTGGTAGGCAGCCGCTCCACGTAAAATACTGGTATTCAACTGAATCCGGTTTGGCTGGAAGCCGACCCTAATACAGTTGGGAAAAGGCTAAGCATATGTTGAGTATACCATTCTCTCAGTTTCCTGTCAAAATATAAATTAAATTAGATATAAGTATTATCACCGAATACAGGAGCATTCACGACACCAAATACTTAGGAATAAAATCTATAAATAATATAAACAAAGTCGCTGTCTGCCTAAGTCTATTTTTGCGCTTACTTTCTTCTAAACCACTTTAATTCAGTTTAATACAAACAGCAGGTTTTTGTATATGTTGCAGTCAACTGGCTTAATCAGGCGTTTAATTGGCTGCCTAGCATTTTCATCGAACAGCGCCGTTGATGTACGTACGAGGTAAGCTGTCAATCCATATAATCAAGATGGAATGACAGCTCACTTCATGATCACGTGACATCTTGATTATATGGATTAACCTCACCTCTTGATCACTTCACCCAAGCCTTCACTTTGACATGTTTACAGAATCGACCGGCAGCAGTGCGAACATCTCGAATTGAAAACTTAGGCGAAGTGAACGACAACTGAGCTGTTAAACCATACAAACAAGATGAAATGACAGCTCACTTGTCGTTGACTTCACCTCGGTGTACACGGTGAGATGTCTACAGAATAGACCGACTGTACAGGAAAAAAAATCGGCTCAAAAGATGACGATGATCTTAAACAAAAGTGTTTACTACTGCTGACAAATGAAAAAAAATGCTTTCCACAATTTTGAACTCCACTCAGTTTAAGATAGAGATTATATCGGCGAACGTCAACATGTCAAGTTTGTATTTGCTAAGTACACCCTCGTCCTGTTGACATATCAATTTGTATCGCATATAGAGAGCATACGGGGCTATACAGTGTAGTATATGCGATAGTTGTGCGACGGTTGCGCTGTGATTGTAACTTTTTGGAAGTCAGCTGGTCTATTTTGTCAACCTCTCACCGTGTAAACTTAAGTGTAGTGAGCGTTAAGTGATCTGTCATTCCATCTTGTTTGAATGGATAAACAGCCGGTCGATTCTGTAAACATGTCGAAGTGAAGGCTTGGGTGAAGTGATCACGAGGTGAGCTGTCAATCCATATAATCAAGATGGAATGACAGCTCACTCCGTGATCACGTGACATCTTGATTGTATGGATTGACAGCTCACCTCGTGATCACTTCACCCAAGCCTTCACTTTGACATGTTTACAGAATCGACCGGCAGCAGTGCGAACATCTCGAATTGAAAACTTAGGCGAAGTGAACGACAACTGAGCTGTTAAACCATACAAACAAGATGAAATGACAGCTCACTTGTCGTTGACTTCACCTCGGTGTACACGGTGAGATGTCTACAGAATAGACCGACTGTACAGGAAAAAAAATCGGCTCAAAAGATGACGATGATCTTAAACAAAAGTGTTTACTACTGCTGACAAATGAAAAAAAATGCTTTCCACAATTTTGAACTCCACTCAGTTTAAGATAGAGATTATATCGGCGAACGTCAACATGTCAAGTTTGTATTTGCTAAGTACACCCTCGTCCTGTTGACATATCAATTTGTATCGCATATAGAGAGCAGACGGGGTTATACAGTGTAGTATATGCGATAGTTGTGCGACGGTTGCGCTGTGATTGCAACTTTTTGGCTCACCTCGTGATCACTTCACCCAAGCCTTCACTTCGACATGTTTACAGAATCAACCGGCTGTTTATCCATTCAAACAAGATGGAATGACAGATCACTTAACGCTCACTACACTTAAGTTTACACGGTGAGAGGTTGACAAAATAGACCAGCTGACTTCCAAAAAGTTACAATCACAGCGCAACCGTCGCACAACTATCGCATATACTACACTGTATAGCCCCGTATGCTCTCTATATGCGATACAAATTGATATGTCAACAGGACGAGGGTGTACTTAGCAAATACAAACTTGACATGTTGACGTTCGCCGATATAATCTCTATCTTAAACTGAGTGGAGTTCAAAATTGTGGAAAGCATTTTTTTTCATTTGTCAGCAGTAGTAAACACTTTTGTTTAAGATCATCGTCATCTTTTGAGCCGATTTTTTTTCCTGTACAGTCGGTCTATTCTGTAGACATCTCACCGTGTACACCGAGGTGAAGTCAACGACAAGTGAGCTGTCATTTCATCTTGTTTGTATGGTTTAACAGCTCAGTTGTCGTTCACTTCGCCTAAGTTTTCAATTCGAGATGTTCGCACTGCTGCCGGTCGATTCTGTAAACATGTCAAAGTGAAGGCTTGGGTGAAGTGATCACGAGGTGAGCTGTCAATCCATACAATCGTGATGTCACGTGATCACGGAGTGAGCTGTCATTCCAACTTGATTATATGGATTGACAGCTCACCTTGTGATCACTTCACCCAAGCCGTCACTTTGACATGTTTACAAAATCGACCGGCAGCTGACTTCATATTCACTTCACCTAAGATTACACGGTGAAAGGTTTACGGAATTGCACTGCAGCTTCGATAGTCGATTTTGATGGATCTGCGCCGAAAGCACACTCATAATGGTCGCAAATTATACCACAAGAATATGATACCGTGATAAAAATGTCCATCCTATATCCTAATCGAGGCCATGGTCTACCAGTGTTCCAAATTTCATCTCAATCCGTTTAACCGTTGAAGCGTGTCGCATTGTAGGACTACTTTTACTACCTCTTGGGTTCTGCCTGTAAAAATAAGTGTATGTGTAAATGAATAAATAAATATATATTTAATGCAATGATTTTCGTAATTGATTAAAAAATAATACAAAGATTCTCATTTATATTAGTAGTAGAATAGGATAGGATCGGTTGTGGTCTATGGAACCAGGGAAAGTTATAAGTCAAAGATAAACCACAATAAGTTTAGCAAAAATTTTAACAAACACTTACACAATCACAATACAATATAGACGCAACATTATAATCAACACTCTTTATAACAAAGATCATAGCAACACATGCCTTAATATTTTAAAACACATTTTAAACAAAAACAACCGCCGTACGTCCCCTTTTCCGCTTTGCGGAATAAACCAACAGAGCCGTTGAAAGTGTTGATACAAGTTTGAGTCCAATTTATTACGACCCACAAACACAAAATATTAAACACCTAGGTGGAGAAGCTATTAAGGGTTCCGGAATTGTTCGAAAGAGTTACCGTGGCCCTGGAGCGCAAAGGGCATTTGGAGGGACACGGATGGTCAGTAAGAGAGAAAACATTACATTCTCAGTGTAGCCTTGAGCTCAAATAAGCTGTTATTTCATATAAAAACCGGCCAAGTGCGAGTCGGACTCGTACGCAAAGCGTTCCTTGCGTAAAATATTTTCGAAACCAATTTCTTTCATTTGTGTAAAACCTCGCTCCATCGTCGACTTTATTTTTGTCATCTATGACCTAGACAAGATTCAAAATCAAACCCATTTCTCATAAAATAAACTTTGTTATTTTTCATTTTCTAATTAATCCCCAAAGAGTTTCCAATACTCGAAATTGATAAATTTACGATAACCGTCCAGATTTGAACTACAAAAATTCACAATGTCGCATCTGTTCTCTAGATTTGAGGCAAATTAACCGTGACATAAAGACAAACTGACACACGAGTGATCCCATACGAGTTCCGTTTTTCATTCGGAAAAGAAAAAACAAAACTGTGTAAAACAATATAATCGATGCCCAGTTTTTGTAATACGTCCATCATTTAGTTTATTTTATGATTTGCTTAGTTTTAAATATTCTCATGTAAGTGAATTGTAAGGAGGCCGAGGCCGGCTCAGAAAGCGGTGGCGAGATGACTTGGACGCACACCGCGAAGGCTGGTTCGAGGTGGCGCAAGAAAAGAATGTCTGGAAGGATATGGGGGAGGCCTTTGCCCAGCAGTGGGACACAATAGGCTGAGGAAAAAAAGTGAATTGTAATTCTTATGAGAATGAATCATCTCTAACCTCAAAACTGTTCTTCTAAAAGAAAAAACCGAAAACTAAACCATACTTTTAAAAGGACACCCTTTAATTCAAAGGCACTTTACGGCGCCTTAAATCGTGACGCGAAGGATTAGTGATGTAATTAGGTACCTCCGATCCTTACTCCTCCCAATTATACAGATTCCCGACATTCCTGCAAGAGAAATTTATTTCACCTACCTATACATTAGAACCCGCTTTCATCTCACCGGTAAAAAGGAGGGGTAAAAGCGTAAGCGTAATATTATGTTATACAATTTGTGCCTTTGAATTTGGATTTGTGACTTTTTGTGCCCTTAAATTGTTAAAAATGGGACTTATTGGTTAATTGTTATCGGCTTACTGTTTGTTTTAGAGGTTTGAAAGTCTTTGCAGTGGATTTATTTATTGTTTATTTTTTAATTATATATCAGTTGATAAATTAACTTGAGATAGTACAATACACAGATTATGATAGCGAATACAATAATTCACTACCTTTTTTGTTATTTAAAATTTTTGGTATTTCATAAAGAAGCTTATAGTGCACCGTTTTGAATACACATTTCTACAATATACCTTATAACTTATAGCATCCCTAGTTGGCTAATTCCCTTTGAGAGAATTGCCCCGTTGGTCTCATGGTCGAAAGCGCAAGTGCCGAGCGTGGGATAAGCGGATTCGATTCCCAGGTCGGGCAAAAGGGATAATTATGTTTTTCCATTACATACAGGAATTTCTTAGTAACAGCTCAGAGTTTGGAAGTTGGTGGTTTTACACCCCCGTGCCTCGAAAAGTATGTGAAGCCTTAGGTCCTGCGCCTGATCTCTCTCCGGTCGTGTCGGGTTGCCTTTTCATTGGACTATGAGAGTAAGGGAACGGAGAGTGCACCTGTGTTTGTGCACACACTACTGCACTGTAATATCTCCAGCGTACTTGGCTGAAATTCGGTCGGTGGAGTAAACACTATACATACATAGGGTAAAAGCCGGATAGTTGCCACACTTTTTATAAAAATATATAATTATTATATATTTAGTTAGTTTTCACTTTATTCATAAAACGGGTAGGTACTTTGGTTTATTATCTTCAAATTTGTGAAAGTAAAGAACATTATTTTTGATATTTCCAGAATAATGGCGATTTTTGTCGACCTCTAAATTTTGTGACATCTATCCCATATGGGGGTTAGTTGCCTAATCTATGTAAATTACGTTTAGGATAGGTGCCCCGCCGAGAAAGAAGATTTTTATCGCGCAAAAACTTTGATCGCACCTTGCCTTCCCATGCAATCGCACAGACACATGCAACACGGTCTACTTAGTTGTCGTTGTAAAGTCTCTCGATTGATAAATAAAATAACATGTGATTCATCCGCGAAGCTAGAGTAATTAAAATCGAGGCAACTATACCCCTGNTTTGTCGACCTCTAAATTTTGTGACATCTATCCCATATGGGGGTTAGTTGCCTAATCCATGTAAATTACGTTTAGGATAGGTGCCCCGCCGAGAAAGAAGATTTTTATCGCGCAAAAACTTTGATCGCACCTTGCCTTCCCATGCAATCGCACAGACACATGCAACACGGTCTACTTAGTTGTCGTTGTAAAGTCTCTCGATTGATAAATAGAACAACATGTGATTCATCCGCAAAGCTAGAGTAATTAAAATCGAGGCAACTATACCGCTGGGGCAACTATCCTGGTTTTACCCTACTCCTTTAAAATTGTCCACCGGTACATTCGGTCACAGAGACGGTCCACCGTTTCTGTGACCGAAGATCGTTAAAGAAAATAAGGTATAGCCTTGTTCATTTTACCGCTTTTCGGCTAACAGGGTACCGGTGTATTGTTTAATTGCTAAGCTGAGGGTTCGCTCAGAAATATGTTGAACAGATGAGTTCAGGTCGATGCTCGTCGAAGGTACTTTATTGATTAGATAGTGATGTACCAGGCAACGGTATCGGAAGTTAAGTGGCTCCACCTTGCGTAGAGCGAGCGGAGGTAAATCAGGCACGTCCAGCTATAACACATTAATACCTAGCAATAATGTTATATATGCTCCGTGAATGTATCCGTGCCACCACTGACTGGCCCTATCAGAATACCAGCGCTGCGTTATTTATTTTTTAGATATCGCAGCATAAGCTGAGATAGGGACCATTTTGGCATCGCACAGATAATTATTTTATTATACTGTTTAGTTATTAATTTTATTTTACTGGTTTGTTTATCTTGTGCGAGTCCCAAATAAACATTTTTCTTTCTTTCTTTCTTTCAAATAAAACAAACTCGACTGTTCCTGTCATTGAATTAGATCCCAGACACTTCACATTCAACATATTAAAGTAAAAGTACTTATTTAATGACATTAAATTTTTAGCCATCCATTAGCACAAAAATAACAAGAACATCAAATAAATTAATTCTAAGAAATAAATTAAACGGCTGTAACATCCGCCTACATCATTCTTGGATGTCAAAGCAAACATTTTGACATTTAAATTGCAAGGCGAGAGCGCGTCTTCTAAAATTCATTGACCTTTAGAATTTTCCACCATTTTTTTTTTCACTTGGGGTAATTGAAGACGTCGAAAAGTGGATGAGCCCCACAAGAGCTGAAAAAATATTTGTTTTAATTTTTCTTGATAATGGTAACAAAATATGAGCATTCAATTATTATGATAGTTTTCTTTGAAGCCTTGAAATTTTCCTTTAATTTTTTTAAGCTTTAGTTCAAAATACAGGCTTGTTAACATCGACTTTTCAAGTGTAATGCGCTTAGTAAGAACCTATGATGGCTTTGCCAATCGAGTGCGAAATGTAATACTTACTACTTATTAGGTAATCATATTATTTATTTACCTATTAATAATTCCTATTAGGAGCTCGTGTCTAAATAATAACAGCCGCACGGGTCGATCTTCAAGGTTAAGCAACGCTTGCCGAGGTTGGTCTGTGGATGGGTGACCATCTTAACATACCGAGACTACACCGTGCTTCAGAAAGCACGTTAAGCCGTTGGTCCCGGCTGTCATTTGTAGATCTTTGGCAGTCGTTACGGATAATCAGAAGCCAGATAATCTGACACCAGTCTTGCCAAGGAGTACCGTGTTACCCAATTAATAGGTTGTGGAGGTCTGGTAGGCAGCCGCTCCACGTAAAATACTGGTATTCAGCTGAATCCGGTTCGACTGGAAGCCAACCCCAATATAGTTGGGGAAAGGCTAGGCAGATGATGAATTATCATATCAGCCAATTGCCGTCCACTGCTGAACGTAAGCCTCCCCCAAAGAGCGCCAACCATCCAGTTGGTATGAATAATTATAATTTTTAATTTATCACCTTGGTAACTGTAGTCTTAGTGGTTGACGATAAGAGATCTTGAATAGTTCAGCACTACATATGACATTAAAACTTAAAAAGACATATTACACCCACAGCCCGATCTGCAGGACCCACAAAAACTCGCCGGTAGTGTGCGATGTTTCACACAAAATGAACGAGATACAAGTAGGAGGATTACGCCCAAATATGCTCAAGCCTTTAATGCGACAGTTTAAATTCGACGTTCGACAGTTTTTCGCAATAAAATTCGCCATCGTTCGCCATATTCGCAAATGGGGACATTACCATAATTCTCGCGAGACAAGAGTCGATAACAAATCGTGTGACAATAGCCTTTAGAATATAAGATCTTTTTCTGCAACCAACGTCTTCTGCCATCTTTGGCTTACGTTCATTGATTAATGTGAATAGCGTTTAAACTTATTCTTAAGGAGCTGGCATGGCCATCACCCCATAGCCATTTTGATTTTAAAAGTTGCGGCATTGGATAATATTGATTTAAAAAAAACTTAAACAAACAATAAATGGCATGAGGTAAGGTCTGCACTTCGGTCCGTCAATAATCTTATCCGAAATGGAGATTCTCAGATGACGGAGAGTAATCGGATGACGGAAATCGGGTGTAGTACGCAAGCTACAATACAAATTGTTCTACGACTACGCCGGACCGTCTTTTCACGGATACCGATCGGGTCCGGATCGGACGTGTTGCCAATCACTCTTAGGCACCTACATACTAGGTACTAAATCATTTAAGATGCCTCATCAGCACCTACCTACGACCTACGCTCAAATGATTAGGTATATCAATAGCTAGTGCTGTGACGGCCATTAATACACCTACCCGATACCAGTGTCTCAGTTTAGGATTTCATGATAGCTCTTAGGGGATTAACAGCCCAATTGCTGTAAAGATACCTACTGGTTAAATTCATGATTTCTGGAAGAAATTTCTGTAGTTGTATTTATATCACTTTTGTACCTATTTTTCTATTTTTTTTCTCATTGTTATAATATGTATGTACATAAATTGTTTAATAAATAAAATATACAACGACTTCCAAATAAAAAAACCCGACAAAGTCTAAAATGAACTTCAATGTCGGAAATTGGTGTTTTTGGTTGTTTCTTCGTATTATAAAACGAGAATAAAGAGTTTTTCAAATCGGTTCATAAATGACGGAGTAATGAGATAACAAACAAATTCAACGAAATTGAGAACCTCGTCCTTTTTGTGAAGTCTGTTAAATTTCCACCACCAAACATTAAAAGATTTTCCCTTTAAAATGTATCAAAATTTGATTTTTTTTATTTATTTAACAGTTTATGTACACACATTTAACAAATAAATAAGAAGAAGGGAACAGAAAAATAGGTACAAAGGTGATGCTTATTTCTAAAGAAATCTCTTCCAGCATACCTGCGAAAGGCGAGTCGAATAAAAGATATGTAGACATCGTGTGTAAAAGTTATGTTAACATAAAAAGACAAAAAAACTTTAAATATAACATACTATAATAAATATGACTAAAATTAATATCATACTAATACATACTACTTAAATAATACTATAAGAATAATAATAACATATACTTAAAATATGCAACTATGATGGTACCGAAAGGTAGTGTTCTTTTTACGAAGAAAACCCATAAATTCGTTACCTTCACCGAGACACCCACATCCAAAAAATAAACTTAAGCCCCGTCCGATACAATAAGGTTTTGCCAGTACCCGTGCCTAGCAAAGATCCGGAAGGCTGTGATAATCTGTGTGACGAGTACGAAACCCGACGGACCGCGCTGTCGACCGGGGCCGAAAACAACGTGTGTGACACCACTAAACTAGTCCCAGTAGGTATCGGCAACAACGTCGCACAACGTAAATAGGTGCAGAAGAACATGTCCGTACAACGACGAAAAATTCACGCACACATAGACACGCTTCATGAGTATGAATAAGTCTGAAACTAGCACAGGTGATTGAGAAGTTATATGGGAATAAATTAGAGGAATAAGGAGCACGTCGTCGTGACAAAAGGTTTGACCTTAAATATGGAGGGAGAGACAGGAAGGAAAACGAAATGACTAGAATGGAGATGACTATTGCAATGATGGCAAATAGAGATGTATTCTGGAAGAAGAAAGGCAGGAGGATAGCCAAATGATTACAGGTCGAACTTCATGTTTAAGTAAAGTTTGCTGAGGTCGGCCCGTGAATGGGTGACCATTAATGACTTACTGAGTGTCCACCGTCATTCGAAAAGCATGTTAAATCGTCAAACCTGGCTGTAATTTGAACATCATTGACAGTTGTTACGGGTAGTCAGAAGCCAGAAACTCTGATACCAGTTTCGCCAAGGGGTTTCATCATCATGTCAGCCGAAAGACGTCCTCTGCTGGACATAGGCCTCCCCAAAGGGTTGATAATCGCCACGCTTGGCAGGCGGGTTTTCGATCGCAGTCTAGCTGTTGCAATGAGAGATGTAGAGAATGCTGCAGCCTATTCTCTGGTGAGTCCCTTAGTCGCCTCTTACGACACCCACGAGAAGTGATGGGATGGTGCTATTCTTTTACGTCCGACACCGTACAGAACGGGGTTCCGTGTCAAACAATTACTGGGTTTTGGAGGGCAGACAGGCAGTCGCTCCATGCACAATACTAGTATTCAGCTGCATCCGGTGAGATTGGAAGCCGAGCCCAACATGGTTATGACCAGTGATCGGATAATCGGGCGCTAATATACCTAAACTCCACTTTTATTCCCACGAAAGTATAATACGGACATGCTTTTCAGAATCCCGGATCCCGGGATCGTTCGAAATTCCTGAGATTGCTAAAAATGCATGCATATAAAATATAGTTATAACTCGTTGTGAACTCTCATTGTATTTTTTTATAGTTATACATTTGTTTTGAATAAAATAAAGATACTAAATCAAATTAACCACTGCCATAATTTCATTAAGTTTGTTATAGTTGTTTTTTATAAAATCGTTCAATACCGAGAGCCCGGGATTACTTATTTATTCAGAAAGGAATGTCCATATTATTCTTTCACGAGAAGAAGTTTAGGTATACAAGCGCCCGATTAGCCGATCACTGGTTATGATTGACTGACGGATTGATTTTGTATGGAATGCAAACCTTCTGCATCTTTAATATTCTGTGGTGACACTGTGGGCAAATTAGAGTAGTGTGTGTCTACCGGAAAGAAAACAAAAGTGAAAACTTCTAGCCAAAGCTAAAAGAGTCCGCGATTTTTCTGGTGTCGTTCCTGACGTACAGGATAGATTTTGTGTATCGACTAGGTATAGATCGGGGTTAGGTTTTTTATTTGTTTAAGCATGATGCCTTACCAGCAGTGGACTGCGATAGAGTTGATTGATTGATCCTTACTACCAGACAATAAAATATATTAAACCTTACGGCCAGTCTTGAAGACGGTAGTCATCTCAACGGATACTAGCCAAGTACGCAGGAGATATTATAGTGCGCAAGCGTGTGAGCAAACACAGGTGCGTTCACCCTGTTCCTTTACTCTCATATTCCAATCCGATACAACTGGGTCGAGACCAAGTGCAGAACCAATGTGCGCTCCGAGCCACGGGGGTGTTATAGCACTTACTGCCAATCTTCGGGCTGCTACTGACAAATTCCTATTGATTTCTCCAATCTACTCCTAACCTAACCTTACCCAATAACTTGTAACGCCATCAATGCCGCCACATGAATACTAAGAAGTGAAATTTGTACGGCAACAAAAAGAACCGCAACTACAAACGAAAAACAAGCAAATTTCTCCGTGCGATTTGAACACATATAACAGTCCGTATATAAGCCGCTTATAAGTTTGCATAAAACTAACATAATATGGATCAAGGTCTGAATTAAAGTATTTTTATTTTATATCAACAATCGGGCAGTTGCCCACCAGCCACAACAGCCGTCTGGTCGGAGGACCCTCCCTTTTCTGTGCAGGTTTGTGGGACTTAACCTCTGTTCCACATATTTCTATAAACTTTTGTCAGACCTGGTAATCATATCTAGGGCCCACGCTCCGAAGTCGCGCTTGTAACCACGAGACTAATGAGGCAGGAAATTAATATAACATCACTCTTTATGGTCTAGTCCTGTTTAGTTGTTTTTTAATTATCACATATTGAAGGCCGCGGGAGTTGGCTGAATTTGAGAATCACTGGATCAGTCAATATGGCGACACTTGGGGGAGGCCTATATCCAGTAGTGGACGTCTTTTAACAGAAACAAACAAACACTCAACACAACACAACACAACACAACACAACAACACCACACACAACAACACTCAACACAACAACAAACAACACAACACAACACAACAACACTCAACACTCAATCTTAGCAAATAAACACTACTTTACCTTACTTTACTTTAGACATGATTGTGCTACTAAGTTAATTACCTTACATTTATCTATGTAGACCATCGTTAGACAAGTCATGACCTCCAATACCTAAGCCTTAGCATTTACAACATAATTATTTTTGAAAAACAACAATAATATCAACAAAAATATGCCTTTTATATCACCTGTACATAAATATCTAAAGAAAAACATTTTAGGTACGGTAGGTGTGGGCGATATAACAAGCAATTAACTATTAAGATAACAAATTGCCTGTGAAATTACACTCGGAATGATGGAGGAAAAAATATAAATACATTTATAGGATAAATGGGATAAAAGAAACTTTTTGTTGAACATCTATTATTACATTTTTTGCGTTCTGCGTGTCTCAGACGGAATTTAAGGGACTAATTTTGTTAAAAGAAAACTTCAGGCTACAATGTAATAAATAAGTCAGCATACGAATCAGCCATCATCTCTAATCTACACAAACATATTAATAAACTCACGCCTTATCCCAATGGGGATAGGCAGAAACTACTGAACCCAGCTTAACATACTCCGTTTGCTTTTTATTTTAGATGAAATGTAAGACCTTCATGTTTTTCTAAAGGATACCTCTATTGTGATCTCTCTGTATCACTCAAAGGTTTGCTGGGAGAAAACTCTACTTTGAGTTAGGTGCTACCACGTTGGAAGTATTCAAATGAAAATACTATTTCCACTATCGATGGTAGCGAGTACTGTCCCTGCAGACTGAGCCAAGTCCTGTGTCTCGTAGCAGATCTCGAGTCGGAACTATGACTCGGAACTCTCAACAGGAACTACGAGTAGGAACCGCTATTAGGAGCTGCTGTAGCTCGCCTTTGTACATGAACTTTTTTTCATTGTAAATATATATAAGTTGCTATGGTTACATCACACTATCACACTAATATTATAAAGGCGAAAGTTTGTGAGTGTGTGTATGTATCTTTGTTACTTTTTCACGCGCAAACGGCTGTACCACTTTAGATGAAATTTTGTATAGAGATTGTTTTAGTCCCGGGAAATGATAAGGTTCCCTTGGGATAATTTTCGACATTCACGCGGGCGGAGCCGCGGGCAGCAACTAATTGTACAATAAAGAATTGAAGATTTCACCACTCTTATCGGCTCAGTCGCCATGACAGTGGAATTTATGAGCACTAAACGACTGATCTCTAAACTAACAATCTTTGAGCTCTCAAAAACAGACTCTACCTACGACGAACCCATCTTCACCACTAAATGCGACATTAAACTGAAAGAATGAAATTTTTCAAAAACACCTCTAGTTTCCCTACATATTTTTGATAGATTGCGATTGAGATGCAAATTTAGTAGTATTATATAATACTAGCTCTTGTCCGGAACTTCGTACGCGCATATCTCGTTTCCAATCCGGTTCCCTTCCTTATGAATTTGGCTATCATATACAAAAAGAATTTTCCAAATCCGCTTGGTAATTCCAGAGATAAGCGCATTTATAACAAACAAACTCTTCAGCTTTATTATATTAAGTATATATAGTATAGATTAGTATACATTTAGTACCTATTTAGTAGTAGAGCCTTCTGATAAAATGTTGGTGTTCTAAAAGCCTCTGTTAGATTATCCCGGGAGTATGTTCCCTTGGGATAATTTACGATAATCACGTGGGTGGAGCCGCGGGCAGCAACTAGTTGTACAACAAAGAATTGAAGATTTCACCACTCTTATCAGCTCAGTCGCCATGACAGTGGAATTAATGAGCATCAAATGACTGGTCACTGAACTGACAGACACTGGACGCAGCACTAATCTAAATTATAAGATGATATTTGTTAAAGAAATAAAGATTTTTGTATTTTTTTTTTTGTATTTTGTAATCTCAGACGTAGGTATACGTAAATCAATGAAGCCTTGAATACAACAAAAAAAACAAATGAAGATCAATCTTTGAGCTCCCAAAAACAGAGTGAACCTACGACGAACCCATCTTCACCACTAAATGCGACATTAAACTGAAAGAATGCACAATATTTCACCTCGGAACCAAGTTAAACCCATTCTGGCAGTAGCTTTCCTCCATCTGACGTCATAAAGTACCACACCAGTGTGTGATGTTTAAAATCTAACCGGAATGCTATTAAGAGCTTTATTATGTAAAACTCTGGCTGGAGTCCAAGACTAAAAGAGCCTGAGCTGCCAGGACTGGTTGTAAATTATGTATATAACATTGTTCTTTAAATGGTAGCCGACGCCGCTTGTTTCGAGTCAAGTATTTATGGTGTGCGGGGCTGATGGGAGATACCTTTGTATGTCATTTTGATGTGGATAAGTAGTAGCCTCATAGCAAATTTTGAAGGACATGGCGGGATTAGCTAGAATATTTTATTAAAGATTGGCCCTTAATCGTATCACATCGCGAAAACTGGAAAGAGGGAAATTATGCCTTTTAGGGAGGAGCTCGTGACTAAATAATAACAGCCGCACGGATCGATCTTCAAGGTTTAATTAACGCTTGCCGAGGTTGGTCTGTGGATGGGTGACCATCTTAACATACCGAGACCCCTCTGTGCCTCGGAAAGCACGTTAAGCCGTTGGTCCCGGCTGTCATTTGTAGATCTTTGGCAGTCGTTACGGATTCTCAGAAGCCAGATAATCTGACACCAGTCTTGCCAAGGAGTACCGTGTTACCCAGTCAATGGGCTGTGGAGGTCTGGTAGGCAGCCGCTCCACGTAAAATACTGGTATTCAGCTGAATCCGGTTTGACTGGAAGCCGACCCCAATGTAGTTGAGAAAAGGCTAGGCAGACGATGAGGGGGATGACAATAATTATAGCGAAGACACACGACGCTCCATAAAACTGATTTGCCTGCCTCGTTACTCTAGTGATCGCAAACTCGACTACTGTACGTGGGCTTTCAGGTTGGAATTTAAATTGGATAATATTTTTCTATCAGGAATTTCAGCAGCAGTTCGAAGTCTGGACCATCAGTGTTAATGGGCTCTCGCTTTTGATGACGTGCGACTTAACATAACAGAAAACCAATTCTATTCAGTTTTCAGCAAAGATTACATTCGCATCTTATTTGCAATACGTTAAAAACACCTCCAATATCCGTATCTACGAAATATGTAGGATTGCGATTGAGATCCGGATGCGAACATTGCTTAAAATTTAGTAGTATTATATAATACAAGCTCTTGCCCGCAACTTCGTACGCACACATCTCGTTTTCATCCCCTTCCTTATGAATGTGGGTATCATATACAAAAATAATTTTCCAAATCCGCTTGGTAATTCCAGACATTTATAACAACACAGCCTTTATAACAACAAAACCCTTCAGCTTTATTATATTAAGTATATATAGTATAGATTAGTATACATTTAGTACCTATTTAGTAGTAGAGCCTTCTGATAAAATGTTGGTGTTCTAAAAGCCTCTGTCGACTACATCGAGGAATACACAAGGAACAAGACGATTTAAACAGACAGTATTTATTGCGTGTGATTTCACATGCAACTCACACGTGAATTTGCGTCATACAGAACAAACGACGTTTTGCGTGACAAGAAAAATTCAAAATATATTTATTTGTCACTCATAGGTGGGTACAATGTTGGACATTGGTGGTATTATTTTCGTTGAAGTGTTTCACAATGTACTGCCTTGCTGAGCATACAAATATTGTTTTGTACAAAGAACAGGTAATATGTTTTTGTACAAAATTAAGACTAAGTATAGCTATAATACTATGAACAAAACAACAAATTAAATATTTACAAATAATAATTAAAACAAACAAAAAATAAAATAACAGTAGATGCACAGTAAGCAATCCTTAATTAATTAAAAAACTAAATAATAAATGTATTGGTTACCGATTTTTTTTTCTTTTAGTTCAGTAACATTTTCAATAAAATTGATTTTTGATAGAAGTCAAATATAGGCCTATAACACCCCTTTTTTGTATCGGGGGTTAATTAAATTAACAAGTTCTTGATGCCCAATTTACTGTTTCCACAGCTCACTGCCCCGTTTCTAAAGGCGTCTAAACGAAAAGATTTATTCGAACGATTCTGTTTTTCCGTAAGAAACTTGTTTACATACATAAGAGATATTCCTCATTTGTCTAGTATCCACACTGATCCCACGTTACACGCTCGCTGAACAATACTGTTCTTACTTCTGTACTTATTTGTCTACTTTTATTTACGACGCGTAGAGTTTCTTGCTAGTGTATTGTCTTTCTTTTATATGGTGCCTGTACATAAACGTCTATTTTCGAAATATTTTCAATACATCATCGCCCCCAACTCATAGATTATTTTTTAAGGATGGGAAATCATCAAATATATAGATAGATAGATAATATAGATAAAACTTTTATTTGGTACAAGAACAGAAAGCACAACACACAAAAACACACTTACATAAATCATAATAGTAAAAAAAAACAAATATGTAAAAACATTAAAAAAGAAAAAGACAGAATTTATGGCAATCTGTGAGTGCGACATAAAAAATATTTGACATGAAAAAAAAAAAAAAAATCCAATGTTCAGTGTGCGTGTCGCATGTAGCACCAAATGGGAGTCCAACTCAGCATGTGCCAGGCAAATATACCTGACGCTGGTATTCTGCTGGATCCCAGTAGCGACATACGTCGAGAAGATGCAGAACAGTTAAAATGTAAACAAGTAAATAGCGGCTTTGTGTATACTATAAACTTTGATATGCAAATGACTTCTTCCACTCTGGGTGGAGCGGAAGGGCATGTCAGACTCTTACTGACTAAAACCCATCCGTGTTCCTTCTAAAGCCATTTGCGTTCCAGGGCCGTGGTGACTCTTTCGGACAAATTCCGCAACCCAACTCATAGATAGACTTTAGGATTGTGTATTTTAAGTACTGAATCATTTCAGTGGCCTGTTGGTCGAGTGGTTAGTGACCCTGACTGCTTAACTCGGAGGTCGTGGGTTCGATTCCCACCCAGGACAAATCTTTGTGTGATGAGCATGATCATTTGTTCTGTGTCTGGGTGTAATTTGTGTATAATATGTATGTATTTAGAAATATATAAGTATGTTTATCAGTTGTCTGGTTGCCATAGTACAGGCTCTGCCTAGTTTGGGATCGGATGACCGTGTGTGAGTTGTCCCAGGATATATTATTATATTATTATTATTATATATTTTTAGGGTTCCGAACCGCTATATTGACAAACGGAACCGGAAGACGACATACGTCTCGAGCAACGCGTCCAATGCTACTGTTCCATAACCTTAGACTTGCGTTTAAATTCCTAGACGTAACTATACGTTATGGTATTTCCCCTCCCATACAGCTGAATACGAATCTTCTGAGAAACCGAAATCCGGTCAAAGGCAGCATAAACCCATGCACACAAAATACAGTACGTTCAGAAACATGTACCTATAAACCAGATGCTACATCCTTCACGCTATGTACAATTAATAGATAGATTGAGGAACATTCACGTAAGCCGTAACCACGATAATCCGTGATTGACACGCGCGCCCTATCCCATCCCAGCCGAACGTTTGTCGGACCCCGTATTAGTGGCCTACACTGATCACAATTTAGTTTTAATCCCCTAGTCCCTGACATAGAGGAACAAATCTTTATGGAAGTGACAATGACCTACGTACCTTATTGTCAACGGGAGAAACCTTTAAAAGGCGTATTGCTTTTTGTAGAAAAGACCAGGGAGGGTGGGATTTTATTTTTTTAATAATATCTTGGGTCACGGTCATCCGATCCCAAACTAGGCAAAGCCTGTGCTATGACAACCAGACAACTGATGAACATACTTATATATTTCTAAATACATACATATTATAGACAAATTACACCTTGACAAAGATTTGTCCTGGGTGGGAATCGAACCCACGACCTCCGGTTTAGCAGTCAGGGTTACTAACCACTCGACCAACAGGCCAGCTGTTATCTATAATATCTAAATAAACCACCCTGGTGATCACCACCAGCACATGAAAGGGGTCCTAGGACCTCTTTATAGATCACACTGGAACCCTTTCTGTGCAACGCCTGTAAAGGCACATCCCTAGGAAGACTGTACAAAGGTTTCCCATGTATCAGTATTCGTAAGACTCTACTGTCACCTGAAAGCTGTAAATGGAAAGGAGGGTTTGACATGACCGTAACTTCATAAATTCAATTCAGAAAATGTTCCTTGAAACTAACTGAAAAAGGAGGTTTTGTCATTAGTTGATCGTTTGTACATGTGAACACAGCTTCTTCACATCACACTTCATGCCATATATATCGGGCCTTTTCCGGAAAAACATAGCACACGAAAAATACAGCAAAGACAGTTTTATAATTAAAATTACTTAAAAGATCTTTCTAAAACAAATATCACTACATATTTTAAAACAAAGTCCTCTGACGCGTATGTCTGTCTGTCTGGTCGCGATAAACTCAAAAACTACTGCACCGATTGTCATGCAGTTTTCACCAATAGATGAGTTTATTCATGAGAAAGATTTAGGTGTATAATTCGTTCTGAAATTCCTACAGGAAAAATGCGATATGCGCGTACAAAGTCACGGGATAATGATAGTGACTAATAAATTGATACAACTACTGATATATTAGAATAGTGCCCCTATTCTTAGAAATATGCTGTCGTCTCCTATAACTGAAGGAGCACACGGAAATGAACCACCTGTATCACTGTGGCTTATGTTGTTCTGTGTATCCTTTGTTGGAGATCCAAATAAATAAATAAATATATCATATGTACTTCTTAATTACGACACACTTGACTTGCCTTTAAAAAGTATAAATTGTCGCTAACGATGCTTTACCTGAATATGCTAGATTTCAAATGAGTGTCGCATCTAGTAGTTCTTGTTCTGTAGCCCCGGTAACAGGGATGAATGATTTGGATTGGCCGACTCGAATTTAGTCGGATAGTCGGATTTATTAGTCCATCGACGCTGTTGATTCGACAAGCGATTGTCACTTACATTGGGTCCTAGGTAGAGGCATTTTTAAAGGAGTTTTTATATTTTGTGTTTATATTTGTGGATATTAATTCCGATACGCTGCAAAAGCAGTATTTTTATTTATTTATTGATGACCAACTTATATCCAAACCAAATACAAGTTAAAGCCATACATACATTAAATTAGGACTACAATTATTATGATAAAATGAAAAAAATATACTTACTTACCTTTTCCCAACTACATACATATAATAGAACCGGCTTTCAGTAGGTATAGCATCTTAATACTAGTATTTAAAATGATTATAGATATATTTTAATTTCGTCTGCCTAGCCTTTTTCACTACCTCGGCTACCAGTCAAACCGGATTCAGCTGAATACCAGTATTTTACGTAGAACCGCAGCCTACCAGACATCCACAACCCATTAACTGGGTAACACGGTACTTCTTGGCAAGACTGGTGTCAGATTTTCTGGCTTCTGACTATCCGTAACGACTGCCAAAGATCTACAAATGACAGCCGGGATCAACGGCTTAACGTGCTTTTCGAGGCACGGAGGAGTCTCGGTATATTACGATGGTCACCCATCCACAGAGCAACCTCGGCAAGCGTTACTTTACCTTTGAAGATCGATCCATCCATCGGCTGTTACTATTTAGCCTAGAGCTTATATATTTCAATTTAAATGCTTCAAATTTATTTTTCCTTCAGTAAATTGTTCTTATTCTTTCAGCAAGTCCAAGGCAAAAGTCGGCCAGATAAATAGATTATTTTCAATAAACCTGTGTTAGATTCATCAACTACTTCGTCATCTATTTATTTAACACACAGCAAAACAAAGATAAACATCAAATCATAATAGATAAGAACCTGAACCCTGCTTAAAACCTTTTTAAACATCTCCATACAATATTTGAGCATCAACTATTAATATAACATCGATTCATGAGATCATAAATCAATTTTAAAAGCCCGTGGTCGGGCTTTTGACGTTTAATTAAATATTCGATTTACTTTGTCTACAAACTGGTGGCCATTATCCTTTTAAAAGCTTGAAGAGCAATATTTAGAGGTACATCAAAAGAACGTTTGTAATTTTCAGTGGAATTTTATCGTAATTAGTATTTATGATCACGTCTAGTCTGCTCAAAGGTTGATTAATATTTACTCTTTGTCTATTTATAATAGTTTCAACATAGTTATATTTTAAATTACCAAGAAAACCTTTTGGTAATGCTGATCTTAGGTTCAGACACGTTGAGAGACTTTGGGCTCATGTCCTTTGAACGAGAGATATCTTTTTTAACCGACTTCAAAAAAAGGAGGAGGTTCTCAATTCGGAACCTTTTTTTTTTAATTTATTTATGTTCCCCGATTGCTCGAAGATGGCTGGACCGATTTGCATTTTTTTTTTGTTTGACAGTGTATACTTCCCAGGTGGTCCCATGATCATCAAGTCAGGATCTGATGATGGTATCCTCAAAAAAAGAGAGAACTCTTCAAATTTTATAGGCACACTTAAGCGAATTTGAGTAGTTTTTGGAAGAGTACTTTCTCGGAGTGGTCCCATTTCAATTTTTACAATGCAATGATTATGGGTAATCTAAGGCAACGTGAAGACCACCCAGATCTTTCTACTGTACTGACAATACCTAATATGAGCCACTGATTATATACTAGCCCTACGCGTACTTTCGCTATTTAAGGCAAAACATGACTGTCTTAATTATAATTTGATGTAACATCTTGCATGCTATGTGTGTGTTGTCTAATAAAATTATCTTATCTTATCTTAACCTGCCGCTGAAATCGGAAAAACATTTAATAATAGTTTCGATTTGGGTTTGAGTCGTCTAATCGACAAGAAAAAAGAAAGAATAGTTTCGATGCAATAAGGCTTCATTCACACGTACCACAAACACAACACGAGGGCGGGCGCTAATTTATATGAAAATTAACAGTTTAATTCACGCGGACCATATTTTGCCGTAATTATCGACCACGTGTATGAATCAACATCGCAGCCTTTGGCAACCACAACCGACACCGCGAACTAGCGGCCGGCCACATCGCAAAGACAACCACGTTTTGTGGGTACCACAACGCAACCGCACTGAAGTCGCAGCGACACTATTCACACGTACCCACAACTTGACTACTGTTTGTTGCAACGGTGTGGTGTGGTACGCCTAATAGTATCCAGTTTCATGCCAAACATCTGCTAGAGGCTGCACCTGCGTGAGAATCAGAAATTATCTCAAGGTGTTCAACATTTTTCATATTCAAGTAACCAATGAAAAAAAATAACATTTTTAACTTGTAATCATCCCTATTACAACAATAAACTCCAAAACATGTTCAAAACTAGAAATCTGAAACTATAATTATTTGAATGAATTTGTTAATGGATAAGCTCGACTTTTTCTATGTCATCTATGACCTTTTTTTTTAAGGAAGGGAAATCATCAAATGACTTATTCCGCTCTGCGTGGAGCGGAAGGGCGTGTCCGACTCTTACTGACTAAAACCCATCCGTGTTCCTTCTAAAGCCCTTTGCGTTCCAGGGCCGCGGTGACTCTTTCGAACAAATTCCGCAACCCTGGCAGGTCATCTATGACCTAGACTAGAGTCAAGAGCAAACCCATATAAAATTAAAAAAAATTGCGACAACTGAAACAGAATTTCGTTCCTTATCAAAATCCAGCTTTGTATTCGACTAAACTAAAACGAAGTATACTCGTATAGCTAGAGTTAAAAGCGACTTGGTAACTACGTGCGTTTGCACCGATTACCGGTATCATTCCAAATTTAGAGAAACTTGGTAGTTTATTGTGAAAATTTAAGTATTTATTAAGGCGTCGTCCAAGTACAAAGCGATTATCGCGTTCGTGTGTGCGGCAAACACGTTCACGACCCTTCCTTGTGGCTAAATAATAACAGCCGTACGGGTCAATCTTCAAGGTTAAGCAACGCTTGCCGAGGTTGGTCTGTGGATGGGTGGCCATCTTAACATACCGAGACTCCTCCGTGCCTCGGAAAGCACGCTAAGCCGTTGGTCCTGGCTGTCATTTGTAGACCTTTGGCAGTCGTTACGGATAGTCAGAAGCCAGATAATCTGACACCAGTCTTGCCAAGGAGTACCGTGTTACCCAGTTAATAGGTTGTGGAGGTCTGGTAGGCAGCCGCTCCACGTAAAATACTGGTATTTAGCTGAATCCGGTTTCACTGGAAGCCGACCCTAATATAGTTGGGAAAAAGCTAGGCACAAAGAGAGGTACCTAGTAGTAAGTAGGGAAAAAATAAACATATTTAAATTTTTGTGATAATTCACCCGCGTAGTTCCCGTTTCCGTGGGAGTACGGGGATAAAATATAGTCTATGTTACTCGCTGATAATGTCGCTACAAAATGCTGAAAAAAAATTACAAATCGGTCCAGTTGTTTTTAAGTCTATTCGTTAAATACGAAAATACAAATCTTTCCTCTCTACTATCTATACTGATATTATATTAGTATAGATAAACTACAAAATATTCCCTTCTGCAAACCCGCGTGGTGGTCGGCGCCATTTTGCGAAATTGCGTGGTGGTCGGCGCCATTTTGCGAAATTTGTCCAAGTGTCAAGCTACTTCTGAGTGGTCTGGCATGCTATCGGCGCGGTGATTAAAGTGACGAAATCTATTTAAGTTTATTATTGGATCTGTATAAAACTTATGTCATTAGCATCGTTATGAAATAAGCTAACACATTTACAACGGATTAATTCAGTGTTGTCTTGTATTATATTTTTAACTACTGTTTTCATATTGTCGTTTATGCAATCAACGCAACTATATCGAAAGAGTTGATATTGACATGATCAATTATGTTATAAATTATATCCAAAGAACTGTTGTACAGACGCCATCACATCAGGCTACCCGAAACTGTCAAATTTTCCCAATCAACCTTGAACCTAATATTTTAGCGATAAAGTTGAAAATCTATTGGAGAAATTTGACAGATTGTTGTCGCTTGATGTGCTGGTTTGTACTTTAAACTCATTCGTGCGTTTGTCGACTATGCTTTGATATAGTTGTTAGAAAAAGTTATGAGGATATTGAATAGAATAGAATAAATACTTTTTAGGGTTCCGTACCCAAAGGATAAAAACAAGACCCTATTACTAAGACTTCACTGTCCGTCTGTCTGTCTGTCACAAGGCTGCATCTCATGAATCGTGAAAGCTAGACAGTTGAAATTTTCACAGATGTATTTCATAGCAACAAATAATGAAAATTTAATTAACTTAAAAATTTGAGGTTTTGGTTTATGGTACGGAACCCTTCATGTGAGAGTCCAACTCACACTTGGCCGGTTTTATTTACACACAGACACACCTTATGAGTCCTTTTATTTATTTTGTGTCCTTTATAATTTTTATTTTCATCAACCAAATATCGTTCCGCAAAACCTTCACAAATAATGTAGAACTAACAAAATAAAAGAAGTCCAAACTACTAACTTAGAAACACATGTAGAAAGTCGTTACACGTTCATAATTACAAAGACGCCGCGTCACAAATATGAAGCCTCCTGCCATCCTTCTTACATATAATAAGAAAAGGTTTCTAAAGGTCAGCAAATCTTAGGCTTTCTGATGAAGTAAGGATGCGAAGTATTTGGTTTATTCGATTGTTTAAATATTATTTCGACTATTTCAATTCACTGAGAGACAACGCATATACAGTCCTAAACGCTGGTTCTAGAAGGAGTTGCGCATCAAATCAAATCTGATTTGATTTTTAATTGAAATATTGTCATTTTTCGCCAATACGGAAATTTCAGTTGATTACCAGTTACCGGCTCTTGGCTTAAGGACCGCCAGGTTGTATACGATGCTTCACTTCCCATAGATGAAGCAAAATGTAGCAACTACAACCTGAGAGTCTTCAAATAAAGAATAAATGCTCCATCGTCGACCACTTCATCGAATGAGTATATCGATTGTGTAGTCGATTTCGAATAGAACATGAAGACAATCCTCGACCATCGAAACATTTCGGAACAGTGCGTCGCTACGACAAAGTCTATGAAGCGACATTCGAGTCACGTCTCGTACTAAATCCTAACCGCATGATGCCATTACTAAGCGTCTGCCTACAACTTACAGCGGATAGTGTCTGCGGACGAATTCTGAAGATCTATTGAAAGAAAGATATGGAGTAGGAAAGGTCACAGATTGTAAAGGTTAGTCAAGGTCGTGGGACAACTCACACACGGTCATCCGATCCCAAACTAGGCAGAGCCTGTGCTATGGCAACTAGACAACTGATAAACATACTTATATATTTCTAAATACATACACATTATAGACAAATTACACCCAGACACAGAACAAAATGATCGTGCTCATCACACAAAGATTTGTCCTGGATAGGAATCGAACCCACGACCTCCGGTTTAGCAGTCAGGAACACTAACCACTCGGCCAACTGGCCAATGAAACGCATGAAACCACTTGAAAAAATTATTTTTCATGCGGTTAATATTTTACTATATCTTATGTTTAAAACTAATGTAAATAAATCTTTTACTGTTCAAGCCGCTCGTTTGTGGAATGCATTGCCAGTCCCAGTAAGACGCGCTCAATCGTTACCTGTGTTCAAATGGCTTGTGAAGGAACATTACCTGTCGCATTGATCGATGTTCGTCATTTATTAAATACCTATATATTTAGTATAAATGTATCAAATATATTAAATATTATATATACACAGATAAGATATATTGTTAATAATATGTATTTATCTGTGTATATATAATATTTAAAGTAATAAAGAAGTTGCGCCGATGACAGCCCCATTTTATGTCCAGGCAATTACTGTCCATTCCAGGTTGCCTGGAAGAGATTGCGGGATGCGATAAGACCGCCCATTGTACATGTGTTTTAGTTTGTAGTTTTCTTTTTATGTTATTCTCGGTGTACAATTAAGTATATAATAAATAAATAATGTAATTTGGCCGTTAGCTGTTCTATGTTTAACTAAACTATATTTTACCTGGATTGTCTTTCGTGACCGTGCAATTTTTGGTTTGTTATTGCCATGAAACTTTTCACTCAGTTATACGTAGTGCAGCTTTTTTTAAGTGAAAGAATTTTTGAAAATAGAATCAGTGGCCCAGATATACTACAAAATTTAAAATGCGAATTTTAATTTAATGGACATACACAGATATATAAATTAGATTAGGATAGCCTAATCTAATTTATATATCTGGTAATTTAATTTATTTTTATTGTGTGTAACTATCAAAAGTTATTCATATTCACATTCATTTATTGCATTCCACAAGGTAAAAACTTGATGTTTATAATGCTTAGAGCTAAGAGTCGTTGTAGACCCTGTAAGGGCACAGCAAAAAATATTGTTACCACTACTACTATTAGCTGTTTCTTAATGTTAAAAATCCTAATATAATCCTATTCTACTATAGTAGGCGCCAGATAATCGTGGAATAACGGTCATTGACCCACCTACAATTATTGACATTTTTAATTTGAAAAACGGAATTAATGACACAAAGCTGTCCCGAATCATCATCTCTCGTGATCCTTAACATTGTCTAATAATGAAAAACGATTCATATTTAATTGTTCAGGTACCTATGAACAGTTATTAGGGAAAGGTCAATATACTTTATTCCACATTTATCTGGCGCCTACTATAATATTCTTATAAATGCGAAAGTTTGTGAGGGTGGATACTCTTTCACGTCAAAACGGCTGAATGGATCTTGCTGAAATTTGGCACAGAGATAATTTATAGTCTGGAATAACACATAGGATACTTTTTATCCCGGGAATATGTTCTCTTGGGATAATTTTCGACAATCACGCGGGCGGAGCCGCGGGCGGCAACTTGTGTAAATATATTCCTTTAAAGTTATTCTATTTTAGATTCGTACCTCAAATCATTATGGATCTGTAGATCACGTACTACTTTTAAAACCTCAAAAAGTTGCCATTTTTTTTTATTTCTTGTTGATTGAACCATAATCTGTTGAAGGGCAAGAATATCTCTGTCGCGACACGAAATATCTCGAATAAAAATTATTTACAACTTCAGAATTTATAAATTCGTCTTAGATCAGAAATTATTTGAATTTATTGTAACCCGCGTTTTAAATATTTGAATGAAGGTGTCAATAAAAAAATGTAATTTTCTTTTTCTCTTCAATTATTTATCTGACCTTTTAAATACCCTCTTGAGAATTCTGGCCGCCTGGTGCCTAAAGTTATTTACAGAATCGATGAGGTTTTAAAAAAATATTTGACCCATTGAAATACTAGTGAATCGGAGGATTGGACTATATGATTAAGGGTTATTTTAGAGCAGATGTGACAGGTAGCTAGAAAAATAAATAAACAGAACACCAAAACAAGGTACACAGGACTAAATTCTATGGGAACAATGGCGGCCCTATCGCTGCCAGCGATATTTACTAGACAACATTTTGATGGTGTACAGGGGCCTAGCATGAATGTTTTGACGTATAGTAACGTATCGTTAACGTAAGTGAATTTTATAGTATTTTGGTTTAATTTTATGCGACATATTTACATTTATCATACAAAAATATAATTATAATAATATATGTATCTTGGAACAACTCACACACGGTCATCCGATACCAAACTAGGCAGAGCCTGTGCTATGGCAACCAGACAACTGATAAACATACTTATATATTTCTAAATACATACATGTTATAGATTAATAACACCCAGACACAGAACAAATGATCATGCTCATCACACATATGAATATTGTATCCAATTCAAATAAATATTATTTGCGAAACGAGTATAACAATTACAGTACAATTTTACGTAATGTTACTATATGTACGTCAAAAGTATTCAGGCCCTCAGCTACGTTAAGACAAGTTAGACAGGTTAGGATACTGAAGTAGGTCGATATAGGTCGATTTTATCCTCACGCACCTAGCCACCTCTTTTTTTTTTAAGCATTGGAATACATCAAATAAGTTCTTCCGCTCTGGGTGGAGCGGAAGGGCGTGTCAGACTCTCACTGCCTAAAACCCATCCGTGTTCCTTCTAAAGCCCTTTACGTTCCAGGGGCGTGGTGACTATTTGGAACAAATTCCGCATCTCTGGCAGGACCTAGCCACCTTGCGCATCTGAAAAGCACTGACAGTATTTTATTTTCAACTCCCAGTAGCACTTCAAACTATCCTGGTAATAAAACTAATTAAATCCACAACCACTGTTCAATCAATTGCAAAGAAATAAAATCACTAAAAGCCACTCCCCTACGTAGGTATTTTGCCGTCCTTAATCCGTATTCCTTTTCTTAAGGAAAAATTCATTAAGAGCGATCGCATTTCTCAAAGGAAGTCTCGGCGATGTCTCAATCCTTCCTTGATAGAACCTCGAGTAGCCGTCGGACTAAAGTGTAAGCAGCAAAGAGACTTTCTGTACGGTCACCATGAATTATTGGAGGGTAGGATTTTGTTTTTACAAAACAAAAGAGTGGAATAGTTAACTTTAATCCAAAGGCTACTCGAGGTTTTATCAAAGAAGGATCGCGACCCTAGCGTAATCACCATGCTTGCAGCATGGTGATTACGCCAGGGTCGCCGAATTTATTCGAAAGAGTCACCGCGGCCCTGGAACGCAAAGGGCTTTAGAAGGAACACGGATGGGTTTTAGTCATTAAGAGTCTGACACGCCCTTCCGCTACACCCAGAGCGGAAGAAGTCATTTTATGATTTCCCATCCTTAAAAAAAAGCACGGTGATTATGGCAACCTCCCCCTTTGGGGAAGTCCTGTGTCCAGCAGACTTTCGGCTGATATAATGATGATGATGAATCTAATCATGTCTGTATTCCCTGAACGGTTAGGCATATTCGTATGTTAAGTGAAATAGCACATCCACACTTCAACAGTTAACAGGCAACGTTTAAAAAAAAAAATTGAGAGTAGGCTAATACCGTCAACTAGGCGCAAATTCAGAGAGGCTGCTATTTGGAAATTCCTCTGTTACGATTTCGTAAATTTTGACACTCATGAAAGCTCGCTGAATGAATGAGGCTTCTTTTGTATACCGGCAAAATGAACGATGCCTGTACGCCATTGGAGCAAAGTCGCGGGAAACATCTAGCTGCCAGTAATTGGAATGCAAAAATCTGATGGCATCAGTAGCTTCATGTATTGATAAACCGCATGTTTGCATTACCTAATTGGGAAAACATCTAGACAGCTTTCAGTGTTACCAAAAAACTCTTTTAGAAAAAATATAACCGACTTCCACATAAAAAGAACAGTACAAAGTATAAATACTTTTTTAAAAAGTTTTTTATTTTTAATTTTTTAGTGGTACCCCACACCTAACAACACCACATGGATGATACATTTTTTATTTCCTCAATCTATTTTGATTTAAAAACTAAACTACTAAAGAATTTTTACCGATATCGTGAGATATTTCGCATTGGAGTACACGGACCAATTACGGGTCAATTTGTGGTCGACAGAAAACAACGTGCGGGCCACCCTGTCCCTGTCATATAAGTCAAAGTGCAATCATTTTCCATAACACCGTAGCATTACCACAAAAATAAACAATTTTGAATCCCGAACCTGGCAGCATCAATATACCCTATACGTTAACATTAACTTTTATGCCACAGTCTAACGCAACGCATCCGTATAACAAAAACGTTTTATGTTGAACCATAACAGTAACACATTACCAGCGAGTGGTTACCGTTAGCCACAGAGTAGTCTATTCACTTTAATTTAACGAGGTACATCAATGTTCTAGGTTTAACTAATAAGAACTAACAAAGATGTTTTACTTCGGACGCTTGATCGTGCAAGTCTTTCTACATTGTTCTCACATAGGTACTTATATGTATGTTTGTTTAATTTTCACACGAATGATGTAACCATATCATTGTAAAAAACATTGATTTAAAAGAGTGTCCGTGGAGTTTCTTGCGCATTCTTCTCCATAGAGATCTACGCTTTGGAACGTGTAAATAGCTTCATCTCTTTGGATAGACCGACCATTTTTTTTTAAGGATGGGTAATCGTCAAGTGACTTCTTCCACTCTGGGTGGAGCGGAAGGGCGTGTCAGACTCTTACTGACTAAAACCCACCCGTGTTCCTTCTAATGTCCTTTGCGTTCCAACGCTCGCCGTCCGCAGTCCCGCGCCTGCGGTGGCCGGGGATCGCACTGAAACTCCCGACGCTCCGCGGTTAGGGCGAAGGCCTTGCCTTTCACTCGCGCGGGCCGCCTCCTCCTTCGCTAGCATTACTGCTTCGCAGAAGGAGGTGACCGCTTCCCAAGCCTCCTCGCTCCGGACCACGGATTTAACCAGGACTGGACGCGGACAGATCGACCTTGACAATTTAAAAGTGCTTGTAATGGTATAATTGAAATAAATGCTTTGAGTTTCAGTTTGTTGCTTTCTTTAGTTGGTGAAGTTTGTTGGTGTGTAAGGCAAAAAATAGAGCGGACTTCTGCCTTATTAGTATCCTCCAGCCTCCTTCAATCATACAGTTATGATTGACTGAGACTAGAGGACACCGGTTACCAATTTTAATATATATATGTAAAAGTCGTAGTTTTTTATACAGAGTGTAATAATAAAACTCTTAGTTTTCTGAAATTTTGAGATTTATTTTTTCAATCAAATTTATTTTTCTAATACTATATTGTAACCTTAAATGTATATACATAACCATCTTAAAACAATTTACATCCACTAAACCTATGTACATATAAAAAACAACAAATTGATTTGTTAAAATTGAACTTCCATACAAATTTTCCTCCCGTACTAAATCCCTTTAGGGAGTTAATTTTCAAAAACCTTTCCCTAGTACCTTGGCAGAATGTCATCCTTCTATAGTCTAGATGCATGAAACGCAGAAGCCTAAACGCAAAGACTCTAGACTGCTTAAGTTAGTGCGTTGTCTGTTAATAGTATCTTAATCTAAAGTGACACGTGTCCAATATTTTCCTAAAAAACATGGTATCCCTACTTGGGGATAATAACGTTATTGAGTCCAGCGGGTGGCGGCCGGAGGATTGACCCAATCATCGGCTTCCTATAAACCAGAATTAAAACAATTTCGTCACTAAACATAATTTATTTTAGTGCCTAAGGTAAAGCTTGGCACTGGATTTTATTGGAACTTATGCTTTAGCTAAATACTGATTTATATCTATATAAAATCAACAGTATAGTTTAACAGATGTATACTCTTTTTTAGAAGACCGCAAGATGTGATGGCGAAGTTCTAAATAGGTACCGCGTTGAAACTTTCCAGACGTGCTCACAAATCGTGACTAAACTTAAAGTCTTCAAATATAATCAGTAGTAATGTGAAAGGAACCGAGTGTAACAATTGTGGTGACCAATGCTCGTATGTTCATGCCTTCTCTGTATGGGGAGATTTCCTCTGCAGTCAATCAATATATTTATTTGCTAGAATATGGTACAATAGGGTGTTACAGTAAATTTTGTAATAATAATGATGAGCTCGTGGCTAAAGAATAACAGCCGCACAGGTCGATCTTGAAGGATAAGCAACGCTTGCCAAGGTTGGTCTCTGGATCACCCATCACCATCTTAACATACCGAGTTTCCTCCGTGCCTCGGAAAGCACGTTAAGCCGTTGGTCCCGGCTGACATTTGCAGATCTTTGGCAGTCCTTATGGATTGTCAGAAGCCAGAAAATCTGACACCAGTCTTGCCTAGAACTACCGTGTTACCCAGTTAATGGGTTGTGGAGGTCTGCTAGGCAGCCGCTCCACGTAAAATACTGGTATTCAGCTGAATCCGGTTTGACTGGAAGCCGACCCCAATATAGTTGGGAAAAGGCTAGGCAAATGATGATGAGATATTATTGATCTTTTCCACCCGCAGCAGAGAATAGGCCGTCTTCCAAATGTGCCATGTACCCCTGGCATGTGCAAGTCACAACCGGGTCTTACCATACCAATCTATTCCGTGAGGCAATAATAGGATCCATATATCTATACATATAAAATCATTTGTGACTATTAACTGGCATCACTTTTTTTTTTTTTTTTAAGGATGGGAAATCATCAAATGACTTCTTCCGCTCTGGGTGGAGCGGAAGGGTGTGTCAGACTCTTACTGACTAAAACCCATCCGTGTTCCTTCTAAAGCTCTTTGCGTTACAGGGCCGCGGTGACTCTTTCGAACAAAATCCGCAACCCTGGCAGGAACTGGCATCACTACATCATCACATTGCTATTAACTGACAAAATCATTTGTGACTATTGACTATTAACACAAAGCCAAATCTGGTCTAGAAATTTGGAAAATAGGTTTAATTTTAACTTAAGTATTTGCGGATACTTAAGTCAAAAAGTAAACCTATTTTTTGAAAGCATCTGTTGAAAATTTCAAATTTATGGAGGATGGGAGGGAGAACTTTGTATCGTGATAACTAACATCTACGCGGGCAAAGCCACGGGCATCAGCCAGTGTAACAATTTGTAATGCAACTCGATTTTGTAATGAATACCGAACGAATATTGAATACCATATCAGCGAAACAACAATAGTATTCAACCACATATTACATTTAACAATGTGTGTCGGAATTAATACTTTCAATGCGTTCAGTTCTGCGCCCGCAATAATATTGATACTTGTGCGGTAATGTGTGAATGGAATATCATTATTTATTTTTATTGTTCAGTTTCATTTGGCGATGAGAATGGTAAAGGTTCGCCTAAAGTACTAGATTTAAGCGGCATTATTAATTAATCATTCTACTCGGGCCAGTTCTTCGAAACATAGAAGGTCGCTATAAATTGCACGGGACTATTTTTTTTTTGGGGTAATATTAGGATAGATACCAATCGTGTTAAACCAAGTTTGCAGCTTCAAAACACCTGAATTGCTTAGTGCTCGAAAAACCCCGGAAAATGTTGGTATTTTTTCAGGTTTTGGCTTATATCTGGCTGGCCTGTTGGTCGAGTGGTTAGTGACCCTGACTGCTAAACCGGAGGTTGTGGGTTCGATTCCCACCCAGGACAAATGTTTGTGTGATGAGCATGATTATTTGTTCTGTGTCTGGGTGTAATTTGTCTATAATATGTATGTATTTAGAAATATATAAGTATGTTTATCAGTTGTCTGGTTGCCATAGCACAGGCTCTGCCTAGTTTGGGATCGGATGACCGTGTGTGAGTTGTCCCAAGATATTATTATATATATTATTATATTATATCTTCTAAACAGTGCATCCTACGGAAAAGGTCACTCAAAACTCTTTTAAAGTACATTGAATTTTCTACAATTTGAGGGAAATTGTAGCTTTGTAGGTTCGAAAGATCTTGAAATACAGCACATCGCACACCGGCCTTATTGATAAATAGTTTAAGATTGATAGCGAAACTGTCAGGCAACTGTAGTCGGTCTTCTACACCAGTGGTTCCCAACCTTTATTTGACCCAGGATCACTTTGATTTCTTTGTTGCTAGCAGGGACCAGGAATCAAGAAAAATAAACTATGGTAAACTAAAAATAAACTCATATCATATAGATATTCAAAACTTGTAGTAGGTATAACTATGCTTTGAAATCAAAATTATGAACAGTTGTCATAGAAGACACATTTCTAAAGAAACTTAGAATCATTTTCCATCAATGACGTTTTTGAGGTGAAAAGAAGGAAATTTTAAACCTTTCGTGGACCTTATTTTGGCCCTTGCGGACCACAGGTTGGGAACCACTGTTCTACACAAAGAGCTTAACTGCTAGTGAAACCATCAAACCATACTAATATTATAAATGCGAAAGTGTGTCTGTCTGTGTTAACTCTTCACGCTTGAAACGCTGAACCGATTTAGATAAAATTTAGTATTGACTAGTATAGATATAATTTGAGTCCCGGGAAAGGACATCTGGATAGTTTCAATCCCGGGAATATGTTCCCTTGGGATAATTTATAATTTTCGACGACCACGTAAGGCGGTCTCGCGGGCGGCAGTTAGTTTAGAATAAACTTACCTTTAAAATACAGCCAGGAAACCAATACGTTTATAGTGAAATGTATGCAATGCATAATGTGATAGTAAGCCCCTCTTGTCACATTGGGCTTGATTTACCGGCGCTCGGTAACTACCAGTGTCTCCGAGTCCATTTCCCAATGTGAAGAACCTAGCTGCAACTGATTATGCTAGCCTGGTACCTACAGAGAATGTAGATGTACGAAGCGGATCAATTGAACTATTTTTTTTCTTCTGTTTTGTACAGATGGTCGATTCTGTAAACATGACGAAGTGAAGACTTGGATGAAGTGATCAAGAGGTGAGCTGTCAATCTATATAATCAAGATGGAATGGCGAAGAAGTCATTTTTAGATTTCCCATCCTTAAAAAAAAAACGAATCTAAGGTGAATTAATATGGGAAGCGTCTGTCCGAAATACGACTAGCGCTGGGGGTTAGAGTGAAAGACGAAGAGCCTGCCTACCGCTGCCGTATGCGTGAGAGAAAGGGAAGCCTGACAGACTGGCGCCGTAACGTGTTACGTTACGAAGTGGTCTACCCTCCCATAAGAAGTTATCACTTCAAAATAAACCCACCCCAACATAGTTGTGAAAGTTTATTGTTATAACAGTATGTAAGCAGAAAAATAAAATGTAGAATTTAATAATACTACCATGAATATTTGCTATATTAGCTTACAAACTATCATCGGTTAAAACTGAAAGCGCAACAAGAAATTGCAAAATCAATCATGGTTACAGCAGAATATTCTTTTTCAAGAATATTCAGAATATCTTTCTTATAAGAACTATCTAGGCTTTTGCCCGCGACTTCGTACGCGCATATCCCGTTCCCGCATTCCTTCCCGTTCCCGTATAGCCTATAGCTTTACTCATGAATGTGGCAAATCCGACTGGTAGTTGGTTTCGGTTTTATTATACTAGTATAGATTGAGCTGATATTCTATCAAATTTCCGTAACTATACCACCTTCATATTGTAAATCTAATTAATTCTCAGCCTCGCAAGTACTTATATGCGGGTCCTAAGTCCATGTATTACGTCAGACCTACCAGGCTTTCATAGCGCTATAGAGCTTATCCGGCCCCATTCAGCGCGCATTAAGGCTGTTGACTCGCCCGGCATGGGTGTTCTTTTGCTTTGAGACCAATGCACGGATTACTTAAACGTTTGTGTGCATTTTTTGTGGGGCTTCAAGAATTTACGGTTATGGGCGTGTGGGAGATACAGTGAATCTGAAAATATCGGTTTTTATTTGGTTAGGTTAAGTTTTATGGTCAAACATTTTTGTTATTTAAGACGCGTGTTAGATTCTACAAAAAAACCGTTACAGTTCAAAGTAATAATTATAAGTTCCAGTGATAAGACATCCTACAAAAATTATAAATGTGATAAATTGTTAGGATGAAAGGAAGAATGTTTTATACTCTTTAAATGTTTCTTCTCTTTCAGCGTTGGGTAGCTCGCTGTCCGATCACCACCAGGCTCTCTCTCGCTCTTCCAGTCTCCTCAAAGAGATGTCAGCATGTCTTCTATGGGGCCCACTAGGGCCAGAGCCTGGCAGGGTTGCGGAATTTGTTCGAAAGAGCCAACGCGGCCCTGGAACGCAAATGGCTTTAAACTAATGAAAGGATTTTGATGAAATTCGGCACACTTATTTTAACACACATTACATGTAACCTAAGGATGATTTCCGAATTTCACGCGAGCGGAGCCGAGGGTGGCGGCAAGTTATATAGAACAGAATACTCTTTATTATGTACACTATATCAGTTACAGCAAAGATAGATGAAGAAAAACATTACGTAGGGTGACACAATGCGCGGCCTTATCGCTAAAAGCGATCTTTTAAAGACAACTTTTGGATGGATTTTAGAGAGAAAAGGAAAGACAGTGCTGTAGGTAGTCTTAGGTGTACCATTAGGTGTAACAATGACCTGGTGAAGGCTGCGAGAATTCGCTGGATGCAAGACGCATAGCGCCGGCCGATAGGGCGACTCTTGGGGGAGGCCTGTGCCAAGCAGTTGATGTCTTTCGGCTGAAATGATGATAATAAAGTGATAGGCTTACGTTTGACTATTATGTCGCCGATCATATCTAAGCGATAATGTAGTCGATGACGACGCATATCGTTAGTTACAATTTATTCAGAAAACTTGTCTATTTAAAAAAATAAGTGTGACCTTTATTGATTTGAGGCTTACTAAATTGATTTTTATTTGCTCTGCAAGAGTCTTTGGTTTACAAGGCCCATAATAATTTTATTCTCTAGGTAGTGCTCTAGTTAGTCTTAGGTGTACTATTTAAATCACACTATCACACTTATCACAATTATATTATAAAGGCGAAAGTTTTGTGAGTGTGTGTATGTTTGTTTCTTCTTCACACGCAAACGACTAAACCGATTTAGATGAAATTTGGTATAGATATTGTATGAATCCCGGGTAAGGACATAGGATAGTTTTTATCCCGGGATTATGTTCCCTTGGGATATTTTTTTACATTCATGCGGGCGGCAGCTAGTATGCAATAGATGTATAATAGATAAATACATATATAAAATAATAATCATGAAACAAAAGCAGAGCATCCAAGTTAAGACGATTAAGGAGAGAGATAGTGATACCTTTCTCGTTCGAAGTTTCATCAAAACTTCAACTCAGTTCTCTTTAATAACATTCAAGACGACACCCTAGCCAATAATAGCTTGAAATCACACGTCATGTCTTCAGCCTCCGAAAAGAGGCCTATGCAGATACTTACAGGCCTGCCAGGGTTGCGGAATTTGTTCGAAAGAGTCACCGCGGCCCAGGAACGCAAAGGGCTTTAGAAGGAACACGGATGGGTTTTAGTCAGTAAGAGTCTGACACGCCCTTCCGCTCCACCCAGAGCGGAAGAAGTCATTTGATGATTTCCCATCCTTAAAAAAAAAGACACTTACAGGCCAGGTTTTACACTAAATCTCTCTCACAAAACCACCCCCGCCGCTAAAAAGAGATGCATGCTCCCACCATCAATCAGTCGTCGGAAAAGTACGTCAATCACGGGCAATTGAACTCATGACCTATAAAACCAAATGGCCATAAGCCATATAACGTCCAAAACAAGATAAATGTGGCTCCTGGCTCCTGAACTATATACACGATGGATAGTCTTTTATTTCTTGCTTAAACTCAATTTGGCGTATCGACAATTTGGCAGGAAGATATCGTTTATAACTGCGTCTGAAGGAGACGAGTCTAGTCAGGTTTAAATTCTTTTATTTAATGGCAAAGAGATATTACTGGCTGCTATAATCCAGGTTTAAGTTCTTTGTATGCCATTATTTAAAAAACACAAATTATTAACTCTGCCATCTCTGTATATTTTTGAAATTGCGGCATTTTTTAGGGAAAATCAATTTCTATTTCCACGACTAGCTGATACCTTCCCCCGTAACAGACGTGACAATAGTCAACTGTGTTCGCATACGTCAAAGACTGCGTTAATGGGAAAAAGCGTTTTCTGTATGGCTCCCAAAATTTATAATAAAATACCACAGTCATTTAAAGCATTGCCGGTAAATTTGTTTAAAAAACAGATTCGAGATTTATTAACAGACAAGTGTTATTATAATGTAAATGACTTTTTGAATGACACTATTATTATATATATTTTAATTTTATGAATTCTTAGTTTTTGTGACATTTTATAATGAATTTATTTGACTGACATATCAATGTTGACACTGACATTGACATACTTGGATTGAAGTGCCTTTAGTTTTTAAGATTTAATTTGTAATTTAGTTTTTATATTTTTTGTAAATTTTATCAAATTTGTACGCCTTATGGGTGAAACATGTACGTACGAAAGATTAATATTGTGACATCCTGCATGCTAAATTTGCATGTATACGCTTGTTTTGACAAATAAAATTATCTTTATCTTTATCTTTGGTCAAATAATAATATTTTTTTCAACTTCCCAATTTGATCAATATTAATGTTTTTTCGTAGTGTGGGACGCCCTGCGGCACGATGGATCGATGATTTGAAGAAGTGGCTGGTAGCGGATGGATGCGGACCGCTTGGACCGGGATGGTTAGCGCTCATTGGACTTCCCCAAAGAGCGCCAACCATTCTGGTATTGAGCTGCTTACGTTCAGCAGTGGACGGCAATTGGCTGATATGATGAATGTTTTTTCACCTTGCATTTCTGATAAAATATAACAACAAATGACTCAGGCTTTTGTCTAATTATGTATATTGTTTTTGTGTTCGTGTGATCTTGTGAATTTTAATATATATATAAATGTGATTTTAATTTAATTTTATGACTTGTTTCCAATATTGTATTTTTAAATTTTATTGAGTAATTCATTCGATTGTTTTTATGTATATTTATTTTAATTGAAATTTAATGTGAATGTTATGATCTATAATTGATTGAAATAAATGAATTTGAAATTTTGAATTTGAATTTGATAAATGTTAGTACTATAGGCATGCTCTGTCTAAACTTTTGAAGAAAACACGTGATTTGTGTATATTACTTAAAATAAACTTTTACATTTCGAACTACAGAAGCCTTCTTCATTACCGCTCAAGTTAACTCCTTAGATCGATACCCACGCAGCCAGTAACGACTTAAGCAATAACTTAAATCCTTGTACACACGGGGATTACCCCGAAACGTAACAAAACAGAAAAGTAATCTTTCTTCCAAGTATTTGCGGAGCTCCTAAAATTGTAATCAAGTTTAGGCACAGCGAATTTTCGTTTTAACTTGCAGCAATGAGATTCCGCCACTCCATTGTTTGTAGATTTAGTTATTATTCGGAATCGAGTTATGGGAGCCTCCAAAAGGATTAACTGAATTGTTTTAATGTAGAAAGGTCGCTTGTTTTTAATGTATGTATTTGTGTCGAGATTTTCGTGGCTGGAGTTTGTGCAGCGAAGTTTTAATGAGTTGGGGTTATTTATTTTGTTATTTACTGGAGTAGGAGGACAAATTAAAAGACTCGAGTCTTAAAATAACCGTAAAACAACGAAACAAAATTCCTCCGTCGACTTTGTAAATTCGTAGCACTTCGTTCTACGACTGCTACGAAGCTACGGGCGTAGCAGCGACGGTTGCTACGGCGTAGCTTAATCTATCCCGTCCTTCATGCAATCCTAGTTTATTCTACGTAGAAACTTGTGTGTGAGATTTAAGCTCAGCGCAGACCTAAGACAAGACTATCTTATTTTAGACTAGACTATATCTAACAACAATATATTTATTGGATCTTTGTAGAAATCCTTATAGTGTCAAAAAATTAGTCCATTTTATACAATGTGCTATTAATTGCACATTATATAAAATAAAAGGGATATTATAAATTAAAAGGGATCATTTTAATAGATAACTTTTACTACGGGACCAAACTTCAAACCGCAAGAAAACCTGTGGTCAGTACATTTTGTCGAGTTATTAATAAACATAAAAATCTTCCGTTACTGACTGAGTGACTGACAGACAACGCACAGCCGAAACTACTGGTCGTGGAATGTTGAAATTTGGCATGTAACCTCTATATGCCAAACTTCAGCTTTCCACGACCAGTAGTTTCCTTGAGCAGGGGAACACTAATAGAGAATTTCCCGAAATACCTGAGGGAACTGGAAAAAACGGGAAAAGTGCGTACGAAATTGCGGGCAAAAGCTAGTGTAAATATAAATTTATTGGGCGGATATTTTTTTTGGGAGGATATTTTTTTTTCGCGACGTATTGCGTAGCTAAATACCAACTTGCCGCGCTTGACTCGGTGGAACACAGAGCTAAAAGGCTCATTGGCGACGTAAGACTGGTGGATGCCAAGCTTCACAGCTTGGCTCATCGCCGCAAGGTTGCCTGCTTGTCGGTCTTCTACAGATTGTACTTCGGGGAGAGTGTCCAGGAACTCCACGATCTCATCCCACCGGCCCCCTTCTACCATCGGACATCTAGACGCACTGCAAGTTACCATCCCTACCTTGTTGCTATTCCACCAATTCGCACTAAACGTTTCCAAACGTCTTTTATAATGCGCACAGCAAAGGAGTGGAACTCTCTGCCTGCGTCTGTGTTTCCGAACGCATACAACCCTAATCTCTTCAAAATTAGAGTGAACAGGCTTCTTCTGGGTAAGCTCGCTCCATCGTCGACTTTGTCTCTGTCATCTATGACCTAGACTAGAGTCAAGAGCAAACCCATAT